>JAPDVU010000003.1:216992211-217412211 GCA_026230045.1 Corynorhinus townsendii
CCGATGCAGCCAAGTCAGACAGAAGTTACGGGCAAGCTGGGGACCTAGTGCTTGCGATCGGTATCTGAAGTCTCGTGGGACTGAGACCCTAACCTGTGAGATCTGACACCACCTCCAGGCAGGTACAGCCATCGCTGAGTTAAATGGTAGGGTGCCCAGCCGGTGTCACCGAGTTGCTGGGTGGAGGAGAACCCCACATGTCCAGTGTCAGCTGTGAGTGTGGCAGTCACGCGAGGACCACGGGCGTACACAGAGGAGGAGCAGAGGTTTTTAACTCGGGAGGCGAGGCAGGGTTCGTGGTGCCCATTTCACGAAAGGCAAACGGAGGTCCCCACGCACTGAGTGGCTCCGTCTGGAGTGGGTGTGGTGGCAGAATGCATGGACCACCCCCTTCAAAGGCACCCCCTGCAGGCATCCCCGCCACCTGGGGGTGTCCTTGCCCCCCCCCACCCCGTCAGAGGTGGCAAAGCTCATTTCAGTGGGAAGGAGGGACCCGCAGGGTGTGGGAGCGTCATTGCAGGAAGGGGCGTCACCCCACCTGGAGGCCGGGGGAACCGCAGCCGTGCCGCCGCGGGGTGGGGACCACAGGAGGGCTTTCTCGCTGAAGCCTGAAGGTGACACCCCGCTGAGGGGAGGGGCGCTGGGCACTTGCAGGGCAGGAGGCCAGGGAGGGCACGCTGGGCCCAAATCCGGGGCCTGGGCTTCAGGCGGGTCCAGCGGAAAGGCTGGGGAAGGGCCGAGGTGCCCACAGAGGAGGAACAGCTGTTACGCGTATTTCATGGCCATCTGCTCGCCTCCCCGGGATGCTGAGCTTCCCTCCGCAGGGACCTGTGAGATGGGCTCCCAGACGGACAGAAGCCCGAGGGCCGGGGGTGATGGCGCAAGAGGCGGCTCCTTCCATCTGCTGTGGGCTGCCTGCCCCCCCCTCCCGCCCTCCCTCCCCCTCCCGCTCCCCCTCCCGCCCTCCCTCCCGCCAGCAGAGCAGCCCGGGCCTGGCTGGCGGGGAGGGCGGCCGGCAGCGCTGATGACAGCTGTTTCCTCCCTCTCGATCTCTGCGTCTCTGTCACCTTGGCTACATCCCACACGATGCTTGGACTCGGTGGTGTTTTTAACTTTCATGCCATTGCAAAGCCTGGCCGGGGGTTCACACCTCGGGGACCGCCTCCAGCGGCTGCCTCACGGGCCAGGGAGGAGCGCGCAGTCACGCGGGGCCGCGGTGCCTCTGTCTTCCAGCACCAGCGACGCGCCCACCACCGCGGGAAGGCTCCCGAGTTCCAGAATATTCCTCAGCTGGGCTTCCAGCGGTGACATCGCCCAGTCAGCGCCCTCCCCAAGAGGCACAGCCACGCAGGCCCCCTCCCCCCGCAAGTGGGCAGAAGTGGGCGCTCCCACCAGCGGGCCCTCCGCCCCGGTGCCGGCCACCCGTCACCATCGCCTACGCCCTCACCTCTGACCTTGCTGACCTGACCCTGCGCCTGTGCACAGGTGTTTGCTGGCGGGTCCTGCACCCCGGGAACCCGCCCCTCCGTCTGGCGGGGGTGGGGCTGGAGCTGGGGGATGGTGCCTGGTTGGAGGAGCCCGCAGACCCAGGTCCACAGCCTTGGCCAGGCGCATCCTGACCTGTAGCTGGAACAAGGGGAGGGTCAGAGAGGAGACGCTGTCAGCGCAGGTGGGGAGGGGAGGGAGGGGGAGGGGTGGGGAAACCCTGGCCCACAGCCCTCCCTTCCCAGAACAGCCCGGATCGCGCCCTCAGCCGCTTACTTCCTCCCCTGCGCCTGGCAGCTGTCTCCGTTCCATAGAGAAACCTGTTACACTGCGTCCCCCCGCGGCCAGCGGAGCGCTGCTGAGGAGCTGGGGGGCGGGGGGGCGCCCAGGTGCCTGCGCGGGGGGCTGGGCGGGGGCTGGGCGCAGAGAAACGAGTCGCAGGAAAGCTCTAGCCGAGCCGCCAGGAGACCCCGGCAACTGCCCGCACGCCCCGGACTGCGGAGCCTGGTCTCTGAGCACTGGCTGCGGGCGCCGTCTGGGCCTGGAGACCCCGCGGTGGGAGTTCCGTGAGCGGGGTCCCAGGGGGTCCCCGGCCCTGCTGGCCGCGGCAGACAGGAGTCCATGGAGGGCCGGGCGCCCTGCCGTCCCACCCAGGCCGCCAGCAGGGCCTCAGCCCGGGACACGGGCCTCGCAGGGTCCCAGGGGAGAGCCCGCACCTTCGGGGAGCGGGGGGCGGGGTCCCTGCAGGCAGAGGGGCCAGGAAGCAGCTGGGGAAGCAGCTGGGGGAGCTGGGGGAGGGGGAGCTGGGCTGCCAGGGAGGCCGCAATGTGGAGGCCGAGCTGCGGCCACGCCCGGCTCCCGGCCTGACAGTCCCCTCTGCTGGCCACCGCCTCTTCCTCAGCCACAGCCGAGGGGGGCAGCGGTTGAGGGCGAGGCCGTCTCCTGGCAGGGCGGGTGCTGTGTGGCTGCGGTCCCCCCACAGGGCGCTGTGTGGCAGGTCCCCCCGCGGGGCGCTGTGTGGCTGTGGCCAGTGCTGGCGGAGGAGACGGAGCCCTCGAGGCAGAGCAGGGGTGAAGGATGTGAGAAGACAGGCCCAGCTTTTAAAGAAAAAGAAGTGAAGGTGGCGGGTTTCTTAACTAATTCACTGCAGTGTGGTCTGGACCCATCTTCCTGCCCGAATTCTGCCCCAAGCCGAGGCCCAGCCCCGCCGCCAGGAACCCAGCCCACGGGGGAACCCAGCCGGCGGAGGCCGGGCAGAGGGGAGCGGAGGAGTCGGAGGAGATCTTTCTCCAGCCTGCACCCACAGTGAGCGCTCAGGGGACAGCCTGGGTGTGAGCCCACCATCTCTAGAAGCAATCACGCCTGGAGGGGCTGCTGGGGCTGGCGCCAGGCTGGGCACACAGCAGCTTCACACAAACCTCAGCACCACACAAACCAGGCCCCCGTGGGAAGGACTGTTGTCCCATTGTACAGCGGGAAAAGTGAGGCTCAGAGAACACCCAGTGTCCCGAGAACACTGCTCCGCCCTTCCAGTTCAGGTGCTGTCGCCCCACCTCTGAGAAGCCCACGCTCGGGGGGGCCCCCATCTGCTGGGCTCTCCTGGTTCCATCACTGGTCCCTCCCCCGTCCCAGGACTCAGGGCTGTGCTCCTGGACCCGCAGGGAGCATGGATTGGCAGAGGGCACAGGGCCCAGGCCCTCCTGCTCCCCCCTCCCCCCCAAGAGGGCCCCTGTCTCCTCCAGGTGTCTGGACACTTTGCCCAGCCCTGTCCCCTGCTGCCTGGGGGTGGACCCTCAGGGCGTGAGGGGCGGGGGGAGGCTTGCTGCAAGGTGCTCCCTAGATTGGTTTGCTCACTCCTCACAACCACCCCTGAGTGTGAGGTGCGCATGCCCACAGTCCACACCCTGGCTGGGCACACTCCATCCCCATTTCAAAGACGAGGTCACTGAGGCTCACAGCGCAGGATTAGAACCCGGGGCTTCCGCGGAGAAGCCCTGGCTCTTTGCACTGAGCCCTGCCCCCTCCTGGCATCAGTGTTGTCTTCTGTTGGTCACATCCAGTCGCCAATCTGGGACAAACTCAGCAACTACATGGAGTCAGTGAAGGAGTGAAGGCGGGGCGGGGGGGTGGGGGGGGTGGGGAGGGGGGAGCCTGGGCAAGGCTGGCGCCACAGCCGCGGCTCTCCTGCCGCTCCAGCCTTGGGGTCTCACCCCACGCCCACGCCCACGCCCACCGGGAGGCAGAGCCCAGCCCCTTCTCAGGCTCCCTGCCCATCCCTGCCCTTCCCCCAAGCCAACCCCCGCTCCCTGAGCACAGCCCTAGAGAGAGCCCGAGCCCCAGGGAAGACTTGGTAGGGGGCCTGGGCGGGGCTCTGCATGGCCGGACACCAGCCCCCGGGGGCGGGGCCTCGTCAAGCCCCTCCCCCACGGAGCCGCGCAGCCGCCCCCTCCTCACCGTCCCAGCCGGTTGCCTCTTCCTCTTTGTTCCTTGAGTCTCACCCGGGCTTCGCACACTGCCCTCCTTCGGCTACGCTGAGCCATTCGCTCAGCCCCAGGTCCCCCCCACCACCACCACTGGCAGGAACTGGGGGGCAGAGAGTCGCCCTGTTGCAAGCTGGCCAGCGAGCCGCCGCACACAGACGCTGGCCAAAGCCAGGAGCCCCTGGATCAGAAACAAAGGTGGGGTCACCTCTCCTTTTCCTGCGCCCGCTCCCCAGCCCAGCTCCCCAGGGGCACCTGCTACTCAGAGGCGGTGTGATGGCAGTGGAGCCTGAACTCGGGGAGCCTGGCCCTTGGCTCTGGAGGGAGGAAGAGCCCTGTGTTCCCAAGATGGTCGCTCACTCTGTGTCCAAGAGCGTCCCCCAAAAGTCTCGCCCACCCAGAACCTGTGCTGTGATCTGATTAGAACAGGCCCTTTGCCGACGTGACCAAGTGACGATGAGGTCAGACTGGACGGGGAAGGCGGGGGGCCCTAACCCCATATGACTGCGTCCTTATAAGAAGGAAGTCTGGGCCCGGACACGCACAGAGGGGAGGTGGCCTGTGAAGGCAGAGGCGGCGGGGACACGGGTGCTGCCAGGCCTAGGGGCACCGCGGACGGCCAGCATCACCTGCGGCTGGAAGAGGCAGGGAGGGTTCTTGCCTGGAGCTGTCAGAGGGGGTGGGGGCCCGGCCGGTGGGCCTCAGGGGTGGAGCATCGACCTGGGAACCAGGAGCTCAGGGTTCGATGCCCGGTCAGGGCACAGGCCCGGGTGGCAGGCTCCATCCCCAGTGGGGGGCGTGCAGGAGGCAGCCGATCCAGGATTCTCTCTCATCATGGATGTTTCTCTCTCTCTCCCCTCTCTCTTCCTCTCTGACATCAATGGAGGAGGAAGAGGAGGAGGAAGAGGAGGAAGAGGAAGGAAGAAGTCAGTGTGTGGCCCAGATGACACCCTGAGTTTTGAACTTCTGGCTTCCGGACTGTGAGGCAGGGGCCAACCAGGTGGTGATCATTGGTTCTAGCAGCCATGGCAACCACTGCCTCCCTGCAGAACCCCGGAAAGCCGGCCAGGCACGCAGGACGGCGGTGCCCTCAGGACACACGTGGGGGGGGCGGCACCTCCCGCCCCCCCACACACCCCCTACCCCCGGCCCATGGTGTTACTCTCAGGACAAGACCAGCGAGGCTGCTGAGACCCACCCCCCTTCTGCGCCTTTCCTCGCCCCTGGGGTCTCCCCGCCCCGCCTGCCTGCCGGGCGGTTTCCCGGTACAGGAGATGTTTGGGGCGGCTGATAGGATGGGTTCTAACGCTGCCATCGCCTCACTGCTGCGGACTGCATCCTCCCACCAAACAAGGGGTTCCGTGGCTTTCAGAGTCTACAAAGCCGGGCATCTGCGCCTCCCCCGCATGGCTGGCGGCTGAGAAGGGCAGGTGCTTGCCCAACGTCCAGAGGAAGTCAGACGCAGGTGGTCCTGGGTGTCAGGACTGAATGGGTCCTGGTTCCCGCCTGCCCGGCCAGGTCAGAGCAAAGGCCAGGGGGCGGGGGCGGGGGGGGGGCGGGCTCAGCTGTGGGCAGAGCAGGACACAGGGTGCTGCTGGGGACCCGACAGGTGAAAGCCTCCCATGGGGGGGAGGGGGAGAGAGACACAAAGTGGATTTGGGATTTTTTAAATATGTTTTTATTGATTTCAAAGGGGAAGGGAGAGAGAGAAACATCAGTGATGAGAGAGAAGCATGGATCAGCTGCCTCCTGCACACCCCCCACTAGGGATGGAGCCTGCAACCCGGCTGGGAATGCAACCGTGACCTCCTAGCTCCTAGGTCAATGCTCAACCACTGAGCCACACCGGCCGGGCTAAGAGGATTTGTACCAGGCAGCACCCTCCCGCCATCTCCTCCCCTGCTTCCTGTCTGACCACAGAGAATCGGCCACGCTTGTCACACCCACCCCTCCCATCCACACCGCTTCCTCGGAGTCTTAGAGCTGTGGGGCCACAAAAACCTAGAAAACCCTGTGGAGAGGGGTCGCCTCCTCACCGGTCTCGCGCCACACCCAGCAGGGGCAGCACAGGCGTGTTGGTGCGGCCACGCCGGTGCCAACCCAGTGACCGCCCACACATTCGGTGACCCGACAACCAAGGGGTCCTCGCTGCCTGTCCCTACAGGAGCCGATTCCGCAGAGACGGTGGTCATATGTGAGCGTTTAGTCCATCCCGCCGGTAGCTTGGGGGAGCAGCAGGTCACCCACAAGCATCTGCCCTGCCCCCCACAAGCCAGCTGCTCATTTGGGCAGGACAAGGGTAGCGTCAGGGCCCCAGAGCTCTGCCGGCGTTGCTCTCCCTGTAGCGCCCTGAGGCCAGGATGCCCGCACATCCGTGCGCCTGTCCCTGCCCGGCACGCTGGCCTCCCGCTGGCACCAGCTTCCTTCCGAGAAACCCTCCCCCGGCGTTGTCCGTGTGCTCTCAGCTCCTGGGAGGGGCCAGTGACCCTGGCCTGGTCCCTCAGCCTGGGGCAGCCCGCAACCACAGCGAGCGGGCCAGGAACGGCTATGGGACCGCAGGCCGACACGGGCCAGCCCGGGGATCCTCGCCGGAGCCCACTCTTCCTGGTGAGGCTGCTGGGCTGAGAGGTGGGAGGTGCTGGCAGCCCCCTCGCCGGCGCCAGGGACAGGTCTGCCTGAAGAGGAGGCCATAAGAGCCCAATGACCTCCTCAGAGCCCTGGATCCAGCGGTTCCTGAAGCTACCGCTCGTGTGTCAGTTACAGGACTAATACACGTCTGTGTCCGTGCGTGTGTGTGTGTGTGTGTGTGTGTGTGTGTGTGTGGTGTGTGTGTGGTGTGTGTGTATGGGTGTGTGTGTGTGTTTGTGTGTGGTGTGTGTGGTGTGTGTGTGTTTGTGTGTGGTGTGTGTGTGGTGTGTGTGTATGGGTGTGTGTTTGTGTGTGGTGTGTGTGTATGGGTGTGTGTGTGTGTGTGTGCGCGCGCGGCGGTTTAAACCGTAAGTGCAGAGGAATAAAACAAGCACTTTTGGAAGCATTTGGCATAATCCTCATCAATTTCTCATATTCTCTCTTTTGAATTTCACGGCAAGGTAGCCTTCCCTTCGTTTTACCAAAATAAACAAATAATCGAGGTCTCAGAGAGAAGTGGCCGCCGGGTGAGGGGCAGGTGGCCAGGAATGTGGTGAACGAGGGTGCCAGGCAGGCTGGCTCTGCAGACCCAGGGAGGTGCCTTCCTCGGTGCACACGGCTGTTCAGACACCGTCTCCTGGGACCAAGAGAGCTTCACACATTTAAGGACGAAAGAACACCCACCTTCTAAACCCCCTTCGGGAGCTGGAGTGGGGAGGAGCGCCCCAAGTGCTGTTAACAAGCTAGAATCACCCGGCACCAAACCTTGGCAAGGACGTATTTCACAGAGAGAGAGAGAGAGAGAGAGAGAGAGGACATTGCAGACCAGCATCACTCATGAACATCTGCGTAAACTCCTGGGCTCCCTTTTAGCAAATCGTAAACACAGACAGACCGTAATGAATTGTGACAAGGAGGGCTTTTCCCCAGAAATGCAAGGTTGGCTTAATATTCAAAAATCAGTTGACGGCATTCACTTTCCTAAACAGAAAAAAAAAAGAGAGATTTAAAAAATCATATGATTTCAATAAATGCAAAAAAAAAAAGTAGGTGACCAAATTCATTCATAACCAAAAAAAATTTTTTTTTTCATTGTCAGCAATGTAGGGATGGGAGGGAACTTCACCAACTGGGTCAGGAAACTGCTAGAAACCCCACAGCTACCATCACAGGAAATGGCTAGAGACTGAAGGGCTCCCAGGGGGCCAGGGAGGAGACAGGATGTCCACTGCCCCCATTCCTACTTGTCCTGGACCCGCGTCTAGGTGCCAGCAACCAGCCTTCCCACCAGAAGGCCCCGTGGCATCCACAAACCGCCTCCCTGACTCAGCCCCAGGGAGCGGGGCGGCCCTGGCGTAGGGTGAGGCCCTCTGAATGCAGAACGTGGGAGAGGGCTGGGGGCTGCTCCTGCCAGAGGCCGCCCAGGATGCGAGTTATTCTAAGGCAAAGCAAATCGGCCTGGGCTTCCTGCGGAGCCGGGCTGGTTCTGTTTGGGCAATCGGGACGCAGTGATTGAAGACAGATTCTTGGCGGGATTGTCTGGCCTGCTGGCCTCAGATGCTTGGGCCCAGGACAGGGGTAGGCTGCCAGCTTTGCAGCATGGGCCGGGGGGAGGGGCTGGCGGGGAGCTGCCTGCCTGGGAAAGGCCTCACTCAGACCCCTTCATCCCCAAGTCAAATCCCAGGGGAGGGAGGGGGAAGAAGGGAGGGAGGGATGTGGGGAGGGGGAGCTCACCCCTGGTTGGCAGGCTGGGTCCTGTGAGGTCACCCTGTCAGGCACCCCTGCTCTGGTCCAGCACCTGGGGCTGAGCCCCAGACCCTCCCTCACGGGCAGGCACCAGGCCCAGATCCCTCACCGGAGGCTCCGTGTTCGAGGGCGCCGGCCTGTGGGATGAGCACTGGTCTGGGAGCCCCGACAGGCCCACCCTCCCTGTCTCCCTGGGGGGAGCTGCTGCTGGCCGCCCAGGAGGAGGGGATCTCCACTGCAGCTCCCCAGGGCCCCTTCTGGGCCTGCAGTGTCACGGGCGTTGTCACACCACATGGCGGAATTGGTTTCTATCTCCAACCCCCACCCCCAGAGCTCCTGGCTCTGCACCCCAGCCTCCACCTCAGAGCCTAGTGCGATGAGGCACGTGGAGAACGCTCCCTCCATTGTCCCAGACTCAGCCCGGCTGTGGCCAGCGGGCCCAGGGCCAGGCCCGCGCTGAAGACAGAGGGCCTGGTTTTCAGCTGAGACAGGACCTGGGCAGATAAAACCAGTGCAGGAGCCAGACCAACGGGTGGGGAGTCCGGAAGCCAGAGCCCCGCCCCCCACTGCAGCCCAGCCTGGTGCCCAGGTGTGTGCCCGGGTGTGTGCCCAGGTGAGACACGCATTTGTCAAAACACCTTGTGGGTGCTGACTTGACACAGCGTCTGCAAGGGGCATCCGTTTGCTGGCCACCCATGAGCGCCTCCGGGTGGGCCATGCCCTGGGCTGCACCCGGGGACCAGGAGCTGATGGCCAGGCCCCCTGCTTTCCCGGACATCCCATTCCAGGGAAGAGAAGGAGGAGGTGAGGGAGGTGCCTGAGCAGCGACTGCCGTTGGTCACGGCTTCCCGGCCAGCCAGCCCCGGCTGTGACCAGCAGTGCTTGCCCAGGGTGCGGAGGGCCGCCTGCCTGCGCGGGGCCGCCTGACGGAGCATCTGAGACCAAGGTCAAGTCTGCGACGCCACAGCACAAAGAGAAGCTGGGCCACAGTGCAGATGTCGTGTTGTTATTACTCGTGTCGCGCTGTTCCCTTCAAGTCACAGATGCTGCACAGCAGCTGCCTCCCGTCTGCACTCACAGGCCAGGGCTGCCCGTCCAGCCCCTGTGGCAGCTGGCGGGCAGGCGGTCGAGGTGGCGGTGGGGGAGGCCCGCGCTGGCCTCCAGGTGGACGGAGTCGCTGGAGGGTGTCACCCACACCGGCCTCCTGCAGCTGCAGCTCTGGGGTCCGGCGGGGCCTCCTCTTCCCTATGCGCCCCGAGCTTGCAGGATCATCATGATAAGACCCCCGTGGAAGGTACCGGTCCAGGCCAGGAGCTGGCTGAGCAGCGGGAGAGCAGCGTCCAGTCCTGGCCCCGCTGTGCATGCCGGTGGCCTGTGGCTGTCCCAGCGCCTGGACACAACGCTGTGAGCTCCAAACAACTCATTTCCCTCTTGCGTCTGGAGGCCGCCGTCAGGAGGCTGCGTTCTTCCAGGAGAGCCCAGCTCACGCCTTTCCGGCTCCCAGAGGCCTCCCACCCGTCCCCACCCCCGCCACGGGCAGCACCTCGGTCTCTCTGTTCTGGCTGTCACGCTGCCCTTTCTCGCTGCACCGCCCTCTTACAGGGATCCTCCTGGCATCGGGCCACCCGGGGACCCAGGATCGCTCCATCTGCAGGGCCTGCATCGCACCTGCCAGGCCCTCCCGCCGTGAAAGGTCAGATGGTCATGCCTCCTGGATGGGGACGTGGACACCTGAGGGTCATTACCAGCCCGGCCCGCCGTGTGACCCTGGGCGAGTCGCTGCGCGTTGCTGGCCCGTGTCCCCGTCTGCGTGACCAGGTAGGTGTCTCCAGGAGTCCTCCCCGTGCAGAGAGCCCAGGGCTGCGAGGCACCAAAGGCCCTCGGGCCAACTGGGGTGTCTGGAGACCCCCAGAAGGGCCCCGTCTCCATAGGGGCGTGTGGGCAAGTAACATCGCCCATCAGAGGATGAAATTTCACACAGGGCTTTAGCTCTGCAGGGCCCTTTTCTTACGGGCGAATCTCCTTCGATGTCTTAATGACCCAGTTAACCAAGGGCTAGTAAAGAGAGGAGAGGCAGACCTCGAATGCAGGTGTGACATCCCCTCCGCCAGGCGAGGAGCCTGAGGCTCAGAGTGCGGGTCTCGGGACCAGGGACGTGGCCGTGGTCTGCTAGCTGCCGCACAGGGGGGGCGCTGGGCTCACTCGGAGGACGGAGGGCAAGGGGAGGAAATGGAAATGCAGGCAGCGGTGCCCAGGGGAGGGGCCTCACCTGAGAACGAACACACACACACACACGCGCGCACACGCACACACACACACACACACGTACACACATACATGCATATACACACAAACACATGCATACACACACACACAGGTCCTGCCAGGCCAGGGGACACTCAGCTCCCACTGGTGGCCGGAGGAGGCAGAGGGCATCGGAGCACGGCAGGAAGGGTCTCCGGGGCTGCAGGGTCGCTGCCTTCCGGATGCCCCAGGCCGCGTTCATGCCGCCCCAGTCCTGGTCCTCGGAGAAGAGCTCACAGCCCCCATTAGAGCAGACGTCCGGGCTTCGGGGCGGAAGGGCCTGCGCTCAAGCACCGGCGCTGCCCTCGCTGGCCACGTGGCCTGGTGCTTTTTAAAATGACGCATTGTTAGGGCAGTGTCGGTTCGCAGGTACATGGAGTGGGAGGTACAGCGATTTCCCACTCCCCCTCCTCTCCCCACAGACCCCAGCCTCCCCATGGCCAGACCCCAGCAGAGTCTGCTGCAGGGGATGAGCCTCCACCCGTGTCACCCGCAGTCCGTGGGTACACTCGGCTGGCTCTGGGTGTGGCACGTCCTGCGGGGAGGGGGACAAACCTGTGAGGACACGTACCCACCACTACCGTGGGATAAGGAACGGTGTCCCCGCCTGAAGTCTTCTATGTTCCACCGACGCCTCCCTCCCTCCTCCGGCCCCGGGCAACCGCTGCCGGCTTCACCGTCTCCACCCCTTCGCCTCCTCCGGAACGTGGTGCGGTTGGAAACGTACACGATGCAGCCTCCTCCGGTGGGCTTCGTCTCCGAGTCACGTGCCTGACGTTTCCTCCGTGTCTTTCGCGGTTCGATGACTGAAAAAGCGCTGAACAGCTGGTCCGTCCGCCTCCTGCCGGACACCTCGGGGCCTCCGGGCGTTGTCATTTACGGGCCGGGGTGCCAGAAATACCCAGGCGCAGCGTTTTGTGTGGGGACACGCCTCGGCTCCTTGGGGTACACGCCAAGGCGTGCGATCGCGGGCTCGTACGGAGCGAGGCCGTCTCGTCTGGTGCACCTTTCGCATTCCCACCAGCAACGAGTGAGGGCTCCTGCCGCGGCCCGTCCTCGCCAGCCTGCCGTGTCGCCAGTGCCCTGGGCCGCCACAGCCTCAGGGAACGAGGCACCTCGCCGTCTTCCTGTGCGTTCCGATGCCGTGGGAGATGGAGCCTCTCTCCCCAGGCGCCGGCCACGTGCGCGTCCTCTCTGAGGGGTGTGAAGGTCCTTGGCTCGGCACCTTTTATAACCCTGGTAAGCCTCGGCTTCCAATCTTACAAAGCGGCAGAGGCAGCGCCTGTTGCGGTCTGGGTCCCAGCAGAAGGCAGAACTTGCCCCAAGTGGCCCCGACGAGAGGCTGGGGTTGCAAGAAGCTGCCACCCCTGGGGCGGGAGGGACAGGCGGAGAGCATGCTGTTTCCAGTGGAAGCTGGTGGGAGCGGCAGCCCGGGGTGGGGGATTGGGGGGGGGGTGCAAAGTGCATGCCCGCTCTGCAGCCCGTGGGCAGGAGAGGGACACCCCACCCTCTGTGCTGTCCCTGATCGCCAGCGGCTGCCTTCCCTTGGCCAGACCCGACCAGGCACCAGGGTGGGCACAGAGCCCGTCAGCGCGTGGATCTGGGGGACAGGGGGTGCCGCAGATGAAAAGTGACCGGCACCACTCATTAAGGGTCCTTCACTCACTCATTCCTTCAACAAACATCTATCGGGCACCTGCTAGGTGCCAAACACTGTCCCAACCACCAGGGACACTTGGGTAAAGGAAAGGCACAAGTCGCCCTAGCCGGCTTGGCTCCGTGGATAGAGTGTCAGCCTGCGGATCGAAGAATTCCAGGTTCGATTCTGGTCAAGGGCACATGCCCTGGTTGTGGGCCCCATCCCCAGTAAGGGGCGGGGGGGGAGGCGCGTGCAAGAGGCAGCCAATCAATGATTCTCTCATTATTGATGTTTCTCTCTCTCCCTCTCCCTTCCTCTCTGAAGTCAATAATATGTATATATACATACACTGAGTGGCCAGATTATTATGATCTCTGAATGCATAATAATCTGGCCATTTAGTGTATATATACACACATGTAGATATTAGAGGCCTGGTGCATGAATTTGTGCATGGGTGGGGTCGGGCTAGCCTGGCCAGGGGGAGGGGACATGGGCGGTTGGCCGGCCTGCCTGCTGGTCAAACTCCTGGTCGAGGGGACAATTTGCATATTAGCCTTTTATTATATAGGATAGACACTGAGTGGCCAGATTATTATGTGTTCAGAGATCAGAATAATCAGGCCACTCAGAATATATGACACAAGTCGCCTCTTTCAGGAATTTATATCCTCCTGGGCAAACTCAGCAATGAAGAAATAAGCGGCTGTAGGATATATGAATGCCAAGCCCGAGGACAAAGAGGAAAAGAGAACCGGGCAAAGGAAGAGAGTGAACGGGGGAGGGATCGCAGGCGGCCCAACCCAGGGCCCTGATGGACCCACCGCCCACTTCCTCTCCTGGGCTCTAGTCACAGGAAGGCTGCCGCCTGCTGACCCTCTCACAGTCTCGGGAGGCAGAGGGCTTACCTTCAAACACACGCAATGATGTGTGAGTGTGTGTGTGTGTGGGGGGGGGGGTGGTGTTAGTGTTGAATGTGGACAAAAATCCTTGCCCAATCGCATTTCAAACCTTGCGGTCATTACCTGTGAGCACATGAGGACCAGTCACCGTCACCGATGCCTCAGGCCTGGCCCCAGCAGCACAGGCTTCCCGGCTGCCACTGGCACCGACCGTTGGTCAGGAAATTCCTGGTCCAGGGGCCACCCCCACCCAATATAGGGCCACAAGGGAGATAGGGCGTGCCTTTCACAGAGGGTGAAAGCCCTGTGAGACACTCGGGGAGGGGCTGGGAGCTGGGTGTGGGTGCTGGCCATTTCACCAGGGGCAGGGACTTCTCAAATTTCAGGGGCTTGGGAATGCCCTGGCCTGGAGGGCTTGTCAAACCCAGATCCCTGGGCCCCACCCCCAGAGTCTGTGAGTCTGGGCAGGGGGAGCCCAAGAGTTGGAATTTCTAACCAGTTCAGGGGGCCGCCGCCAGTGGGCATTGAGCCATCCGGATGCTGAAGCCTGGCTGCTCGGCCACCCAGCCCGCGGCAGGCACTGGTGTCCCCTCCTGGCGCCCAGCGCCCCGTGCAGGCCAGGCTTGGGTGGGGGGGGGCTCTCAGAGGACCGTAGAGGACATCCCGGGGTGGGTTGCTGGCCTGAGAGCCGAACTGGGCACCGAGGTAACCGGGGATGCCCCCTCCCTTGGCGGACACCACCGCAGCCTGCCAGGCACCGGGCTAGGGGTCCAGGGAGGGGACTGGGCCCCCACTCCCAGCTCCGGAGGGTGCTGCCCCGCGGGCCCTGGTCGGTGGGCGTGTCCAAGGCCCCGCTGGCCGCCGCGCGGGTTTCCCCGCAGCCCCGGGTCGGTGGCCGCGGCGCCAGCGTCCTGCGCGGCCCGGGGGCGGGGCGGGGCCTCCGCGGTCCCTCCCTCGGCCCGGGGCTGGGCTCTGCGCGGCGGCGGCAGCGGCAGCGGCGGCGGTGGCACGGGGACCTAGGTGAGCGGCGGGGACGGGTCCCGAGGCCCCGCCGGGGTAGGGACAGGGTGGGCCGCGGGCGACACGCGCGGCTGCGGAAGGCGGGGGCTCGGAGTGGCGCGTGTGTGTGCGCGCGCGCGCGTGTCGCGCCGGATGCGGGGGACATGGGGTGGGGTAGGGGGTCCCCCCGGGTGGGGGTCTACCCTCTCCCACCTGGTCCCTCCTGGGACCTCCCCAGCCCATCCTCTCCCCGTCTCCCCGCCCCGCCCCCCTTTCTTACCTGCGTCTGAGTTTCTCGGGGTCCCCGTGAGTAGGTCTCCGCCTGTCCATCCAGCCCCTTGTCCAGCGCCTCATTTCCTGACCTTCCTGCCCGCACTGCGCGCCCCATCGCAGCCCTCCCTCCCTCTGCATGGCCCCCAGAGAGCAAACGGAGATGACACCTCCCCGGGGGTCCGCCCTGGCCCAGCACCGCGCCCCACCCCTACGGCCTGGCCTGGGCCTCCGCCACCGTCCCCCGGGAGCTGGCCCTGCAGAGCGTGGCGTGGGCAGCAGGCACATCTGAGGGCAGAGGCCCAGGGCTGGAGCCGGGGGTCCTGCCCTCAGAGCCGGGCAACACCCCACATGCACATGGGGCAGATGGGTGGGTCGGGGTGTGGGCCTCTGGGAGGTCAGGCCTGCGCTCGCTCAGATTCGTTCCAGGGGAGCAGGTGGGGAGAGCCTGCTGGGCTGCGGGGGGGGGGGGGGGGTGTCGCTGGCCCGCCCAGGCCCGAGGGTGTGGTGAGCTCCTTCCCAGGCCACTTCCTGCCGGCAGCCTCCATGTCCTCGCGTGGCCTGGGACCCCGTGGGGTGGCCATGGCTGTCCAGGGGGTTAGTGACGATCTGGTGAGAGCGTGGCCGTACTCCAGGCCCCGGGGATCCCAGAGGCCATTCCGTGGACTGCATGGGGCGGGGGGTGCTCCCTCAGACCCGCGTGGGGCCCACCCGAAGCCCTTCCTGCCGGGTGAGCCAAGGGCCCCGGGAGTGGGGTCGGGACCACGGGACCACAAGCCTCTTCCGGGCTCCTCTGGCTGCTAAGGGGGCGCCAGGAACCTGCACTTTGCAGCCCTCCCCCATTGCGGTGCGCAGTCAGGTGTGAGCCCCGGGGGTGGCGTAGGACGATGGGACAAGGTCATTTGGCTCCCTCTGGCTGGCAGGCAGCGGGGGACCCAGGAAGGGCTGATCCTAGGGGCCGCAGCCGGCTGGGTGCCGGGCAAATAGGTCCCCAACAGGCAGAGGATGCTAGGGCCTCCCAAGGGGGTTCCTGCCAAGCAGTCTGGGGTTCCGGCCCTTCATGTAAAGCGTGTGCATGTTGGGGCCCGGGCGGGGGTTGCTCTGTAGTCAGACAGACCCGGGCCGGCATCCCAGGCCACCCCTGGCTGGCTGTGTGACCCTGGGCAGGTCACTTTGCTTCTCTGGGTCTCCGTTTCTCATCCAAAACCTGGGGGGGTCACACGACCCGCCCCTTCTGGGTAGTGGAGGCACCGTGCCCGCCGCCTCACCAGCCGACCATGAACGTGGGTACACCGGCGGCGGGAGTGTTGGCACTGCTGTGCATCTGGCGTTTTCACTGCCTGGGATGGGGACAGTCCCCTCGACGGGATTTGCCAGCAGCGGGAAAAGCAGTATTGGTTGGCTGATGGATTTTGTTGTTTCTAATGGCTGGCTTAAAAGGCCCGGTGATGGTCGAGCCGAATGGCCTGGTCAGAATCGCGTGGCGCTGTGTGGGCCCTGGCGGGGCTGCTGGGCCAGCTGTCTCACTCAAGGCAGGCGCAGGGAGACAGCGCCCGCCTGTCCCAGGTGACCCCCGACAGTCAAGGGAGCAGAAACGCAGGAGGGGCCGGGCCAGGAGCCGGGGAGAAAGCCAGGTCATGTGGCTCTTCGTGCGCATGAACGAAGCCCTCCCAGGACATCCGAGCGGAAAGCAGAGACCCCACAGAGGGAGGGGACGTCACTCGGTCACTCACTCATTCACAGGCTCCATGCCTGGCACGAGGCAGGGCATCCCCAGTGAGGCCAAGAGAGCCACGCAGACCGGGGGGCACAGACGCAACCTGGACAGGGAGCTGCCAGTGAGACGGAGCCGCCCGCCGCCCTCCTGACCCCAAAGCAGGTCAGGACTGTGCTTCTGGGGCAGGAAGCCAGGAGGCCCCCAGGGGCTCAGGGCTGAGGAGGAGGGCGTCTCCCGGTTAGAGTCGGGAGCTGTGTGTTGTAAAGACTTGGGTGAGTGGGAACAGTGAGGTGGCTTCCCGGGGACAATACAACCCTCTTTTCTTCAAACCATGTCCCTCTTTAATGTCTCAGCATCGAATCCGGGGGAACCCCTGGTGGGAGGGGGCTTTGAAGTCTGTGAGCGCAGTTCCAGCGACTCGGGGGTCCCTGACCCCGGGCTGGAGCTCCTGTAGACTGGGCTCTGGCCTCGGACCCTCAGCTCTGGGTGGCCCCGAGGAGGAGCCAGCAGGGCCAGGGACCCCAGTGCTGGGGACCCCAGAATCGGGTCCACTGTTTTGCATCCCGACAGCACCACGTAGCAGCTGTGGGCCGCGGGGAGCTGCCTAACCTCTCTGAGACCTGGTCTCTCGTTCGGAATAAAGGGTTTGGGCGGCCTCGCTGCGTTGGAGGTGCTGGGAGGCCCACCGTGGGAGGCGGGGAGGGAGGCCCCAACTTCTGCATCACTGGTGCTGTGTCCCTCCCAGAGACCCAGCCTGAGGCGAGAGAGGAGAGCGCTCAGCCCAGGAGGCCAGGCAGCAGGCGCCCCAGAAACCCTGGAGCCAGGCCAGTCCTATTAATAAGAAGGTTTTTTTTAATTTTGAAACCGATATGGCCATGTTGTATGAAGTCTGAGAAGCAGACCCCAATTCTACCTGTCACCTCGCCCCCTAAACGTCATCATTTCTGTGTGTCATTCCCGGTCTTCTTTTCCATAACTGTGTCCTGACGTAGAACTATTTTCACAAGGTGCCATCACCCTGCACGTCAAGTGTTGGATCCTGGGGTGTTTTTTTCACTTCATGTAGTCCTAGGAGCATGCGCCCTGCCCCTCAGTAGCCCCCCCAACGCTGATCCGTTCAGTGGCTGCGCATCCTGCCCTGTGGGTGTCTCATTCTACTTGGCCCCGTGGACAGTGATGTGAAAACCCCAAGGTCACGCCCCGGAGGCCCAGCGGGACAGCTGGTCAGCCTGCCAGGCTGTGTGGCCTCGGGCAGAGCCCCTCCCAGCTCTGAGCCCCAGGTCCCTGCTCTGCTATGAATTGGGGGTAGGAACCCCACGTCACAGGGCTGCTGGAGGAGCAAGTGAGGGGATGTGACGTCACACATCTAGCATCGGAGGGGGCCCCAAACTCGGTCGCTGTGATGACTGCTGTTACTGTTATTTAGGTCTCGTCTCGCCACTTAAATTGTGGATCCCTGCAAGCAGGAGCCAGCTCTGTGCGTGCCTGCGCCCCACCCCAGACACGCTCCATACTAGTGACTGATTTGATTCCTGCCGTTCTGGTCCCCCAGATAGAAGGAGTCTCACGTGGGCCAGGCACGGGGACTTTTACACAGTCTCACCATGTCCCCCATGCGTCGGGGTCTCGGTTCCATATTAGAAACAGGCTCAGAGTGTGATGGTCTTGCCCAAGGTCACACAGTGGGAAGGGGAGAGACAGGAATACTTCCTGGAGGAGGTGGCAGCGGCACAGGGCCAGAGGAGGGCCTTGACTGGGCCGAGGGGCAGAGAGCTGGTGTTCTAGACACGTGAAGAGGAAGATGGGAACTGTCTGTGGGGCAGGGCTGAGCGCAGCACCCAGCACCCAACACCTAGCACAGTGAGGCTCCCGGGGCATTTGCTGAGCTGAGTGGACCTGAGGTCACAGCAACACAGAAATGCGCTAGCTGCCTGGGTCCTGACCCACCCCACACCGCACCCAGCCACTTCCTTCTGTCCGGGCAGGAAGGGGTGTCCTGTGGGCGCCCAGGCCAGGCACCTTCCTGGGGACTGCCCTGTGAGCAGCAATAAAATATTTATCAGAAGCGCCGGCAGCGGGGCGTCCCTGCATGGGGTGCAGCTGGGGGGCAGCCCCTGCCCCAGGCCTGCAGCCCCGCTGTGTCCCGCTGAGTCCCGGGAGCCCAGGCACCTGCCTGCCCTCCTCACCCCTCTGCCCTTTGGCCAAGCGGATGCCTCCTAATGTGTAAGCCATTCAGCTGCACACAGGCCAGGCATCCAGGGCCGTTCGTGCTGAGGGTTTCAGAGCTCGCCCAGCAGGACGCAGGCCTCGGCCAAGGTCCAGGCAGAGGAGGCCAGAGGGCCAGGACCCCCCTGCACCCACCCCACAGGGTCGCACCTCCTCAGTCCTCGGCACCCAGCAAGGTAGGTCCTCTTGCACCTCCCTGGCGGCGGGGACACCAAGGCTCAGAGCACAGTGCAGTGCGCTGGGTCGCTCGTGGCCGAGCAGAGATCTGTGCCCCCGTCGGTGTGACGCCTGCCCTGGCCGCGCCTGATGCCATTCTTGCCCTGAATCGGGGCCTGCGCCTGTCTCCTGAAGCCGGGCTGTGACTTCAGGCTTGTGGTTTTGATTTCCAGAGTAACAGCAACAAAAAAAACAGTAGCAGATGGCGTCTTCCTAGTGCCCTGGTGCCGTATGGAGTGGGAGGCGCGGGCTTCAGATGCTTTTGTTCACTCATTCATAAAACACACTAGAAGCCCGAAATTCGTGCACAGCGTGGGGGTGGGGGGGTCCCTCAGCCCAGCCTGCACCCTCTCCAATCTGGGACCTCTCCGGGATCGGGCCTAAACGGGCAGTCAGACATCCCTCTCACAATCCAGGACTGCTGACTCCCAACTGCTCTCAGGCCTGCCTTACTGATTGCCCACTTCTGCCTGCCAGCCTGATGACCCCCTAACCACTCCCCTGCCAGCCTGATTGATGCCTAACTGCTCCCCTGCCAGCCTGTTTGCCCCCAACTTCCCTCCTCTGCAGACCTGGTCACCCCTAACTGCCCTCTCCTGCTGGCCTGATCACTCACAACTGCCCTCCCTTGCAGGCCTGGTCCCTCCCAACTACACTCCCCTGCTGGCCATCTTGTGGTGGCCATCTTGTGTCCACATGGGGGCAGCCATCTTCTGTGTTGGAGTGATGGTCAATCTGCATATTACTCTTTTTATTAGATAGGATAGAGGCCTGATGCATGGGTGGGGGCTAGCTGGTTTGCCCTGAAGGGTGTCCCAGATCAGGGTGGGGGTTCCCTTGGGGTGTGGGGCAGCCTGGGCAAGGGGTCTGTGGTGGTTTGCAGGCCAGCCATGCCCCCCAGCGACCCAAGTGGAGGCCCTGCTATCTGGGATTTATTTATCTTTTATAATTGAAACTTTGTAGCCTGGAGTGGAGCCAAGCCTCCTGCTCTCTCTGTGGCTGCAGCCATCTTGGTTGGGTTAATTTGCATACTGACTCCTGATTGGCTGATGGGTGTGGCTTGTGGGTGTGGCAGAGTGATGATTAACTTGCATATTACTCTTTTATTAGATAGGAGGATTCTGGGTGCACAGGCAAGGGCATGGGAGATGCCTGCCCGTGCGGTGGGAGCCCACAGAGCCAGAGAGGGCTGGGTGCAGGCCTGGGCCCACTTGCTGTTTAGTTACATGCTGTGTGGCCTCTGGCAGGTTGCTCCGCCTCTCTGAGCCTTGTCTCTGATTTGTGGATTGGGGGTAAACTGCCTTCTAGAGCAAGGATCACACCTGTGTCCGCGCTGTCTGTCACATCTTCACATCCGTCTGATGAGCATCGATGGGCCTTTGGAACGGGTCTGGTTTCCAGAGGCCCCAGCAGGCTTTGCAAGTGGCTCTCCCAGGAAGTGACCTGGAGCTGGCGCCCCGGGGCCTTTGGGTCTGGTGGGTGAAGGTGGAAGTGTCTGCTAAGCTGAGTTCTGAAGGGAACTGGTCCCCGGAGCCACTCCGGCTGCCAGCAGCTGTGAGGAGAAGCCAGTTGGTTGGCCACACAGGAGCTACTGATGGGAACCCTGTGGGGGGCCGGGTCACCTCCATTCCCAGTTCTGGACAGGGGTCCCTGTCGCTCCCCTCACTGCCTGCCCACGCACTCAGGTCATGTTCCTGCTCACCCTATGCCTTTCCCTCCCTCCTCCGAGCCTCCCCTGCCATTGCTCTGCCTGGAATTCTTTTCCTCCCTTTTCCACTTGGGGGCTTTTGCTGTTTCTTGAAGCCCCTGCTGGCAGATGCCCTCCTCTTCCAGGAAGCCTTCCTGGCTGCCCCAAGTCTACCCCAGGCAGGGTAGCCAGAGCCCCTCCCATGCCCTCCACCTGGGTCTTTGCTCGTGTCTTCGATCTGGCACTAGAACCTCGTCCTGGAGTGATCTCTCTCCAGGTCTCCTTCCCTGCAGCCAAGGTCAAGCTCAGGGCTCAACCCGGGCGTGTGATAAATGAAGGAGAGAGTGAGTGAGCGATGGCGTCCAGGGCTGGGGCGGGGCTGGGGGGCCTGTGGTAAAGACAGGGCCTCTACCACATGACCTGTCTGTGGACAGGGCCCCCCTTTTCCAGGCCCTCGCAGAGGGTGGATGCTCCGCTGCTCAGTGGGGAAGGAAGCAGGGTTTCTGGGGCTGAGGCGGCTGGCGGGGGGGGAGGGTGGTGCAGAGCTGGGGGTCAGGAGGGCTGGCCCCCAGCATGAGTGCCTTCTCACGGAGCAGTGTGACCAGGAGCGACACCCCCTCTGTCAGCCCCGCAAACCCAGGATCTGTTTGTTCGAGGGAAGGGCAGGCGGCAGCTTGCTGGGGGCGTTCCTGGAGGTGGCCCGCCCTGGCTGCGTCACGGCCCAGCCGGCACGGGAAAGGGCTGGCGGGAGAGGTACCGGGCGGTGGCCTCGCCTTCTCTGGGGGCTGTTCCTCTTCCACCGTCCTTGTCTTTCCAGATGTTCTAGGGTTCACTCCGTGGCTCCGTGTGTGTGTTCGAGAGCCTTGTGCTAAACCCATGGGGCAACCGTCCCAGTGACACAGCCGTGCCCGCTGGGCACCCAGGGTTGATGGAGCTGAGCTGTCACGGGCAGAGGAGGCCCCTGGCTCAGCCTGCGGGCTAGCAAACATGGCAGCTTTGCTAGGGAGGCAGGTGTGTGGGGAGGGGGGGCAGGTGCTTGGGGAGGCAGGTGCGCTGGGGGGCAGGTGCGCGGGGAGGTAGGTGTATCGGAGGGGCAGGTGTGCTGGGGGGCAGGTGCATGGGGGGGCAGGTGTGCTAGGGCCAGTGTGGGCCAGTTGGTGTGGCTGGGGACCTGGAGGAGGGTGAGGTAGGGGTGGTGAGAGACCTGCAAGGAGAGGGGCTGGACCAGGTCCTGAGCGATGAGTGGGCGGGGGAGGCTCCTTTTAGAATCAAAGTAGCTTCATCCGCTGAGGAACCCCCACAGCCTGCCCCTGGGGTGAGGGGACTTAGCACCAAGGAGCCCTTGAGGTGCTTACGCAGCCCCATGGGCAGGCCTTGAAGTGCCCCCATTTCACAGAATGGGGAATTGAGGCCACGCCTTAATTCAGATCCAGGTCTGTGCGTCCCCAGAGCCTGCTCGGAGCATCTGGCCTCCGCCACAGCCTGCGCGTCACGGAGCCTCCTGGGCCTCCTTGTCATTGGCGGAGTCGCCGTTAGAATGTGACGCTACAGACCGAATGAGCGCCATTCCTGGAGCGGATTGCAAAGCCAGCCCCGGAGTGCTCCCTGAGCTCTGCTGCCCGTGGCCGGAGCCCTGCCCAGGCAGCTGGTCAGGGGCACCCAGCAGGAGGCACCTTGGGGACGGGGCTGGGAGAAGGACAACCACAGACGCGGGGATGCGTGTGATTTTACAAGGGCCCCGGGCAGCAGCCAAAAGGCGGTCACTGCAGACGCAACCCCAGGTGCAGCCCCGAGGGAGCGTGGGCAGCGGCCTTGGGGGGGGGGGGGGAGGCAGAGTGGCCGGGTCCGAGAGGAGGCCACTGGGGATGCCGGGCCTGGACGCCGAGGCCCAGAGGAGGCAGGGCCAGTGCAGGTGAGGCGACCTCTGCTTCACCCTAAAGTGGGAAGGACCAGCCCAAAGAAGGGAAAAGGCCTCCGGGCTAACGGTCAAGGTCGAGGCATCACCTTGATCTGAGCTCTGTGGGCGCTGTGGGCAGTGGATGGGCGAGAGGGAAGGAAGGAGGAGGAGGAGGCAAAGGAGGAGGGGGAGGGGGAGGGGAGCCAGGCCCAGCACCCTCCTTCCCTGGCCCCACCAGGCGCAGGTGAGGGTCCCCCGCCCCCTCTGGGTTTTCAGCTGGATGGGCAAGGTGGGCAGAGAAGGTGGGCTGGGCTGGGCACCCTGGATGTAGTCAGATGCTGGGCTCTAGAGACCAGTGTGGTGTGCCCGGTGTGAGCCTCTGTCCTCCGCCGGTAAAATGAGGACCCCGCGCCCACCCGCCCACCCGCACAGGCGCCTGCGGAGGAGCGCGGAGGCGGCACAGGGAATTCTGGCCGAGGTCAGGCTCAAAGCCGGGTTCAGCTCAGTACCTGGCCCGTGGCCGGCTCGCAAAGACCACGGGTTAAATGGAAGGAGGGCAAAGGCCAGGCCTTTGTCCAAGCACTGCCCTCACCACGCGTCCTTAGGGAACAGGGCTGTAGGCGGCCTGTGCCACCGTGGGCGCTGTGGGGACAGGCCGTGTGTGGGGCGTGTGCCCGCCGCAGCTGTGGCTGGGCAGTGCTGTCCTCCAAAGCACGTGCTTGTGTCGTGGGGCGGGGCTCGTGGGAAAGACTTTGGTGGGTGAGGGCATCCTCAGCAGGGTTTTGCAAGATGAATAGGAGTTGGCCAACCAGACCTGGCTCAGGGGAGGGTTGTCCCAGGCAGAGCGGAGGACAAGCTCGTGGACAGGGATGGGCCTGGCCTCCAGGGACAGCCACTCATGAGGATGCTGTCCTCCACGTTAACCTGCTCAGGAGGCTCAGGGAGACCCCTGGCTCCCCTGCTGCTCCCCAAGACAGCCCAGGAGTGGGTGACCCCGTGCTCACCCTTTTGTCTCATCCCTGCAGCAAAGCCCTGGAGACCCCTTCGTGCCATCTGCCCCTGGAGTCTGGGGGAGTCCCTATGGGCAGAGCCGGGGCGGGAGGAGCCATGCAGGTCACAGCCACCGTGAGGCCTCCTGGCAGGCAGACGCCCCACCTCCGTCCCCACCTTCTCTGTCACCCACACTGGGAACCACAGAGGAAGACCCAGACCTCGGTGACTCACAACCACCATCTGCCGAGGAGCTGTGAGGAGGGGCCTGTTGGGGCCAGGCCAGCGTCTGGGCAAGGCCACCCCCCACGCCCAGCACTGGGGAGGGCTCGGGGACAGCAGGCGCCAGGACACAGGCTGTGGACCTGCCCCGGCCCCGGCCCCAGCACGCGGGCGGCTGGTGGAGCACCGGATTCCTCTCTCTGAGCCTCAGCTCTGTGGGCCGTGCCCGCATGTGGCTGGCAAATCACCCAGCCGCGCCCCGGAACCCCCACCTCCCCCGATACACCCCAGGCCGCAGGCCCCACGGGTGAGATGGTGACCAGCCCCCGTGGCCAGTGGAAGGTGAGGAGGTCAGTGGGACACACCCAGAAGCTTGCGCCGTTCCCCGGGCGGCCTGTCAGCACGGTTCCCGTCTTACAGATGGGAGACCGATGCTCAGAGGATGCAGCACCTGAGGCAGACCGGCCCACAGACAAGGGTCCCCCGTTTACACAGGTGCAGGGCAGGCTGGGAGCGGGGCCCGGGAATCCTCAGCTGAACAAGCCTCGTGGGACCCCCACCCCAGCGCTCACGGCGCCTGAGCTATGAGCCGGGCCTCATCTCAGCATCCAGCTGGACGGGGGCTCCCACAGGCCCCACCACATCTCACACCCCCATCCTTTCCCCATCGCCACAGCCTCCTGTGATGGGGGGCCGAGGGGGAGACTCGAGCTGGGCAGAGCCTGGGGCTGGCGAGGCCTGGACTGGAGGATGGCGATGCGGAGCAGAGCTGCAAGTTCTGAGGTCAGAACGCAGGTGGTGGTCTCCCTGAAACCCTCCCCTCCCAACCCCCTCGCACCCTGTGGTCGGCTGCATGGCCCCCACCTGTGGGCCCCCTACCCTTCCCGCCCCGGGAGGCCTGGCCCCGCCTCCCCTGGCTTCATTCCAAGTCCAGCTCCTGGCCTGTCCCCGAGGGAGACCCTGGCTGTCCGAGCCCCGGCCGTGTACCCCCACCCCCACCCCGGGGGGCAGGTGGGGCACAGCAGCTGCATTGGGGCTGAGAGCGCTGCGGGGGCGGGGGGAGATGGAGAGGCCGAGGGTCACCTCTCGCCTCTGCCCTGGCACCCTGTGTGGCCTGCACTGTCCCCTCGATACCCGCCCAACGGGCTGCACGTAGCTGCTGACCACAGGCCCCTGTGGTGTCCCTGCTGGGACGCTCGTCCACACGGGGTCAGTCCCGTCCTGTCCATCTGGCCGGGCCCCACCCTGGCCCTGCTGGGCAGTCACCCTCCAGGCCTGTTTGAAATGTCACGGCTGCGGTCGGTGTCCTTCTCTGGAGTCCCACTGCCTGCGTCACTGTGCTCCACAGGGGAGGGGGAGGGGCCGCCTTGGGACAGGCTCTGGCCTGCAGGCACTGGCGATCACTGAGGGCAGAGGCAGGAGTGGCTGTGAGCTGTGGGCTCCGGTCAGAGCTGGGCTCAGACCTCAGCCCTTCCGCTAACCTGGGCCTCAGTTTCCTGGTCAGTGGGCACTCTGACTTGTAGGGCCTCCCCAGTGGGACCTCAGCACCTGCTGTGTGCCCCGCTCATCGGGACAGCCCGGCTCATGGGCGGCCCAGCTTGTCCCGCCCTGCGCCAGGCCTCCGTCTTCCCTCCTATAAAATGGACTCCAAGGGCTTGGGGCTTGGCTTCCTGTGGGTGACAGCAGGGCGGGGAGGCCTGGAAACGAGGTCACCCGACTCCCCTCCTTGGGAGGCCAGACTGACTTCCTCCTGCTTTGATGGTGTCGACACGGAAAGGAGGGGCAGGTGGGGCCTATGAAATGCTCTTTCCGTTCCCAAACGTAGACCAAGTTTACGGACAAGGAAAGTGTATGGACCCTGACGCAGGTGTGCAAGGTGGGGAGCGTGAAGAAAGGAGAAGAGCCCCCAGTCTCCTTGCTCGCCCACCCCGCCCGCCCCAGAAGGCAGTCTGCAGGTGGCTGCTCCCCCTCTGCCGCTCTGCCGTCGCCCAGCTCACTGCACGCACGGCATCAGCCCTGCCCGGAGCAGGAATGTAGCGCCTGCCTCCGAGGGCTATGCAATGGCCTGATTTTACGTGTACGTCCTTCAGGCCCGTGCGTGGCATTGGAAAATGCTCTTAAAGTGAGACCTGTGCCGTGTTATTGCTACAGTCATTATCACGTGCCTGGATTAAAAAAAAAAAAAAAAAAAAAACCTGCCAGGGGGTCCAGTACACACGTAAGATAGGGACTGATTTTTTGACTGAGCTTCCTAGCAACAAGAGCAAAAAGGGAAAGAGGATCCCTAGATTCATAACGCCTTTAAGATGAAGACACAGCTTTTCCTGGTACTGAGATCCAGGGGACGGTCCTCCTAGGAGGCCCCATCACGGGTTCCCTGTGTGATGTGCTGAGTAGCATCCTCTGTGCTTCTGTGGCCTGGCTTGATCCAAGGACCTAGAGTCTGGAGCAGGGTCCACAGGCTCTCCTGGCTGCCAGGGAGAGAGAGTGGGGCATCCTCAGGGGGTCTGTGCGGGACCCGCTGAGGCCCCGTAACCTTGAAATGGCATGTTACCTTCGAAATCCATGAAGAGTTCACCTCGATCTATAATAGAGCTAACTGTGCTTGCCTACAAAAATAACGTCTTCCCTTCCTCGTCCGCTGCAAATCTTTGGGTACCACGGATGCTCCGTACAGATGGGCCATGCTCATTCCTCAGCCCTTTGGGGAAGGCGTGACCGCCACGCCCCTCTCCCAGCAGGAGGCACCCTCACATCCAGGGGCTATGCAGACAGCTCCGAGGTCCCCAGATTCTGAAAACTGCAGGGACGCCAGGCGCCCCGCTTGGCAGGCTCTGACCTGGGGCGACGGGGAACGGGCACCTTCTGGGCCATGTTCACGAACGAGATTCCTCCAGCGGGGTGTCTGCTGGGCACGGAGCAGCAGAAAGCCCCAGCTGACCTTGACGTGCGTCTGTGCGGGTGTGATAGAGGCGACCCAGGCAGGCGCGCTGCTTTGCAAAGTGCGGAGGGCCCAGAACACCCCGCATCTCATGTGTGGATGCCAAGGGCAAACCCCGGAGGAGCGGCTGGGGAAGACAAAGGGTTATTAGGACTCGCGTGCGTGGCGACGGCGGCCGACCGGCAAAGTTTACCGCCGCCCCGCTGCCACCGGGAAGTTGTCCAGCTAAGTCCCATCCAGCCTGCGGACAGGCCACACCAGGGCCGGCCGGCGCTATTGTTTCGCCACCACCTAGACTTTCCCGACACAGGGTTTATGGAGCACAGGAATCAGAAGGAAACAGGGCGTGCCGGGGAGGGGGCGTGCCGTGAGATCCAAACACAGGACGCGAGCTGGTTGCAACCCGGCTCATCTAGGCGCAGCCTCTCTGTGGCCTTTCTTAGCCGGAGCCGCTGGCCAGGTGGCCAAGGCCTCACAGTCGGCTGACAGCTGGCCTTCCCGCTACCCCCCAGGGTGGGAGGGGCAGCTGGAGCCTAGGAAGGGACCCCTGTCCCCACTTACCACACAGGTGCCCGACACCCTCCCCGGCGTGCCCAGGCCCTCGAGGCCATCGGGACTTCTACACAGACAGCGGACACCAAGGAAGGCAGGGCCGTGCCCACGGAGACGGCGGGCACTCCCTTCTCCTGGTCCCGCCCCCCGCACACCTGGGTGGGTGCCCGGCACGCTGTGCCACCGCACTCACGCCCTGGACACCGGCACCTGGCTTCGTGCCTTCTGTCCGTGTGAGCATGCCCCAATCTGTAGAGAATGTTTATGAAAGTTTATTCGAGCCACACGGAGGGTACGTCTGGAAGCGAGGTCTCAATCGATTGAGAAAAATGCTCCCAGGCGTGGCGGGCCGCAGCCTCTTCCATGGGCTTGGAAAGGAGGAGGAACGGGAGATTTTTCCGGAGAGTGCGTAGGATGACGTGCTCGCTGGAGGGTTTTTCTGCGGGAAAGAGGCGTTTGAAAGGGGCACAGAAGCAACAGGCAGGGCTGGCTTACAGCCAGGATAACCCTTCAGGAGGGAAGTCACAGGCCTGAGGTGTGACACCCACCAGCACCTGCCCACGCAGGAATCGGTGCTCACGTCGCCCGGTGAGGTTCTGACGCCCACGCCAGCACCCCGTTTTCACCCCAGCGGCACGGGCCGCGGGCTTGGTACAGGAAGGCACTGCGGGTGACGCTGTCTGTCGTGTTGCATGGTCAAACACTGCTGGCCTTTAGTGCAGCCATATTACCCACGCTGTCACTGCCGTGGCACAGCGTCTCAGCGGCGACATCCGTGCCATCAGCCCGGCCCGTGACTTCCCTTGTCTTCTCACCAGCTCAGTTGTGCATTTTTTAAAAATATATTTCTTTATTGATTTCAGAGAGGAAGGGGGAGGGGGAGAGAGATAGACACATCAATGAGGAGAGAGAATCATTGATGGGCTGCTTCCTGCACGCCCCCCTGCTGGGGATCAACCCTGCAACCCGGGCATGTGCCCGTGGCCGGGCTCGAACCTGGGTACCTTCTGTCCGCAGGCAGACGCTCCGTCCCGAGCCACACCGGCGAGGGCCTCAGGTGTGCATTTAGAAGATGTCTGTATGTTTCTTCCCGGCATTTCTGGGAGACGTCGGAAGGAGCTCTGGGTTGCATAGATCCCGGGTCGCCCAGACTCTTGGCCTTCAGGTGGGCGATGCAGAATAACCCTAACACGCCCCGTGGCTGCCGACCTCTCACCCAGCACGCACAGAGCCCGCGCTCCTGTCTCTGACTCTCCTGGAAGTTCAGGCCATCTCAGGAGTCCAGGGGGCCCGGCCCCGCCCCCTCCAGCTCCGGGACTGGCCTTCCCATCCCTGCAGTCCCTCCCTCCCAGCTCTGACAGCCCAGGGCCGGGTGGGATCTGGGAATTCCTGTCGGATTTTTGTGATGATACGAGAGTCTGTTATGGCTGCAGGTGGGACAGTTTCTGCGCCGTCTGCACAGGGTGGGGTGGGCCGAGGCCCTACACAGCCTCACTTCGGGGCAGGGCAGGATTTTCGGGCCCTGGCAGCTCCCCACGGTGGAGGAGGTCTTGTGGGGGTCAGTGTGGGGGTGGGAGGGCTGGTCTCAACTCCAACGAGGACACATGGAGATTCACTGCCCAGGGGCTGGGCGGGGCCCACGGACAGGAGAGGACCAAGAGGGACCGTCTGGGGTCAGGGGCTCCGGTGAGGTCAACTCCACGGAGCCCTGCTGAGCCGAAGGCAGGCCTGGCGATAAGACACCAAGGGTGGGAGTTTTGCTAAGCGCACCCAGCAGGCCTCGTGCTCCAAGTGGGTTCGACAACGAGGGAGAGGGAAGCCTCAGGTGGGGCCTGGTCCAGCAGAGGAGCCGGGCAAGAGTGGGACAGGAAGACCATCTTGGTCAGTGTCCGGGAGCCTCTGCCTGCAGGAGCGCCAGCCTCAGGGGAGCCCAGGCTGAGGGTGGGCAGGCCTGTCCTGAGACCTGACACAGGGCAGAGGGGGCAGCCTGGGCACCGTTAGTTGTGTCACGAGAAAGGACTGCACACCAGGATGGGCCGCAGGGCTGCGTGGGACTGAGCGAGGCCAGCCGGGGATAACGGCGCATGGGCCAGGCGTGGTCTCAGCGGCCGCAGCTGTGAATACATTTACAGCCTTGGGACCACCCGGGGAGGAAGGTGCCAGATTCAATGGGGGTTCGGCACGAGTCACCCCAAGAGGCACCCCTGTGGTACGCAGATAGTTTTGAGCTAAAGGCAACTTTAGCTGCGGGTTCAAGAGAAACGTGCGAACCTCCCTTAACTACCAAGAAGAACTCGCTCAGGATGAGAGGCCACCAGAGGCACCTCCTCCGACCTACCTGCGTGGCCAGGCCGTCTGCGGGTTCCCAAGCGCCTGCTCTCCCCTGGTCCCGCGTGGCCTTCCGCAGCCCCGGCGCCGCACTGCATCCCGCACGCAGGATGCCCTATACGCCAGGTCCCTCCTGCCTCAGAGCCGCTCCTGCGTGCGAGGTCTCTGGCTCGCGTGCGTGCGGGGCTCCCGTACATACATGTGCGTCCGCATTAAATTTGGTCACTGCTTCTTGCTAATACGTCTCCTGTCTGTCTGACAATCAGGCCAGCTAAAGAACCTTGAGGGCTACGCCTCTTCCTCCTCCACATTCTCACTTTGCAAACGAGGAAACTGAGGCACAGGGAGCCATTAAACAGCCAAGTGGTGCGCTCTGACCAGGGAAGCCACAGACCTACCCAGGCCCACCCGGCACCGCCCTGCCCGGCCTCTGGCCGTTGTTACAGTCACTGAAGGAGCGGCCGTGGGAGGGGCCGGAGGAAGGTGGCCAGGCAGGGCAGAGCCCGGGGAAGGCCCGAGGGGGAAGCAGGCAGCCAGTCCAGAGCACGAGCTATCTCGGGTGGAGGTGGGCGTGGAGAAAGGGGCTGGAGGGGGTGGGTGGGAGGCTGTGCCCGGGCCGTGGAGGGTCTTGGACGCCAGGCTTGGAGAGTTGGAGTCCCTCCTGCAGGCAGAGACCTGTCTGAAGCCTCGGGCCGCGGTGCAGGTCATGTGGGGCCGGGGAAGCTGGCAGCAGGGCGCATTCCAGCACCGCCAGGCTTAGGCAGGGAGGCCGTCTGGGAGGGCAGCGCTGGGGGAATCCTGAGCCCAGAGAGGTGGGCAAGCTGCTGGGCAGGGCCGGGCCTGTGCGTGCTGGCCCCGGAGATGGGAGGACGGCAGCCAGGGACTGGGATGGGACCCCAGCATCCGTCCTGGCCCTGCGTGCACCAGCCTGGGGCCCTTCAGGTGACAGCAGGGTCTGGAACCTCCACACCTCATCTGGGATGCAGATGAGGGTCCAGCTGGCAGGGTTACGGTGGGGGCACGTGGGCCAAGGTGGCTGGGCAGGAAGGGGTACCTCTCGCCCCGTGGGGAGATGGGACCCCACCCACATGCGGAGACTCTCAGGAGCGGTTTCTCCTTCAGTGAGTCTGTCCCTTCACGGGCTGGGCTGCGTTCCCGCAGAAGCAGGGATGGCGAGTGGACACCCGCTCCGTGAGCCACGCCCTGGACTCGGCAGAGGCAGGCGGCCAACACCACCCTCACTGGGCCACCTGGGCTGTGTTTCCAGTCAGCAGGCAGGCCACCCTGGGGTCCCACCTCGCCCTACTCACCCGGCTGGGGCTGGGTCCGGCTGGGACCAGGAATTCTTTGGGGAGAGTGGTGAGGGAGGTGGTGAGGGAAGGATGAGGGAGGTGGTGAGGGGGGGTGAGGGAGGTGGTGAGGGAAGGATGAGGGAGGTGGTGAGGGAGGGGTGAGGGAGGTGGTGAGGGAGGGGTGAGGGAGGTGGTGAGGGAAGGATGAGGGAGGTGGTGAGGGAGGGATGAGGGAGGTGGTGAGGGAAGGATGAGGGAGGTGGTGAGGGGGGGTGAGGGAGGTGGTGAGGGAGGGATGAGGGAGGTGGTGAGGGAGGGATGAGGGAGGTGGTAAGGGAAGGATGAGGGAGGTGGTGAGGGGGGGTGAGGGAGGTGGTGAGGGGGGGTGAGGGAGGTGGTGAGGGAGGGATGAGGGAGGTGGTGAGGGAGGGATGAGGGAGGTGGTGAGGGAGGGATGAGGGAGGTGGTGAGGGAAGGATGAGGGAGGTGGTGAGGGAGGGATGAGGGAGGGAGGTGGCGAGTGGCTGAACAAGCCCTCCCCGCGACCTCGGGCTCCCTCCCCGGGGTTGCCCTTATCGGGTGAGTGCTGGTACCCGCAGCAGCTCCTTCTTTCCAGGGATTCTTCTAAGAAAAGGCTGCGGGCCAAGAAGGTGCCCTGGGGAGACTAGAAAGCTGCAGGGCGAGCCCAGTTTGACCATCTCTGCCCTGTGTGACCTCAGTCTGCACAGTGGGGATGGCACGGCGCAGTGTGGGCATAGTGGGCACAGTGTATGCAGTGTGGGTGCAGTGTGGGCGCAGTGGGCACAGTGTGGGCGCAGCACAGTACAGCCCGCTGTCAGTGTTCAGGGGCGGGCTGCTCCCCGCCAACTCCCCAACACCGGAGCCCGCGCACTCTGTGGGACAGGGTGCAGCTGGGAAGGAGGGTGCCTGCAGCCTGAGCACGGGGCTGGGCCTTTCCACACTGGGGTTTGCTGGACGCCGAGGTCCAAGCCAGGGCCGGGAGGGCCGCCCGCCTGGGGAAAGCATGTCCAGGCGTCTCGGCCGCTCACGTCGGAACCTCCTTCCTCACGGTCCGGGGCTGAGGTCGGAGGCCCAGGTGTGGCAGGGCCGGCCTCCCCGTCTCTGCAGCCCCTCGAGGCGGCTGGCCACCCGGGCTCCCGGCTGCGTCACTCCAGCCCCCGCCTCCCTCTGCACGCGGCATCCTTCTCCGCGTCTGCGTCTGTGTCCCCACGTGGCCTTCTTCCACGGACTCATCGTTGGATGTCGGGCCCACCCCACCCCAGGGTGGTCTCACCTCAGCTGGGTCACACCTACGTCCAAGCAGGGTCACACCGCCTGGCCGGCGGGGCTCGGTGGTTGAGCGTCGACCTGTGAACCAGGAGGTCACGGTTCGATTCCCGGTCAGGGCCCAGGCCTGGGTTGCGGGCTCGATCCCCCGTAAGGGGCGGGCAGGAGGCAGCCGATCCATGATTCTCTATCACTGATGTTTCCCTCTCTCTCTCCGTCTCCCTTCCTCTCTGAAACCAATAAAAATACATTTTTAAAAAACAAATGGGGTCACATTCCAGGTATGGGGGTCCAGACTTCAGCATGTCTTTTTGGGGGAACACAACAGGAGGAGACGCCCCAGGGCTCAGCCCAGCAGGCAGACTGCCTTTCCCCCCTTTACTGGAGGGGGAGAGGGAGGGAGAGATTGGTGCTCCGCTTATTTGTTTATGCAGACAGCATACCGACTGATTCTTTTATGTGCTCCGAGCGGGGATCGAACCCACAACCTTGGTGTATTGGGAGGGTGCTCTAGCCAACTGAGCTACCCAGCCAGAGCAAAGCTGCCTTCTCCGCATCCAGCTCGCTTGCGGGCGGCCCAGGCAGGCGGTGGCCATGAGGCTGGAGGGGCCCCTGGTGGTGGCAACCTGGCCCCCTCCTGCCCCCCCCCCCCCCGCCCCTCGCATCCTGGCAGCGCTGCCTCTGTCCCTGATGTTGATTAAAGTAAAGAAACCGGGCTGCTGCTTGTTCAGGGCCGCTGCTGTCTGGGCGGGCCCCTGGCAGACGCGAGCTGCCCTCAGCGTGGGCGCTGGCCTGCACCCCATGAGCACATGACCTGTCTCGCCCCACCTCACCCCCCCGGGGGGCAGGTGTGGTACTACCCCTGTCCATCCCAGAGGAGGGATGAGAGGGCGCCCACGTGCCTGGCACACCTCCCTGGGTGTCGCCCGACCTGGGTTCCCCAGCCAGCGGGAGGACCTTCCCATCAGCTTGGGGAACCCCAGGCCTCACCACCAGGGGGCAGGAGTGCCCCTCAGAGCGGGCAGTGCCCAGGGCTGGGCAGGGCTGAAGTCGCCATTGGCCAGTCTCTCCGGCTCAGCTTGCTGCCTCTAGCTTCCGCGCCGACTCTGCCTTTGACCTCCCAAGCTCAGCTTCTCTGCCTTCACCCCTGCCTGGCAGCGGTTCGGGGACTAGAGGAGGCCCCGTGGCTCAAGTGGCCTTGCTCTGCCCTCCTCCCCACCCCACCCCTCACACACAGGTTGGAGGTGCGGAGCTGGTGGAGGTGGCGGGGGTACCTGCAGGCCCTGGCCCCGGGCTCCAGGCTGCCCACCTGTAAGAAGCAGAGCGGCAGGTGGTACGGGCTCAGGGTCTGCAGAGCCCAGGGCACAGGGCCCCTAAGATGCCCTGGCCCCAAGGACCCTGATTGCCGGTTTCCGCGGGAGCCAGGCCGTCCCGCAGGTCCCAGCACCTGTGAGGTTGAAAGCTCTGGGCCAGGCCTCGGTGCGGTCACGGCCATCAGACACCAGGGTCCCGTCTCAGCCACCCCGTCCACAGGGCGCACGTGGCCTTGGAAGGCTTTGGGGTTCTCCTTGCCCCTCAGACTCCCGCGTGGCCGCTCGTGGCATGGCAGGAGTCTAGCCCTGGACCTCGCCCATCTTACAGGTGGGCACCCTGAGGCCCTAGCGGTCACCTGACCTGACCCCAAGTCTGGCCGCCTGACTGAGGGCTCCCTCTCCCTTCAGCAGGACCAGCCCTGGGGACAGTGGGTCCCCCTGGCGGACCAGGCCCTGTGCCTGCTCCTGACACCCTGTGGCGGGGTCGCAGGTCCTCATGCAGGCAGCTTTGGGGGCGCATGAATGGGTCCCCTGGGACTCCCTTTCCTTTAAGAGAGCATCTCCCTTCCCGGAGCCTCAGGCACAGAGGGGCCTGCCCTGGGCCACCCCTCCATATAGTTGTTCAGTCCCCCACCCCTTACCGGGCCCGGAAGGCCCCGGAGGTGAGTGGTGGGCCGTGGGCCCCGGGAGCCGCGTGCCTGCCTGCGGGGGCAGCAGCGCAGTGAGGGCCATCACGTGGGGCCTGGGCCCGAGGCCCGGTCAGCTGACGCTCCGAGAAGCCGGGAGTCAGGGCTTCCTGTCAGCCTCTGCGCCGTGAAGCCCGGGGCTGCGGCTCTGGGTTTTGGCCCCTCCACCACGCTGCAGGCTCGCAGAACGGTTCAGGGGCTGGACTTGTCCCTCAGCTCCCCGGGCCCCGCTCTGGGGTTTGTGACGGCTTTGTCCCCTCCTGGCCTCCGCCTCAGATGCTGTGGCCCCGGGGGCCGGCTGCTCCCCTGGGCTGGCAGCCCACCACCGCCGCAGTGTCCCTCTGCCTGTCACAGCCCGCACAGGAGTCCCCCCGCCCCAGGCCCTGGGCTGTGGGGTGTGGACCGCTGGGCCTGGTGGTCACAGCTAATTCCTTACCTCTGACTGGAGCTGCTTTTAAACCCTGGGCCAGTCCTGCCTCTGGAATTTCTCACGGCCCACCTCCCGCAGACCCCTGCTGCAACCCCACCCCCTTCCCGCCAAGACCCCCTCCCAACCACCCCCTCCTCCCCTCCTCTTGCTCCCACATTCCCTGAGTTCCTTATCTGAGCAGTCCAGCCAGCCGGCCAGCGGGGCGCCCCTCCCACCCAGTGGCTGATGGAAGCCAGAGCCTGCCTGCCTCTCCCCAGGGCCCGCCTCCAGCTCAGGAAAGCCTCTCCTCTCCCCCCGCCCCGCCCCCTCCCCACCATCCCCCCAAGTTGGCTCCCTGCCCCTCGCCAGGGGCAGTGCCCTGTTCTGTCTCCGTCTGTCCAGGTGGTGCCTTTCTTCAGGCGTTTGCACCAATCTAGTCTAATCCCTCCCTCCCGTGAGACAGGTGTTTATCCAGCCTTTCAGCCAATCCTGCGTGCCTACTGCATGCCTACTGCGTGCCTACTGCGTGCCTACTGCGTGGGGGCGCCCGAGTGTAAAAGGCACCACAGTGTGGCCTATGGCATAGGACGAAAAGCCACCGAGTGACTAGAGGGCAACCTTGAGCCTCCTCCAGGGTAAAGGCAGTTGGGGCGGGGAGGCACCCTTCGCTGAAAGACACCCTGGGGCGCAGGCGGGAAGGCCCTTTCTAGGACCGCAGGCTTTGGGCTTGATCACCAGGCGATGGGAACCCACAGGGGTGCCCAGCAAGGACCTCTCCGACCGCCTGAGGAGGAAAGGCTTGTCTACTGCCCCGTGTGGCCCCGGGGTGGGGGTGGGGGGGCTGGGGCAGAGGTGTCTGTCATCCTGGCCAGATGCCACCAACAGCGCTGCCTGGAGAGGTGACAGTGGAGGTGGAGGGAGCAGCATCACAGATGTTTCCAAAGGGGTGAGAGGCCCCCCCCCTCCGTGACGAGACTGGGTGAAGGTGAGGAGGTCATGTGGTCTCAGCCCTGGGGTGGCGGCTCTGGGAACAGCGTCCACACCCTGGATTTTGGCTCAGAGCCCCGGAGTTTGTCAGCGGTGACTCTGCCTCCCTAGGACGAGGGTCATGGCTGGCACGTCGTAGGTACTCAGGAAGTGCTGTTTGATTTGAACTGGACAGTGTCTTCTCACAAGGCTCTTCTTCACCTCTCGATGGGGCTCTCCAGACTTTAAGAGAAGCACCTTAGCTTCTCAGCTGGGCTTTGGCAAACTCCACCCACTGCCTCCTGCACGCTGAGGTTCAGGTTCCTGTCTGAGTGGGAACCAGGATGTCGCCCTATACCGCGTCACACCGAGGTAGCTCACCTCCACCCCGCGGTATGGAACCTCCCTCCCAGGGACCAGGTGTTTTGGTTCCACCATCTAGGGTGGAGTGTCAGAGGCATGCACTCTGGGATAGGGGACCCAGTGGCCTCTGGGCCTCAGTTTCCCTCTTCTGTACAACATGGGGGGGGGGGCTTTTCGCATCCTTCTCATGCTGAGAGTCTGGGATCAGCCCCTCTTCTCCCGGCTGATTCCCGTGGGAAGCGTTCAGGGGAAGACGCAGGGCTGGCTCTGTTGGCACCAGGACCTGCTCCGCTCAGCACAGCTTCAGGAGGGGCCCAGGAGGGCGACCAGGCCGCATTGCTGTCCTGCCACCTGAAGATGGGGGCAGGGCAGGGTGGCTGAACCTGCGGGGGGGGGGGGGGGGGGAGGGCGGGTCTCTGCCATGTGGGCAGGAGGCCTGGTTAGGCCCGGCATGGATTTGTTGACTGTATGACATGGGGGAAGTTATTTCACTGCCGGAGCCTCAGTTTCTTCAACTGGGAAATGGGAAATCCCTACTCCTAGAGGGAGACGGGCCGGGACCAAGCATCTGAAAGCTCTGTGCGCATCTGGCCGGGAGCCCCCTTTGATGGGGTCTCAAGGGACCTGGGAGGGGGACAGGGGTGGTAGCAACAGCTTTACATGTCTGTCCCCTGGGAAAGCCACTCCGGATTCCCCCAACCCCCAATCTAGCAACTCCTTGCGGCCATAGGAGGCCCACCGGAGTAGCCAGGGTGGGCGGGGTCCTGGCCTGAGGCACCTTCGGGCTGAAGGCTTCGTTTTCATGAGAATCACAGAGACGTCTGCGTGAACACAGCCTTTGTGGGGAGGGGCAGGGAAGAGGGGGTGACCCTGCGGAGTGGGGGAGTTCTGGGGGGTCGCGGGGGTCGGGGATCAAGAGTCGCTGAGCGTCGTGTGGACGTGTCCGCAGTGGCGGGGCGGGGCGGGGCGGGGCTGGCGCTTGGGCATGGTTTCTTCCTACCGCGCGTGTTGGTTTCCTGCGGGCATGTGTGGCCTTCGGAGGAGCGGAGCGGGTCGAGCACCACTGGGATGGGACTGACCTGGGATTTAGAGGTGGAGGCGCGGGCTTTGCCGGCAGCTCGTGGCCCCGCCCCGTCTCGCCCCTCACAGCCCCGCCCTCTTCCCCCGCTCCGCCCCGAGCCTCACCTGCTCCGCCCCCGGCCTCTAGCCCCGCCCCTCCGCCTGGCCCCGCCCCCGGCCTCTGTTTGTGCCGGGTCGGCGCTGCCCGCGGTGCTCCCGGCGCTCCACGCTGCCGCTGCGCGGAGCAATGATTAACCCGGAGGGCCGGCCGGCGCCGGGCCTGGAGCGGAGGCGTGGGCCCGGGGCGGGACCCCGGAGGGCCGATCGGCTTCCTGCTCTCTCCCAAGTTTCCTCGTAGAGAGCGCAGCGCCGGGCGGGGCCCGCGGCGCGGTGTGGCGCGTGGCGCAGGGCGCGGCGCCGGACGCGCGTGGGCGCGGAGCGGGCCGCCAGGGTCACGATGAGGACTCTCCGCAGGTTGAAGTTCATGAGTTCGCCCAGCCTCAGTGACCTGGGCAAGAGAGAGCCGGCCGCCGCCTCCGCGGACGAGCGGGGCACCCAGCAGCGCCGGGCCTGTGCCAACGCCACCTGGAACAGGTAAGGCCGCGCCCTCCCGGTCCGCCCGTGGGCCCGGGGCCCCAGAGCCGGAGGAGGGGGAGCCCTGGACCCGGTGGGCGGGAGAGGGCGAGCCCCTGCGAGGACCGGTATCGTGGGCACCGCGGCACTTCACAGTTTGCAAGAACTCGCTGCGCCGGAGTTGTGGGGCGGACGGGGAAGTTTAATGCAACGTGTTCCTAGAACGGAGGGACCAGACCGCGGACCCAGCTGGTCCCGAAGCGCCTGGCTCGTGGGTGGCGGGGTGGGCGGGGGCCCGCGTGCCCGCCTCCCACCCGTGGTCTTCCCACGTCTCGGCTCAGTGCTCATGGCAGCCTGGGAGCTGGTGCGGCAGGAAGTCTTTTTCCCATTTCGCAGATGAGCGCGAGCCGGGCGGGCGCAGTCGGTAGGCTGCTGCTGCGCTTCCTGTCTGCGTTCAGATCGCGGTGGGCGGGTGGTTTTCCCTCGAGCGGCCCCGTCCTCCCAGCTGTCGGCCGGCCGGGTGCGGCAGCTGCCCGGCATTCCTGCGACGACCCTCCCCCAGGGCCCGTCCCAGACAGGCAGGGCCCTGAGAGCCCCTCCACCCCAGCTTTGTTTGAGGGCCAGGCTGGGCTCCGGAAAGGGACATGGCTTACTTAGCGGGATTCCTCAGCAGCGCGTCTGCTCCCGGCCGTTTCAAACACAGACATTTTCACCAGAAGGAAAAGGGGGACCAGCGTGAGGCTGCTGAGGGGGGCTGTGGATGCTGACCCCCCACCACACACGCCTGGCAGTGAAATCTTGCCAGATGCTCCTCCGGCTGTGGCCCTGGCCAGGCTTCCTGAGCATGGCCGCGGCGGGACCTTGCTCTGTGTGCTAGGCTCTCCACTCCACCCAGACTTCTTGTCTTCTGCCCCCTACCAGGTTGCAAACTGCTTGAGGGCTGCAGGTTTCTGCCTCAGTTTCCCCATCTGTCCCCGGCATGCACCTCCCTCCTTACAGGACCCACGTGGAGACAGTGAAAGAAGGACTCTCGTTGGGGAATCTCATTGACCCAAGGGCTGCGCACTGTCTTCACAGGCGTCCCCTCTCCCAGAATCGGGGAGACATTTAGACACAGCCCCTCCTTCTGTTTCTGCTGTGGTGTACCGGAAGCAGCCCAACAGCCTTAATTAAAATCCCAGCTCGGCCTCTTCCCTGCTGTGTGGCCTTGAGAAAGTCACTTCACCTCTCTGGCCCTCAGCTTCCTCACCTATAAAATGGGCTGTGTAGGGATTAAACGTGAAGGTGGGTATTAACGCCCTCAGCACCTGCCTGGCACGTAGTGGGTCCCCTGTAACTCCTAACTCATGCCCAAACTCCTGTTGGGGTGCGCCTGTAGGGTTGGGGTTTGGGGAGGTTCCTTGGGAATCAGCTGGCTCCTGAGCTTCGTGAGCTGCACCCTTCGTGGTCCGCCCTGCCCAGTGTCCCCCGACAGAGGTGGGGGCACCCTGCGGTCAGCTCTGCGTCTCCCCTGAGAGGTCACCTGGGTCCCTCCGCCGCTTTTTACTGGCGGCTGCTGAGGAACGCGTCCCTCCTCATAGCAGCGCCCACAGGCCCCGGGCAGCCACCCCACCCTCCTGCCCTCCCAGCATGTACCAGCCGCCTTCACGGCCCTGGGCTCACTTTCCCACCAGCATACCCCAGGGAGGGGGATACCCCCCCCCCCCAGTTTAGAGGTACAGAGGGGGACACAGTGCCCTGGGAAACAGGCTCACATAGGACATGGCAGGGCGAGTCCTCTCCTCCCCAGGCAGAGGGGGGACCACGCCAAGAAGGGAGCAAAGTGCCCCCACCCCCTGCCAGGCCCACAGCACAACAGCCTGCAGTGGGTCCCGCCTTGCTGAGCTGACTCCTCATTTCGAGTCCCAGATGCACCCCCTTTTACCTGTGTGGCCGCATTCGTGCCCTGGGGCCACCGCCACACGTCACCACAAACTGGGTGACCTAAAACAAAACAACAGATTTCTTCTCGGGATTCTGGGGCCAGAAGCCCAAACTCAAGGCGGGCGGGTCCGCCCTGCCCTGCCGGCTCCGGGGGATCCGTGACTGGCGGCCACGTCACTCCAGGCTCCGCCTCCACCTCCATTTGTGAGGATGGAACCCCCGTACTGGGTTAGCCACTCATTCCTTCCTTCACTCGCGGGCCCTGGGCTGAGCCGGGCTGTGGGTCCGTGGGGCAGTGAGGACGGACACAGGATGATTCGCAGGTCTGCTTAGTGCTGGGAAGGAGGCACACCGATGACACCCGAGTGCCCACCGCACATGCCAGCGGTCCACGTGCATTCCTTCCCATCCGTGTGCCGGAAACGCCTGAGTGACGGGGGCGGGGGCGGGGGATGCCAGGCGGGCTGCCCCTGCAGACCGTCCTCTAGAGCTGTCGGAAGTGGTTTCCCCGGCACCTGCCGCTGCTTTGTGGGACGGTGTCTCCTGGTACCCAGCCCGGTGCTGGGGCCACTGGGAGGCTGGGCGGGGAGGTTAGAAGGCTGGCCTGCCGCTCCCACCTGGAGCCTCATTTGCCCCTCCCCCTAGCAAGGTCGGGACCCATGCGTGTGGGGGGCATCCAGCTCCGTGAAGGTCATGTTCTGAGATGAGGTTGGAGGGAGCTCCCCAGACCCCAACACTAGTCCCCCACACCTGCGTTTGGGGCAGAGGGTGCTAACCATTGTGATGCCCTGCTCCCTGCCAGGCCTGGATCTGCTCCAGTGCTGAGGTTTGGAGAGCCCAGCACCTGTCCCACCGAGATGTTAAAATGGAGGCGCCTAGAATGGAGGCACCGAGCCAGGCAGGAGCAGGGGAGCCTGTGGGCCCACGGTGCGGGTGACACTTGTCACTCTCCCCATAGACCCGCCTCCAAGGCTGGGTGATTGTCTGCAGCTGACAGGGCCTTGGTCTGCACCCAGGTGTGACTTGAAGCCACTGCCCGAGGACATGTGTGAGCATGTCCCACTGAGGCGCCCAGAGGCTGGAGCTGCCCTCTGGTCCTGCAGGGGCCTTTGCCCAACCCCCACAGTGCCCGCCCCCAGATCTCAGCCCTGCTGAGTAGCCACAACATCCAGACTCAGGGGGGAGGAGCTCCTTGCATCCCAAAATAGCTCCAGGTGTGGCAGGTGGGGCGAAGGACCCCATCTTGCAGGTGAGGCTCAGAGCCCCGGGCCGCCCCACTCCATTCCAGAGCCTGCGCTTGGGGATCTTGGGGCGCCAGGGGGGGTGGGCGGAAGCCTCCAGGTGAGTTGTTGGTGGAGCGGGGGCGGGGGGGACTTGAGGCCTGTCCACCCCACCTCCTCGCTCTGGGCCAGGCCCTAGGTCCCGAGCCCCCTGCCCCACCAAGGTGGCCTGCATGGGGTCAGCAGAGTGGTGACCCCCGAGATTCCCCGGCACCTGTGAACACGTTATATTGCGAGGCAGAGGGGACTTTCCGGGTGTGATGAAGGAGCTTCGGGCGGGAGATTATCCAGTGGGCCCAGTGTCATCGTGAAGGTCTCTGAGGGGGGACAGGGGATCAGAGTGAGAGCAGCCGTGAGGATGGAAGGGGAGGCTGTGGGTGGAGAGAGGATGGAGCAGGAGGCTGTGGGTGGAGGGAGGATGGAGCAGGAGGCTGTGGGTGGAGGGAGGATGGAGCGGGAGGCTGTGGGTGGAGGGAGGTGAGTGGGAGGCTGTGGGTGGAGGGAGGATGGAGCAGGAGGCTGTGGGTGGAGGGAGGTGAGTGGGAGGCTGTGGGTGGAGGGAGGATGGAGCAGGAGGCTGTGGGTGGAGGGAGGATGGAGCAGGAGGCTGTGGGTGGAGGGAGGTGAGTGGGAGGCTGTGGGTGGAGGGAGGATGGAGCAGGAGGCTGTGAGTGGAGTGAGGAGGTGAGTGGAGGCTGTGGGTGGAGGGAGGATGGAAGGGGGGAGGCTGTGGGTGGAGGAGAGGTGAGCAGGAGTCTGTGGGTGGAGGGAGGATGGAGCAGGAGGCTGTGGGTGGAGGGAGGTGAGTGGGAGGCTGTGGGTGGAGGGAGGTGAGCAGGAGGCTGTGGGTGGAGGGAGGTGAGCAGGAGGCTGTGGGTGGAGGGAGGATGGAGCGGGAGGCTGTGGGTGGAGGGAGGATGGAGCAGGAGGCTGTGGGTGGAGGGAGGATGGAGCAGGAGGCTGTGGGTGGAGGGAGGATGGAGCAGGAGGCTGTGGGTGGAGGGAGGTGAGTGGGAGGCTGTGGGTGGAGGGAGGATGGAGCGGGAGGCTGTGGGTGGAGGGAGGTGAGTGGGAGGCTGTGGGTGGAGGGAGGATGGAGCAGGAGGCTGTGGGTGGAGGGAGGTGAGTGGGAGGCTGTGAGTGGAGGGAGGATGGAAGGGGAGGCTGTGGGTGGAGGGAGGATGGAGCGGGAGGCTGTGGGTGGAGGGAGGTGAGTGGGAGGCTGTGGGTGGAGGGAGGTGAGTGGGAGGCTGTGGGTGGAGGGAGGATGGAGCAGGAGGCTGTGGGTGGAGGGAGGTGAGTGGGAGGCTGTGAGTGGAGGGAGGATGGAAGGGGAGGCTGTGGGTGGAGGGAGGATGGAGCGGGAGGCTGTGGGTGGAGGGAGGTGAGTGGGAGGCTGTGGGTGGAGGGAGGATGGAGCAGGAGGCTGTGGGTGGAGGAAGAGGTGAGCAGGAGGCTGTGGGTGGAGGGAGGATGGAGCGGGAGGCTGTGGGTGGAGGGAGGAGGTGAGCAGGAGGCTGTGGGTGGAGGGAGGATGGAGCAGGAGGCTGTGGGTGGAGGAAGAGGTGAGCGGGAGGCTGTGGGTGGAGGGAGGTGAGCGGGAGGCTGTGGGTGGAGGGAGGATGGAGCGGGAGGCTGTGGGTGCAGGAGTTCAGGCCGGAGGACTCAGGCGCCTCTCCAGCTGGAAAAGTGGAAACTGATGGGCCCGCCTTGGAGCCTCCAGAGGAGCAGCCAGTGGAGCCAGCACCCGGCGGCCTCGCCCTCGGTCAGCCCTTCCACAGCCTCTGCGGCGCTGGGTCCGGAGGGGCCACTAGTGAGACACTAGTCGGAGGGGCCAAGGAGGGACCAGCCTCCTCAGGGCCGGGAGGGAGGGGGGAGGCGGTTCTCTGGGGGCAGCAGAGTGAGGGAGTGAGGATGCGGGCAGGGCTCCACCCCCCCTCCCCCCGGCCTTGGAGGCGGGTCCAGAGCAGAGGAGGGACCCTGGGAAGGGCAGGGGTCCGGGATGCACGTGGGCCTGACCCACAAGAGGCGATGTTTGGGTGGCCCCCACCCACTCACTCTTGGCCTGGCAGGTGGGCAACACAGAGAGGCGATGCCCAGCTGGGTCCCAGCCGCTCGCAGTCCCACGCTAGCCTCCACCTAGGCCAGGGCGCCACCGGTGCCCCCAGAACCCCCAGTTAGCCCCTCCTCCCAGCCTCCCTACAGCCCCTGCCTCCCCCAGTCCTGGGCAGGCCTGTCCCGGCAGCCCCAGTGGCAGGTCTCGGCCCATCCTGGGTGCCCCGGAGCCTCACCCAGGGTCTGCCCTGTGCCCTGCGCCCATCAGTGCCCAGGAAGAGGCTGGGAGGTGGCCTGTCTCCTGTGCTACGTGGGGAGGGCCAGGCCCTCTGAGGGATGGCCCAGCGAGGGTGGCCGCTGGAGGGAGGCTGGGGGGCGGGGCTCCTGGAGGCTCCGGAGGGGAGGCCGCCTGCCCGGGACCTTGGCCCTGCCCTGCTGGGCCTGCCCTCCTCTGGCGGCCACCGCGGAAACTCTGGGGTTTCACTTCTGTTTTGGGGGCAGGACAAGTCACATGAGGGCCTCTCCCTCCTCTCCCTCCTCTCCCCCCTCCCCCCTCCCCCCTCCTCTCCCAGGGGCTCAGCAGGGCTTCTTGTTTACCCAACTTGGACTTGGGAAAAGCTGAACCTCCGCCACTGGAGAGAAACGGGAAGGAGCGGGTCCCACCTGTTCCCCGACCCCCACCCCCACCCCCACCCGTGGGCAGGGCAGGGCGTGGAGGGCTGTGGGCCGGGCTCCAGGCTGGGTGTGATGCTGGGTGGGGCCGCCTTCAGCCTGTTTCCCCTGAGTGTGACAGGCCGCACCTCGAGTGCTGGCCAGAGGGAGAGACTGAGGAGCCACGGAGCAGATGGCCCCAGAGTCTCTGTGGCCCTCACCTCACCGTGTCACAGCCGCAGGGCGCCGGGCCCCATCGCCTCCCTCAGAGGCTATGCTCCAGTCCCGTTGTGTGGATGGGGACACTGAGGCACAGGCAGACAGAGCTGGGATTTAAACCACACCCCCTCTGAGCCAGCCTGGGTCGGGGACTGGAGGTGGCAGTGGGGTGAGAGCTCAGGTGACCGGGTGGGCGGGGCTGCTCAGACAGGAGGTGACAGAATGCCAAGGCCACCGCATGTTCCTTGGGTGGCACCCTGCTCCCCTGTGCGGGGGGAGGGACGGGGGAGGCTAAACAGTCAGCCAAGTAGACCCCCTCCCGAGCAGGAAGGGGGGAGGTGGGGGGAAGGCCATTGAGGCAGGAGGGGCGATGGTCACAGAGGGGCCAGACCCCTGAGGGGCCGGACTACGGGCCTGGCCATCCACAGCCACATGGTGTAGGGTCACCTCTTTTTGGGGGACCAGAGTGGGCTGGGGTCTCCAGAAGGGTTAGAGCAGCAGGGGGGGACCCTTTTCTCTGCCAAAGCCACGTGGAGATTTAGGACATCATTCGATGGCCACGCAAATGTATCAGCTTAAACACCGGCCTGCGGTATTCGGTCAGACACTTAATAACGCACCCCAATGCCTCGGCAGGGCCAGGCCACATAGGGCCCACGAGCCAGGCATTCACCACCCCTGGTTTAAAGGAAGGAGGGCACAGTAGAGGCTGGTAAGCGTAGGTCCCCGAGAACAGCAGGACCAGGCCTGGGGGTCACTGAGGCCTCAGGCCCCCCGGGCTCCATCTGCCTGACTTGGGTCCCAGGGAGGACTTGGCCGGGCCCCTCTGAGCTTCGGAAGTGGCTGGGTGGGACCGCCTGCACCATGTCTCCCCGCCCCCTTACCCCCCACAAGCTCCCCAGCAGCCCCCACAAGGCTGAGAGTGAGTCCCAGCTGTCGGATTCCAGGGGTGCTGCCCTAGGACAGCTGGCTTCCTAGTGGCCATCAGACTTCCCACGAGCGTTCCCCTTTTTTCAGTCTGTGGGTGGGGAGCTGGGGGCGTCGATCCTGGCCGTGACCGAACCTGAGGCCGAGCCCTGGCCAGGCCGGCGTTTCATCCTCACAGCAGCGGGCCGCATTTCACAGACAGGACACAGGGCAGAGGCCGCACGTCCCTGGACATGTGAATAGCAGCCTTCCAACGCCGGGCCCCGGAATACCGGGTGACGAGCATCCGGGCGCCTGGCTCAGCTGGGATCAGCTGTAGAACCGGGGCACTGTCCTCCATCGTGCGCACAGCGCTCAGACCCTCCACCCACCAGGATGCAGGCCCTGCCCTGCCCGTCTGTCCCCTGCAGGGCCTCAGCCAGGACCTGCCCAGGCCTGGCGGCCTGCGGGACAGCGGCAGCTGCTGGGCGAGCTCTGTGGCTTCCCTTAGGGGACTTGGCCTCTCGGAGCCTCAGTCTCCTCGTCTGAAAAGCGGGCAGCCAGTCCGTGTTGCTGGGAAGGGTGGGGCCGGTGAAGGCAGACGGGGGCACCAGGAGCGTGTCCAGCTGACCCCTGCTCACCAAGTCACGCAGCCTGTCAGGTGGTGAACTTCAGCGTGTGGCCAGTGGGAGGGACTAACAGGAAGGGAATCGGCCAAGTGCTGGGCCATGAGTCCACACGGAGAGGGGAGGGAGCCCCTGAGCCGGGGCCCCCATGGAATAGCTGCTTGCCTCTTAGACGGGAGGAGAGGCAGTGGATGCAGAGACCCCGAGGTGTGGCTCCCCGCAGGCCCAGCACTCTGGGATTGGAGTATAGGGTGCCCGGGAATTCGGGAGGGGTCACTCCCGAGGAGCTTTGAACGCCATGTCCAGGCCTTGCTGTGTCTGCTGAGCAGTGGGTGCCCGGCAGGGAAATGACTGGCAGCGGGTGAGGGGGAGACCGCGGGGGCAGGTCCAGGGGAGCGAGGAGGCCCCGGGCGGAAGGGAGAGGAGGGGCAGCAGACACCTAGCGGGCAGGGGCCGGGATCCGTTGGATTTGGAGGGTGAGGGAGTGGGATGAATTGTACCAGGTACTTACCCGGCTGCCTCTCCGAGCCCAGCACTGGGCACAGGCCTGAGCAGCACAGGGCCCTGCGCGCCGCTTTGTAACAGCGGCGGAAGCAAGTTACTCTAACAAATAAGTTACTCTAACAAATAAGTTACTCTGACAAATAAGTTACTCTGACAAATCGCATTCCATACAGGAACGCGCAAAAGCTGGCGGCCACCTGGGATCTGAGGGCAGGAGCCAGGTGGAGGGAAGAGGGGGCCCAGACAGCAGACAGCTCTGCGAGCAGCGCCCCCCCCCCCGCCCCCGGCCCCAGGGCTGGTGCAGACCCCGGGTCTGCCGTTCGGGGAGGGGGCAGCGCAGGCTGAGAAGCTGGGGGTGGGGGAGGGGGCTCGGATACGCTGGGGAGTGCGACCCGGGCTTGGAGGGCTCAGGAGCATCGCCAGGGAAGCAGAGTGTGGGAGGTACACAGGACGGCCGGAGGGTGACGGGCAGGGCCCAGCGCACAGGGGAGGCCGGGGCGCAGGATCTTGGGGTTGAGGTGGGAACTGAGGTTCGGGTGTGGACGGGGTCCCACCGGGACAACCCATCCCTGTTTCTGGCCGGCCCGCCTGTTCCCCAAGCCGAGCAGGAATGCTGCAATGGAGACGGGGCCAAAGGAGGTCCCGGGAGGCTGGGTGGATCGGGGTCTGGGCACAGCCCTCCTCTCTCCTCACCTGCAGCATCCACAACGGGGTGATCGCCGTCTTCCAGCGCAAGGGGCTGCCGGACCAAGAGCTCTTTAGCCTCAACGAAGGCGTCAGGTGAGCGGCTGTCCTGGCCAGGCCCAGGCCCGGGTCTATGAGGGGCAGGGAGGTCTGTGCCAGGGGGGGAGGCCCCAGCCAGCACCCCCCCCCCGCCCCTCCCAGCCCCAGCCCAGTCCACCAGCCTCACCCCAGATTCCACCTGAGAGCTGTGACGCAGTGACCACCAGGGGCCGTGGCCTCCGCCCCCCCTGCTGAGGACATCTGGTCAGGCTCAAGAGAACGCCCACATTCCCCCTGACGCTGAGCATCTGGAAAGGCATTTATTCTGTGAAAGAGGAGGACCCACCTGCCCAGCGATGGGCGTGGCATTCCCAGCGATGGGCGTGGCATTCCCAGCGATGGGCGTGGCGCTCCCAGTGATGGGCGTGGCGTTGCTAGACCGACCTCATTTCCTGTGGCCAAGGAAGGAGCCCCGGGGACTGGCTTCCGGGAATCCGCGAGGCGGTTGCAATAGTGCCGGGTGTTAGTGGAAGCGGCCACAGCTCAGAGAGGTCGAGAGACTTGCCCAGGGTCACACAGCTGCTACAAGGAGGCATGTGCTGCCTCTGTGCTGCTCAACCCGGGGCGTGCGCCCTTGACTGTCAGAACCGTGACCTCCTGGTTCATAGGTCGACGCTCAACCTCTGACCCTCCCCAGCTGGGGCTGGGCAGCTTCTGTTTAGCCAGTTCAAAACGAAGTGCCAGAACTGTCCGGTCCTAGCAGGGCCTTCCTTTTGAGAGTTGGCTCTGTGCCAGCCATGTGCCCTGCGCTTTCCATGCCTCACACGCCACAGCACCTGAGGCACGGGCACCTTATCATCCCTCTTCACAGAGGAGGAAACTGAGGCACAGAGAGGTGGGGGGTCACTCGAGGTCAGAGGACTAGTCACTGGGGCCGGGACTTAGGCCCCTGACTCCAGGGCCTGTGGGTCCTTCAGGGCTGTCCCCGCCCCAGCTCTTGCCCATCGTGTGGCCACCTTAAATTAAGTGAATTTAATTGTGCATCAAACCCATGATTGGCCGTTAGCTTTGCTCCCGCCAGAGCCTGTGGCTGGTTCTCGAAGCTCGCTTGTGCGGTGAGGCTGCGCCCTGCCTGGAACATGCCTGCTCCTGGGCCAGGAAGGAGGGGGTCCCAGGGTGCCACCAGCTGCCACTGAGCGGTCTCTGACTCCTACTCTCCCTCACTCTCCTCCCCCCTCTTGCCCACAGGCAGCTGCTGAAGACAGAGCTGGGGTCCTTCTTCACGGAGTACCTGCAGGTGAGTGGTCCTGCTCGCCAGGTGGGTGGTCCCGCTGGCCAGGTGGGTGGTCTCCCTCTCCAGGTGGGTGGTCCCCCTCTCCAGGTGGGTGGTCCCGTTCTCCAGCCCAGCTGGGATTGCTTCCTGAGCTGGCCAGAAAGGACCGGGGCTCACCTATCCTCAGTGGGCACATGGAGCACTAGGTCCCAGGGCCTCTGCCTCATTGTGACTCAGTTTCCCCATCTAGCCACCGCTGGCGGTTGTGAAGGTTAAATAATAAGTTCAGGTGAGGTGTTAGCACGGGGCCTGGCACGTGGCAGGACTCGGGGGCTTGTTATTACTGGCCCACCTCCTCCTGGACCGTCACCGCGGGCCCCTGACATCCGCGTTGGGTTGTCTCACAGCCCCAGTGCCCTGAGCCACGGAGCGTCAGCGTCGCCAAGGCCCCTCTGGCCCAGGTGCTGCCGCACGGGGCACTCCCGGCCCCCCATCTGGGCAGCGGGCCTGCAGAGCGCTGACACATGGGACCCGCCAGGGTCACGAGGCTCTGTCGAGGCGTGATTCACACGCCAGGCAGCACCCCCATTCAGCTGCCCAGCTCCGGGGTTTTTAGTGTAGTCACAGCCCTGTGACCTTCACCACTGTCTACTTCCAGATCATTCCCTCCGCCCCAAAGAAAGCTCGCATTTCTCAGCAGCCCCATGCCCCTCCCCCCGGAGCCCCATTTCATCGCACACGTGGCCTCTGTGTCCGCTTCCTCCGCTGAACATGCGTGTCCTGCTGTGGCAGGTGTGGGTGCCTCGTTCCCTTCACGGCGGAATAACATCCCATCATCGGCACCCCGGTTGTCCACTTGCCCGTGGGCAGGCACGGGGGCGCGTGCACCTCGTGGCCGGGGTGAATGGAGCCTCATGTGACTGACACAGGGCCCTATCGCGGCCCTGCGTGCCCCAGCGCCCTCCCGTGGCCGTGGGGGTGAAGGCAGCCTGCCTGCTGGCTCAGCGGAGGCTCCAGCGCCACCCGTCTTTCGGGGTTGTCCCTGCGGCCACCTCCTGTCTCGTGACGACCCCTGGTTGAGTCAGCTGTCAGTGTCCTCCCAGGGCGAGCTGAGGGTCAGGCTCTGTGGCGGGTAGGAGGCGCGATGTCGGCGAGCCCCTTCCCGCAGGGCCTCGGCTGCCCCCCAGGAAGCCCCGGGCACCTTCAGGCGGTGACAGCGTCTCCGTGTGCCTTTCAGAACCAGCTGCTGACGAAGGGCATGGTGATCCTGCGGGACAAGATCCGCTTCTACGAGGGTGAGTGGCAGCCCGGCCGGACCGTGCGCTGGGCCACGTTGCTGGCTGGCGTGGCTGCTGGGCATCGTGGCTACTACCAGGGAGGGTGGCACAGCAGGTGGGCCCGTGGGAACCATGGACTGCCAGCCTCGCCTGGGCCTCCAGGGCTCTGGGTGGGCCACATGGCCCTCCTAGTCGGGAGGGCTCAGAGGGACAGAAATGATGCGTCAGGGGCAGCGGGCTGAGGCCTGACCCCAGGAGGGGACCTCACTGGGGAGAAGGCCCAGACTCACCCACAGCCCACAGCAGCCTGGGGGACCGCGGGTCTTTGAGGCCTGAGGGAAAGTGGCGTGAAGAGGTCGCTGGCGCCTGGGGGAGCAGCTGGTGGGGGTCCCTGCCGGGCATGCTGGGAGTGTTCCCTTTAAGGCCACACCCAGCCCAGGAGGCCTCGGGTCATTGTTCCCATTGGCCAGCTCGGGAACAGTGCAGTGATGGCAGGCGGCTTGTCCCTGGCCGCACAATAAGGAGGGCAGGCGGGATTCGAACCCCGGCCCACCTGGCCCCAGAGCACACGCCTCTGCCCTTCTGATAGCCCCTGAGTCCCAGCTGGCCTCTGTCCGGCTCAGGCCTCAGCAAGTAGGGAGGGTCCTGCCCACCCACCCTCTCCTCCAGGCCCTGAGTCTCAGCGGCACGTGCCCAGTCCCACACCCTCGACTCCCAGTGTCCCCAGGCCCTGGGGCCACAGCCGAAGGGGGTGCCTCCTTAGGGAGAGGTCAAGGTGATGGGAGAGCCCGGCTCAGCGTTAAGCCTTCGCGAGCGCCTTCTGCGTCCTGGCCCCTACTGGGTTCAGGTTCTATGAACATTTGTTGAGCACCTACTATGCACAGGCACAGAGCACATGCTTGTTCTGTAGACACTTCCCTGACTCTAACTCACTGGGTCCCCCAGTAACCTTGCAGCCCCTGAACATATGGGGAAACTGAGTCACGGTGGGGTTCAGGAACACCCAGGCCACGTGGCTACTACACGGCTCCTGAGCCCACACTCTTCTCTCCGCTGCTCCAGATGCCTCCTCCAGTCCTCACTCTGGCCCTGGAGAGAAGGGGTGTTGCTCCATTTTGCAGAGGAGGAGACTGAGGCCTGGCGGGCTGGCGGCTCTGGATGAACTCCGAGCTGCATGCCCCGTTCCTTCCCCTGCCCCCCGCCCTTCCCCCGCCCCCACCCCCAGGCATAGCAGGTGGAAGCTGCTGAGGCAGGAGCCTGAGAAGGATCACGGGGACCTCAGCTGTGGGGCCAGGAGGTTCTGGGCCAGCTTCCTGGAGGAGGCAGCACGAAGCCTGCAGGCCGGGCAGTGAGGGTTTGGCACCTGGCGGAGACGCCCGCCCACACCCCTCTCCTGACTCGGCACATTCCGGCACATTCCCGGGTGTCTGCGCCTCCCACCAGCACCAGCCCAGGGGAGTGGGATCGTTGGAGAAGGGGAGCTTTGTGTGGCTGGTGGAGTCCTGCCCACAGCGGCCGTGTCCACCGGGCCACCCAGCAAGGAGTGCCTGCCCCGCCCAGCCCCCTGGCCTCAGGGACAGGCCTGGAGCCCGTTCTCATCCAGCCACAGAGGCAGCCTTTCCTTCTGGCTCTGTCCCCGTCTTAGACTGTGGGGTTGGTCGGGCTCCGTCCACATGCTCGGCACGTGCAAGCGCACAGTGGCCTTGGGGACCTGGGAACGGAGGAGGCCTTTCAGCCATGCGGGGACACCAGATGGTGAAAGTCCGTGTGCTGCGTGTCAGGGTAAGGGATTGGTTTCACTGGCAATCCAGGAGGCCTGCATGGAGATGGTGGCCCTTGAGTAGAGCCTCAGAATATAGTCTGTTCCGGACGACTTCTGGCCCCCTTTGGCCCTGCAAAGGGAACAGTAACCGACCTGTCACCCTGAGAACGGCCTGGAGAGCCTCCCACCCCAGTCTGGATCCCAGGGAGACTTCTTCCTGGAGACTGCTGCCTGCACCCAGCCACATCCTCACCCATGGCTCTGAAGCACCGGGTGGCGGCCCCTGGGACAGTCCCAGACCCTCACCACTGCTCCTGTCGCCGCCTCCATGGAGGCCTTGAATGTTGGCTCCCAAGCAGAGTGATTCCTGCAAATGAGGAGCCTGGAGGCCATCCAGGAGGTGAGGGCTCCTCCCCAGGACACAGCCCAGGCTGTCGTTGGGTGGTCTCAGCGCAATGGCTAATAGGAGTGGACTCCAGCCGCAGCTAGGATGACCCCCTCAGCAGCCAACCCCGTGGTCATCGCTGTCCCTGGGGACTCCAGAGCCAGGCTGAGACCTGAGCCGACACCCAGGCCTCAGAGTCAGCCCTCAGCACTTGGCAAAGGAAGGCTGGCCTGCCCCCGGGGCAGAATGGCTTGGGCTTCAGCCGCTGCCTGGGCCCTGCTGAGTGTCAGCAGGGCCGTGGCCCCCTGGTCATCGCAGCAAAGCCACACTCCCTGAGCACCTGTTCTTAGCCCCGTGCAAGTGGGACAGTTATTGCACCCATTTTACAGAGAAACACACTGAGGCTCAGGGTGCAGGGTTCCCCCCTGGGGCCCCACAGCAAAGCTTCAGCTCGGTGCTGCCTGACCGTCACCCCCAGACCTCAGTCCCCAGCAGAGATCCAGGCCAGTGGGCGAAGCCTTGCTTCCCGGCCTCGGCCAGCGTGCAGCCGCGGCCAGGCCTGGGCTCCGTGTGTGACAGCGTCTGCTTTCCATGGCCTTTCCGCTCTGGGGCCCGCAGGGTGTCCTGAGTCCGGCGGACGCTGGCCTGGCCCACGCCCAGGGCACCCCGCAGCCGGCCTGGCGACAGCTGCCTTGCTGGCGATGGCGGGGACCTGAAGGGACCTTTGTGCTCAGGCAGAGCCTCTGGGGCCGCAAGCACCCGCCTGTCCCGCCGCAGACCCGCGTGGGCCCCAGGGAGGACGGGGAGCTGGCTGCTTGGCAAGGAGCCGCGGTGCCAGCAGACGGCCGAGCACAGAGGCCGGACCCCGTCACCTCCAGCCAGGCTGGACTGGGTGGCCCCAGGCAGGCCCCCCTCTCAGAGCCCAGCACCGACACAGACCTGGGGCTTTCCAGGCGGAGGGAGTGGCGCCCAGAGCGCAAGGAAGTGAGAAGAGAGACCAAGGCTCTTGTCTGACTCTCGTTCCCATGGAAACCTCCAGCGGTCAGACAGGAGCAGTGCAGTCTGGGAGACCTACCCGCTGGGGGCACTGGCCCCTCACCCAGAGATGCCCACCACGCCCCTGCTGGTGCCTCGTTGCCTTGCAGGTGGGGGTCGGCTCCTCCCACCCCGGCAGCCCCTTGTCTGAACTCGGCTCTTCCCAGCGGGCAGGCTGAAGGGTCCGCACTTGGGGCTTCCTTGGGGTCCCGGGCCGGCCCGGGGCCCCTCAGCTGCCCCATCCCCGGGGCATGGCACCGCTCCTCCTTGGGGCCAGCAGAACCGCCTGCTTCTGTGGCTCACACACCAAGGGTGCCGGTCAGGGCGGCAAACCACCCTAATCGGCTCGGATCACTGTCCCTCCTCTCTTGCCTGGGCCCGTTGCTGTGGTGGGAAATGGTCTCCCTGGCTCCCCAGAGCCCCCCTCAGGCACCCCTCAGGCTCCCTGGAGTGTCAGGGACCCAGGCCCTTGAGAAAGACCTTGAACCTCTCGGAGGCTTTCTCTTCGCTTGTCCAGTGAGGTGACCCCGTGCCATGGTCCTCATAACTGCTGTTTGGGTCCCCAGTGTAGGGTCTGGCACCGTGTAGGCGTTCTATAAATATCTGTCGGGTGGACAGACTGGTGGGTGAGCGAGGGAGGGAAGGAGGGACAGATGGGTGGGCGGGTTCCCAGCTGCTTGGCGGGGGTGGGCGGGTTCCCAGCTGCTTGGCGGGTGGTTATGTGAATGAGACGGGAGGAGACAAGGGTGAGCAGAAGCTCCTGCTGGGGGGAGGGTGCGCTCCCATGGGTCTGGCCCCTGTGTGGGGTCGGTGTGGGCAGGACCGGGGACCAGCAGCGAGCGCACCCCAGCACTTCCTCTGCACCAGGCCCTGTTTAGCTCGTTTCATCATCTCAGTGGGGAAACTGAGGCACAGAAAGGTTCGAGTGGACCCCGGGCCCCCGCGCTGCCACGTGCTCTGGGCCCTGCCTCAGAGGCGCCTCCGGGCCCGGACCCAGCTGAGCGCCGCCCCCCGCAGACCGGCGACCACATCCGGCCTGGGAGGGTGTGAGTTCCTGCCGCGCCTTTGGGCCGGGCAGTGACGGCGCCTGTGCCCACAGGACAGAAGCTGCTGGACTCGCTGGCGGAGACGTGGGACTTCTTCTTCAGCGACGTGCTGCCCACCCTGCAGGCCATCTTCTACCCGGTGCAGGTGAGCGGCCCGAGGCCCCGGGCCCCCAGGCCCTGGTGACGGCCCGGCCTGGCCTGGGGAGGGACACCCTCTGCCCCACGCTGCCGTTCCAGGCTGTCCGCACCCGTAACAGGGACAGGCATGCTCACCTGAACCGGCCCTCTCAGAACCTGCTTCCCACCCACAAGATGGAAATAAGGCAGCTCCTTCCTAAAGTCCCTCTAAAGCCTGAGCAGCACGTAGTAGGCCATGCTCAGCACACAGTAGGGGCTCCGTGTGTGACAGGCCAGTGGGTCCCTGCCCCTGTGTCTGCAGGGCAAGGAGCCGTCGGTGCGCCAGCTGGCCCTGCTGCATTTCCGCAACGCCATCACCCTCAGCGTGAAGCTGGAGGACGCGCTGGCCCGCGCCCACGCCCGCGTGCCCCCCGCCATCGTGCAGATGCTGCTGGTGCTACAGGTGGGCACACGGCCGGGCTCGGGCAGATGGTGGCTCAGGCCAGGCCCCCAAGAGGCAGAGCCGAGATGAGGACCTGGGTCCACATGGGTCACAGGCGGGATGCTGTGAGCAGGAACTGGGGCGGGGAGTGGAGCAGGAGCAGACACGCAGCTGGCACGCTAGGAACAGGGCGCTGGGCAGAGCCCGGGGTTCTGGGGAAAGCCGGCCTCAGCCTGGTCCCACGGGAGCCCAGGACTGTGGCCAGGATCAGCCGCCTCCCCCACGCCCCCACAGGGGTCCCGACATCTCTGGTGGGGAGGCTTTCATCCAAGGGGACAGCTCTGGGGAGGGGCCAGCTGCGAGCGATTGGCAGCCACACTCCTAGCAGCTGGGGGGTGAGTGGCCTGCCCAAGACGGCATCTGACGGGCCCCCAGCAGCCTCCACTGCAGACTCGGCCTTTGTGCTTCACCCGGGGCCCTGTGTGGGCCCGGCAGCTGGCACTGTGCTGGCTCAGCTCACTGTCCCAGGACCAGGGCGGGCACCGGCAGGGAAACTGCGTCCCCGCCAGGAGCCGCTTGCTTGCACCTGACCAGGCCAGCAGCCCGGCCACCCGAGTCCGGCCCGCTCCGAAGCCCGCTCACTGGACCCCCTGCACATGGGAACCCTGCTCAGAGGATCGGTGCCGGGGGGCCTGGGGCCAGGGCAGCCAGGGAGGAGCCCAGAGCAAAGGGGCTGTTGACCGTGGAGGCTGCCGTCCCGGGGCGGCACTGCAGGGAACTGAGGTGGCCCGGCAGCTCCAGGGGCAGCAGGCTGGCCAAGCAGGGATGTCAAGGGTGTCCGGTCAGACCTGGCCGGCTTGCAGCTGGAAGCCTTGTGGGACTTTGTCCCTGAGCCGCTTTTCCCATCGTGTAATGGAGTAAGGCTCCTGTTGGCAGGCAGGTTCAGGGATAACGGGGAGAAATCGATGGAAAGCCCTCAGTTTGCCCCTGGGAGCAGGCGCCAATCGGGCTGGGATTTAGAACCAAGGAGTAAGGTCCCACCTTGATCCCATGGGTCCCATCCTGTGGGTGGTGCTGCCCCCTGGTGGCCACCATGCCTCATGCCGCTTTCTGGGCTTGGCCCCCTGGCCACCCACTGTCCTTCCTGCTCCTTGCAGGTGCCTCCCCAAGCCACAAGGTTCTGCCGCTGCCCCACCCCCCACTTGGCCCACACTTTGAATGACCTTGTCCCAGTGAACTTGTCCCCACTGCTTTCAAGTTCCAGATGGATCTGAAGTCACAGCTGCTGGGCAGCAGGTGTTGAGGACCTACTGTGCGCCCTGTGCTTCGCCCCCAGAGTCACGGTTCCTTCTCACGGGGTCCCAGGAGCCAGGGAACAGCCCTGCCTCTGAGTGCACACAAATAATGCAGCCCCTGGGCCCCCGTTTCCTCTCTGCAATGGGGAGCAGAGAGCAGACTCCGTAAACAAATCCTGGAAATAAAATGACATAAAGTTCATGAGAAACCCAGCACAGCTCAGTGGGGTCATACCGGTTCCCGGCACTGCTGCTGGGGACAGAGACAGGGCCAGGGAAGTCTGGGGTCCTTTGTGTTCATCTGGATGACAGACATACGGGCCATCCAATGAATCCCACCCCCTCCTGGTCCAAGCACAGCTAGGTCCATGGGGTCTGTCGTGATGTTCTTTTTTATTTCTGATACTAGTGGCCCGGTGCACGAAATTCGTGCATGGGGGGGGGGGGACGTTCCTCAGCCCGGCCTGCACCCTCTCCAATCTGGTACCCCTTGGGGGATTTTCGACTGCCACTTTAGGCCCAATCCCATAGGGATCACGCCTAAACCGGCAGTTGGACATCCCTCTTGCAATCCGGGACCGCTGACTCCTAACCGCTCACCTGCCTGCCAGCCTGCTCGCCCCCACCCTGCCGGCCTGATCACCCCCAAACCCCCCCCCACCAGCCTGCTCACCCCGAACTGCCCTCCCCTCCTGGCCTGATCGCCCCTAAACTGCCTTGGCCACCCCCCCGCTTCCAGACTGTCCAGAAGGACGTCTGGAAGGTCTCCCGGTCTAATTAACATGTTACCTTTTTTATTAGTATAGAAGAAGATAGTGGTTTGTGTCTTTTTTTCTTAGTTAGCCTGGCTAGAGATTTATTAAATTTATTGACCTTTTCAAAGGAGTAGCTTTTGATTTTGTTGATTTTTCTCTGTTCATTCCTATTTCCAGTTTCATTGATTTCTGCTCTGATTGTTATGTTTTTTCTTCTGCTCACTCCAGACTGCATTTGCTCTTTGTGGAAGCAAGGTTATTGATTTTGGATCTTTCACTTTTCTAATATGCCCACTCAATGCTATCGGTTTCCCTCTAAACACTGTTTTTGACGCATTTCACCAATTTGGATGTTATGTGTACATTTAGTTCTAAATCTTTTAAACTATTTCTTGAGGTTTCTTCTTTGACTCGGGTATGATTTACAGATGAGTTGTTTGATGTCCATGTATTGGGGGATTTTTCCAGTTATCTTTCTGTTACTGATCCTGGTTCCGTTTCACGGTGACCGGAGAGCAGACACTGTATGCTTTGTACTTGTTAGAATTTGCTAAGATGTGTTTTCTGGTCCAGAGCGGGGTCTGTTTGGCGCACGCTCCCTGTGGCTTGAGGCGGATGTGTCTTCTTCCATTCTGGGAGGAACTGGTGTATGGCCGTCAGTGATGCCCGGCGGATTGCTGGCGGCGTCGAGGTCAGCTGGGTCCCGTGGTCTCTGCTGCAGGACCGTGTGTCTGAGGAGTGTAGAGTCTCCAGCTGTGAGAGCAGATACGTGTTTCTCCTTGCGCTTCCGTTAGCTTTCGCCTCCGTGGTCTGCTGCTCTGCTGTCAGGCGCGGGTACGCGAAGGGTTGTATGGTGTCTTACTCGCAGAGAACTGACCTCTTTGCCATTACGTACTGACCTTTCTTTTTTTTAATATATATTTAATATATATTTTTTCACGTACCCTCTTTTTTACAGAGAGGAAGGGAGAGGGATAGAGAGTTAGCAACATCGATGAGAGAGAAACATCGATCAGCTGCCTCCCGCACGCCCCCTACTGGGGATGTGCCCGCAACCAAGGTACATGTCCTTGACCGGAATTGAGCCTGGGACCCTTCAGTCCGCAGGCCGACGCTCTATCCACTGAGCCACACCGGTTAGGGCTGTACTGACCTTCTCACCCCTGTCACCTTCTTTGGCCTGGAGTCTCCCTGTCTGACATTGACACGGCTCCTGCTTTCTCCCGGTTAGTGGTCGCCGGCACCGCGTCCCCCTCCCTTCCTGTTCACCCACACGCGTCTTTATAGTGTGAGCGGGTTTCCCGAAGGCAGCAGAGTGGGGTTCTCTTACTGTCTTGGACTGTCATTGATCTCCACCCTGAGTGTACCTTGTCCCTTACTGACTGACAGCCTGAGGAGTGATGGCATTCATTCATCCATCCATCCATCCATCCATGTATCATTCATTCAGAAAGCACCCACTACGTGCCAGCTGCGTGCCGGCCCCTGCGGGCACTGGGGACACAGAGCTTCCCCCGGTCAGCAAGCCCAAAGCCGTCCTGTGCGCAGTCTCATTTCTCTGGCTTTGGCTCCAGTGAAACTGGAGGAGGAGGAGATCCCAGGAGGGGCCAGGAAGGCGCTGGCTGCCCGTCAGGGGGAGCAGGGGGGCACAGAGGGGGCGGGCAGCTGTCCGGTGGACGGGCCTTGACTGCCCAAAATGGATGTGGACCAGGCCTGGCCCACGGGGCAGCCTTTCCCGCCTGCAGCGCGCCACGGGTGGGGAGTGAGGACGGGCGGGGGAAGGAACTTGCCCCCTCAGGTCGTCCAGAGCCTCCAGGGAGCCGCATGGGGACTCCCCGAGGGGCGGACTGCAGGATGCCCCATCGCACGTGGCCACAGGGTCCTTTTCCCCCGGGCGCCACGGTCACCCAGACCCACAGCTGCCGGGGACAGCGCAGAGGGGCTCAGAGCAGGACAGGGCGGCTCAGAGCTCAAGGGGCTGGGAGGGGTGGCTTGATGGGCTTGGGAGGAGGGCAGGGTGTTGGAGGTGGCTTTGAGCCGAGCTCGGGGTGAGCGACCGAGCCTGCTGTGGGTGACCCTCCACCCCTCCCTCTCGCAGGGCATGCACGAGTCCCGTGGCGTGACCAAGGACTACCTGCGCCTGGAGACGCTGGTCCAGAAGGTGGTGTCGCCCTACCTGGGCACCTACGGCCTCTGCTCCGGCGAGGGCTCCTTCACACACTCCTGCGTCCTGGGTAGGGGTCGCCGGGCCTTGGGGGGTCGCAGGTGACCGCTGGGCCCATCCACCTCTGCCCAGGCCCGGGCTGAGTGCCAGGCCCTGGTCACGCTGAGATGGGTCACCTGGGGTCCCTCGTTCAAGGGCTGAGGGGGTCAGGGGGGCAGACACCGTGGTGATGTGATGGCTCCCCTGAGGGCCCAGCGGCGTTCTCTGTCCCTGAGGAGTCAGATCCGTGCTCAGTCCTGGGCGTCAGGAGTTGGCCGGGCAGAGTGTACAGCACGTGCCCGAGCCCCAGAAATCCGGGCTCACCTGGGGAGTCCCCGGGAGGAGTGGGGTTGGGGGTGGGGTCGCTGGCGTCCTGGGCTGCCTGGCGTGCCCATTGCTCCTTTAATGGACAGCCCACCGGTTCACTCATCAATGGAAACTGAGCACCTACTGTGCGCCTGTGCCTGGTCCTGGGGGTTCAGTTGAGACCAAGCCCCACCCTCAGACTCTCGTCCGCCAGGAAAGGCAGACCACTGAGTGCACAGTCCCCAGATAAGTCCCCCGGGGACCTGTGCTGGGTGACCTAAGGCTGTGGGCAGGGAGCTCAGGGGAGCCCAGCTTTGGCGGCGGCGGCTGCCGAGCCGAAGCGCCAGGAGGAGCCTGGCCTGGGAGGAGGGGGAGGGGAACATCCCAGCCCCAGCGAGGGGACAGCAGTGTAAGGAACATCCTCATCCTTGCCCTCCTCTGTCCCCCCCACCCCCCCTTGCCGGGCATGTCTCAGCTCCGGGACCCTGGCGGCTGGAGGGGAACTCTGAGATGCCCTGGTTCTCGGAGGCCCTGGATGACCCGCAGGGTGAGGGCAGGGTGAGGACGGAGCCCGCCTCTGGTGCAGGAAAGCCTCTGAGCAGCTCCGCACACTCAGCCCTGCCACCTGGTGGCACTCTGTGGAACTGCAGGTCCTGCGTGGGAGTGGAGACCTGCCCCTAAGCAGTCACCTCGGGGTCCTCCCCCGCCCCCCAGGGCTCCTGGGACACGGAATAAACCCCAGCCCTGACCTCACGATGAAGGGCCCCTTGCTACTTGCCCCAGTGTGGCTCCTACCTCCCCCCCCACCTGTGGACCCCCACGTGGGTTGTCTCCCGCGCCCTCCCACGCGCAAGCACACATGAAGACTCCAGCTCTGAGGGCCCCCTGATCTGCCCAGGAGAGCGCTGGTGCGGCGATTTCTTGACTTTGCACGGAGGGAGGAGGGGACACCGGACAGTCTTAGCCCCCAGCCCCCACCTGCCTGAGCAGGTCTCCACGCCCACGCAGGACCTGCCGCTCCACAGAGGGCCACCTCAGAGGAGACGGGAGGTGGGAGCCGCATCGCTCTTCCCCGCCCCGCCTCTGCGCCCCGCTGGCCTTTCCGTGCCCAGTCCGCGCGCTCAGGAGGGGCTGGAACACCCAGGTGCCACGGTTTGCCGAGTGGCCACCCCGTCCGCCTCCCCCGGCCTCCAGCCTGACGCCTGTCTGTCTGTCCGTCCGCAGAGAAGCACCTGCTGCGCCGCTCCCGCTCGGGGGACGTCCTGGCCAAGAACCCGGTGGTGCGCTCCAAGAGCTACAACACGCCGCTGCTGAACCCCGTGGCGGAGCACGAGGCGGAGGGCGCGGCGGCCGGGGGCGCGGGCATCCGCAGGCACTCCGTCTCCGAGATGACGTCCTGCCCCGACGCGCCCGGCCAGGGCCCCACGGGGGACTGCACACCCTCCCCGGGCACCCAGTCGGGGCCCTGCCCCAGCAGACGGTACCCCCCGCCGCAGCCCCCGGAGCCCGGGCCCGCCTGCGGCTCCCCGCCCTCCTCCAGCCCCGAGAACCTGGTGGACCAGATCCTGGAGTCTGTGGACTCGGACTCCGGAGGCATCTTCATTGACTTTGGCCGGCGCAGTGGGTCAGGCGCCTCAGAGTTTGAGGGGGCCCGGGGGCGGCAGAGCCTCGTGTGAGGGCTGCGCGTTTTTTACTGAGCCCCAGTGTGTGCCTGTGCGCGCGTGTGCGTGTGTGCGTGTGCGTGTGCGTGTGTGAGAGAGGTTTTTACTCTGCAGCATCTCCCTCTTTGTTGGAAAAACCATTGCTGCTCCCCCCCTCCCCCGGCCCCAGTGCCACTCTGTCCTGAGGTGTCTGCACCCCAGGTCCTGCCTCCTGCGGGTCACCAGGCGCACGGGCCAGCCTCACGTACGTGGATGGGCATCACCGCTTACTCCACCCAGCACGCCACGCCCATGCCCACGGAGACTGTGACTCCGGCCACTTGGCCAGGCCCCAGAGTGGCCCTCGGACCCACCTGCCAGCCCCCACTCCCCACAGCACACCCTGTGGGTGACTGTCCCAGACCCTGGGCGCCGCCTGCCCTCACTTGCCGTGGGCAGGACGAGGGGGGAATAAAACCTGTCAGCCCTGCTTGTGCTGGAGTCGGCTCCCTCTTGCAGGGACACGAATCCTGGGCATCAGGCCCCACCCTCGTGACCTCATTTAACCTTAGAGACCCCACCTCCAGATACAACTCCACTGGCGTGAGGGCTTCAAGGGGAATTTGGGGGACACAGTTCACTCGGTAGCACTCTGGTGGGGGATGGGCCCTTGTGTCAGCCAGCGAGACCCCCAGGCCAAAGGTCTGGAAGCCAAGGGTCACCGTGGAGCAGGAGCCCAGCCGGGTCACTGGAGCCTCCTACCCACGCCCCACCCCCACCCCCAATGGAGAGGTGGCATCTAGGAAACCACCAGAGCCTTCTGAGCATCCTTGACTGCACCTCCTGAGTTTACATTTGTTTGGGGGTATATATGTGCACCCCAAAATGCCCTTGGCCCAGGGTGTCCTCAAGCACCCACTTCGCTCCGCTGGTTCGGTCTAGAAGGAGGCTTCGGGGAGGTGCTGCCAGGCGGGCTGTGGCCCAGGAATCGCTGGGGGGGGGGGAGGAGAGGAGGGTTCCCACCAGGTGGGGAGCCACCTGCAGCAGAGGGAGCCCCTGAGAAAGGGGAGGACTCGGGGAGAAAGGCTAGGAAGTAGGGTGTGCCGAGGGGGCCCCCTCCAGAGCTTTGACTCGTTTGTGGTGTTCCATTGGCCACGAAAGTACTATTTAATCTGTAATTGGAAAGACTGAATAGGCCCCCAGCAAACGGAAGGCAGGGACTCGGGATGCTTGCCCACCCGTGTTCCTAGCACCTCCACTCGCCAGAGCTGAAAGGTGGCAGCAGCCCAGGTGTCTGTGGGCAGGTGAAAGGGTGAGCAGGGTGTGTCCGTCTGCACAATGGGATGACTCGGCCTTAAAAGGGAAGGAGATCCATCCCGGCCAGCGTGGCTCAGTGGGTGAGCATCGACCTATAAACCAGGAGGTCACGGTTCGATTTCCGGTCAGGACACATGCCCAGTAGGGGGCGTGCAGGAGGCAGCTGATCAGTGATTCTCATCATTGATGTTTCTCTCTCTCCCTCTCTGAAATCAGTAAAGAGATACTTTTTTAAAAAAGAGGAAGGAAATGCTGTCACGTGCCACCGCTTGGATGAACCTTGAGGACACTGCTCAGTGAGGGCGAAGACCGTGGGGTTCACTGACAGGAGCGCCCCAGAGGAGGCTAACTCAGCTCTCCACACCACTTCCCTGAGGGAATGTGGGCTCCTCTGCTGAGGCACAAGAGGAGCGGGCCTCCCAGCAGGGGGACTGTGGTCCTGAGCTCCAGGAGTGTCCAGCGGGGACGTGGGCAAGCCGCTGGGCAAAGGACATCAGCCAGGAAGCAAGGGGCAGGTTGCAGGTAGGCCCCGAAAGTCATGGTGCTCCGCTCCTTGCCTCCCAAGCGCACGCAAGGCCTGCACTCCTGGTCCCTTGGTGGCTGGTGGGGCCTGGAGTCCTGAGCAGAAGGGACTTGGGCCCTTGGGAGCTGCAGCACTTCCTTGCCAGGCGGAGACCCTCCAGAGCTCCTCTTCCCTCTGCGTGGTGACAGGCGTGTTCCAGATGGGACCGCTCCAGGCGGCAGGGAGTGGGGGCTGCAGGCATGTCATGAAATGGAGGAGACCTAAGTCGGTGTCAGCCCCTGAGACTGGGGGATGCTTTGTTACTGCGTCATAACCTGGCTGGATCTGACTGATACACTCTTCCAAATACTCTAGCGCCGTGGTCGGCAAACTGCGGCTCGCGAGCCACATGCGGCTCTGGCCTCTTGCGTGTGGCTCTTCCACAAAATACCACGGCCTGGGCGAGTCTATTTAGAAGAAGTGGCGTTAGAAGTTTTCAGTTTAAAAATTTTGGCTCTCCAAAGAAATTTCAATTGTTGTCCTGTTGATATTTGACTCTGTTGACTAATGAGTTTGCCGAGCACTGATCTAGAGGAAAATCCTGTGAGCGGGAGAAGGCAGACCCTGGGACGTGACATTTTACATGTTTGCGTGTACGGCATACCCCTCGCGGGCCGGACCGGCACCCGGGGTTCTCGTCCCGAATTGCTCACTTAACCGGCTGTGTGGTGTTGGGCAAGTCGCCTGTCCTCAGTTTCTCCGTCTGTAGCTAGGAGCTTTCCAGACATAAAATCCTGTAGCCGGAGCTGTTCCTCTGCTTGTCTGTTGCACTGTACGGACATGCCGAGCAGGTGCTGTCTGGATTGTAACTCCTCGGTAACGGTAACGGCGTCTGATGAAGCCGCTGTACAGATGACAGTGCGCTGGGCAAACGACATAATGGGTTTCGACCTGAAGGTGATAATGGCTTGATGATAAGCTGATGGCTTCGCTGACTGGCGTGTTTGCAGGGAGCTCAGACTGCTCCAGGGGCTGCCAACGCCGTAGAATGTACAGCATCCGCGACCTCACAGGAGGGAGTCCTCGTGCTGACGCTTCCCTCTTCGCTGCGGGGATGTATGTATGCGGGGCTGTGTGGAAGGGGAGGAGGGGCCGGGCAGCATAAAACAGAAGGATGTGGGCCCTGGCCGGAGACTTGGTTGGTTGGGGCTGTGTCCCATTCACTAAAAGGGTTCGGGTTCCATTCCCGATCCCCAGTCGGGTGCCTTTGGGAGGCAGCTGATAAATGTTTCCCTCCCTTCCTCCCTCTCTAAAAGTCAACGGAAACATATCCTGGGCGAGGATTAGGAAAAACCCAGAAGGGTGCGGGATCAAGAAGGCTCTGAGTTGCAAGTCTCTGAAGCCGATTCCGGCTGGTTACAGAGCGAAGGCGTTTATTAAAGGAGGTTGGAAGCTCTTAGATTTGCCAGGACCTAGGAGAGCCAAGCTCGAGGCTTAACTTCCAGGAACAATGCCTCACCCCACCCCACGGGAGAGGCCTGATGGGAAAACAGGGATGCTCCCATCTCACAGAGACGCTTCCTCCGCTCAGGGACTCTCCCTCCGCTCAGAGACTCTCCCACCGCTCAGAGACTCTCCCACCGCTCAGGGACGCTCCCTCCGCTCGGAGATTCTCCCTCCGCTCAGGGACTCTCCCTCCGCTCAGGGACGCTCCCTCCGCTCGGAGATTCTCCCTCCGCTCAGGGACGCTCCCTCCGCTCGGAGATTCTCCCTCCGCTCAGGGACGCTCCCTCCGCTCAGGGACGCTCCCTCCGCTCGGAGATTCTCCCTCCGCTCAGAGACTCTCCCTCCGCTCAGAGACTCTCCCACCGCTCAGAGACTCTCCCACCGCTCAGGGACGCTCCCTCCGCTCGGAGATTCTCCCTCCGCTCAGGGACTCTCCCTCCGCTCAGAGACTCTCCCACCGCGCAGGGATGCTCCCTCCGCTCAGAGACTCTCCCACCGCTCAGGGATGCTCCCTCCGCTCAGAGACTCTCCCACCGCTCAGAGACTCTCCCTCCGCTCAGAGACTCTCCCACCGCTCAGGGATGCTCCCTCCGCTCAGAGACTCTCCCACCGCTCAGGGACGCTCCCTCCGCTCAGAGACTCTCCCACCGCTCAGGGATGCTCCCTCCGCTCAGAGACTCTCCCACCGCTCAGAGACTCTCCCTCCGCTCAGAGACTCTCCCACCGCTCAGGGATGCTCCCTCCGCTCAGAGACTCTCCCACCGCTCAGGGATGCTCCCTCCGCTCAGAGACTCTCCCACCGCTCAGGGATGCTCCCTCCGCTCAGAGACTCTCCCTCCGCTCAGAGACTCTCCCACCGCTCAGGGATGCTCCCTCCGCTCAGGGACTCTCCCTCCGCTCAGAGACTCTCCCACCGCTCAGGGATGCTCCCTCCGCTCAGGGATGCTCCCTCCGCTCAGAGACTCTCCCACCGCTCAGGGACTCTCCCTCCGCTCAGAGATTCTCCCTCCACTCAGAGATTCTCCCTCCACTCAGGGACGCTCCCACCCCTCAGAGATTCTCCCTCCGCTCAGAGACTCTCCCACCGCTCAGGGACGCTCCCTCTGCTCAGGGATTCTCCAGTGGCACTGGACCAAACCCCCACTTGCCACCAGCACCAATGCCAGTCATATCCCAGGTGCTTCACCCTGCAGCCACGGCAGCCTCCACATCACATTGCACCTGCGCCCAAACTCAGCAGCACACAGCTGCCCTCCAGTGTAACAAATTCCAGGAATGACAGCCCCCACCCCAGGGCACATGTCACAATGTGGAGGCTGAGTCACTGTCTGGCCTGTTTGCAAAGCAGGCTGAGTAACCCTGTTGTCTGACTACTGTTAAGGTCAAGAATTGTTGTGAGTTTATTTGAGCCAAACTGTCAACATATGCCGGGAAGCAGAACCTCAATGAATTGAGCTAATGCTCAGGAGAATGGCGGGTTACATCTGTAGTTATACATTGCCATCAAAGGAAGGGACGGAGATGGGTTACAGGAAATCCATTGGTGATAGACTAGAGAGGCGGGAGAAAGCAAAGCGGGGAAACCCCTGGGATTGGATAAAAAGTGAAATGATGGACACACACTTAGGCGGGTGCAGGAACAATGAACATGATAATGAAGGGATTTGTGGTCTCTGTCCCAGGCCCAGCACATTAGGCTGTGCCCCAGGGGCTCCAGAAAAAGGGAAGTTACAAGTTACCCAGACATTCCAAGGGTGTGTTATCACAGATGCAGAAAGACAGACGGGCTCAGTTCAGGTAAAGGTTGACCTTGTCAGTGAAGATACCGGCCTAGGAGGTGACGGCCCACCATCCCTGCGTTCAGGTAAAGTTGAATTTCAGACCATCCTTTGTGGCGACTTTAGGTCTCTGAGTTTGCCAGACCGCCACGCAGGCCGCCCCTGAGCTGTCAGGTCAGCATGTGGCCCCTTCCGTCCGCACCACCTTGGGCAGAGAGACCAGGAAGGGAATTTGAAAGGCAGTTGCAAGGGACCAGGGCCCTGAACAGGTTGACCAGTTGGTTAGAGCGTCGTCTGATGCACCAAGGTTGTGGGTTGGATCCCAGGTCAAGGCACAAATAAGAAGCAACATAAATGGGTGGAGCAACAAATCTATGTCTCTCTCTCTCTCTCCCTCTCTCTCTCTCTCAAGAAATTAATCAATAAAAATGTCTTTAAAAGGTGCCAGAGGCCAGCGCACACGACCAGGGTCCCACCCTGATGTGAAATAGGGCAGCAAGGGCGTGACCTGCTCAGTCGCAAATCACAAAGGCTTTAAAAACTAGGTCCAGCCCGGCCAGCGTGGCTCAGGGGTTGAGCACGGACCTATGAACCAGGAGGTCACAGTTCAATTCCTGATCAGGGCACGTGCCCCGGTTGCGGGCCCGATCCCCAGTAGGGGTCTGCAGGAGGCAGCCGATTAACGGTTCTCTCTCATCATGGGTGTTTCTCTCTCTCCCTCTCCCTCCCTCTGAAATCAATAAAAATGTATTTTTATAAAAATTAGATCCAAAGCCTTGTGGAGAGACGTGGGGTTGGGCTCTGCAATCGATATGAACAACCAAATGCATTGGCTGTAAGCGGGGGGCGGGGGTGGGGTGGACTAGGGGAAACCCAGCCGGGCACCCTGGCCTGTTACAGCAGCAAAGCAGGCCCCTGACCTCGAGGGGTCCCCGGTCCCGGCCCCCAGGGCGGGTGGAAGTGATCTGCTGGCCCTCTGGGCTCCAGCCGCCGTCGCACCCACGTCAGCCTGGACACTTTGCTCTCGTGGTTGAACACGGTTCGAAGCAGACCAATCAGGGCTCCGGCAGCTGGCAGGAGAGTTCACCGGGGAGCAAACAAATGAGAGCCAAGACCTGGGCCGGGACCTGGGTCCCCCCGCCCTCCAGCCCCCACAGCCCGGCTCCTGAATGCGGAATGGGCTGCTTGGGGAGCACCTAGTCTCCGGCTTCATAAACACTGTGAGAGCAAATGTAATAAAGCTGGGAATAATACCCTGGCTTCACGCGTCACTCCTTCGCTCCGCCATTCTTCTTCTACCGCAGAGCGTTTGAAAGGCAAGGCGTTCTTGTTGCAGCAACAAAGGGGACCGACTCACGGGGGTGGGGGGGTGGGGGCGAGGGGGGGGTACTGATTACGCGTGCTGGGGGAGCAGAAGAAAGAAACCGGAGGAGAGCCGCCTGGGCTTCCCGCTCCTTCCGTGTCGGTTCCCTTCTGTCCCGAGTGGGGGCCGGCCCCCGCATTCTCTTGCCGACCGTCGCTGTGCGCTGCTGCTTTATTGCGTGTTCACCGCCGCTGAGCGGAGGCGGTGGAATCCGTGTGAGCTTTGCACAAAACAACAGCGAGGAGGGCGCGTGCCCCCTGATGTTTGGTGACCCCGCGGACCGACCACGCCCGCCGGGACCGAGGGGGTGTTCTCTCTTGCTTCCATGCAAAGTGCCTTTTACAACAGAACCTGCCCCTGGCGCCTCTCCCTGGAGAGAGGGGTCCTCCACTGATGGTTTCACAAAAGGAAAGGTGTCTGCATGCCCCAGACAGGAAGGAGAAGCCGCACGGAGCTCTAGACAAAAGCCAGCAAATGGCTGCTGGGAGGCGTTCTGACCTAGAGCCCCCCCCCACCCCCCCAACCCCCAGCAGCTCCGTGGTTGAGTGGCCACCTACGAACCAGGAGATCACGGCTCAATTCCGGGTCAGCATGCCCCCATTGCGAGCAGCCAATCAATGTTCTCTCTCACCAGTGACGTTTCTCTCTCTCTCCCCCTGTCCCTTCCTCTCTGAAACTAATAAAAAAGTATATATTTTTTAAAGATATATTTTTTAAAAAGGCGTTTTGACCTAGAAGAGGCCCCCGTCCCTGCTCCACCCAAGTCCTTGGGGAGCAAGGACGCGCGGATGACTTGCGAGTGTGCTGGGAGCTGGAGTCTTCGCCAGGAAAAGGCAGTTGTGTGGGTGGGGACAGAAGGCCAGGCCACGCGCTCCTTCGGATGGACGGGGACAGCGCCCGCTGCGTGCCATCGCAGGCCTAAGCACTGGGGGCACTGCCGTGAGCGAACCAACAGCCCATGCCGCTGGCCTTCCATGGAACGGTAACCGACGCTCCGATCGCCTGTGTGGCTGGCCTAGGCCCGGGGTGAGGTCTGTGAGGGGTTGCCATCCATAGTCGCCTGTGTTCAGTGATTTCATGGTTATCATTGGCAAACGCGGTGTGAAGATGACCGCTGAACTCTGGGGAAGATAGAGGTTTGGCCTGTCCAACTGCCTTCCGGCCCCCGGGGTGGTCACGTGTTTCAGGGTTAGCCAGTTAGAGGCCTTCCCTGGGTTTTTTTCTGCTGCTGCCATCAGGAGAGAAAGTCTTTGCGCTTTGTTTTAAAGGCCTAAGGAGCCCTAACTGGTTTGGCTCAGTGGATGGAGCGTCAGCCTGCGGACTGAAGGGTTCCGGGTTCGATTCCAGTCAAGTGCACATGCTGTGGTTGCAGGCTCATCCCCAGGAGGGAGCGTGCAGGAGGCAGCTGGTCAGTGATTCCTCATTGATGTTTCTCTCTCTCCCTCTCCCTTCTCTGAAATCAATAAAAATAAAAGGTATACGGATATTTTATCATGTGGCACCTTGCAAGAAATAAAAAGCTCAAACTAGATTAAGCAAAAAGAATTCGCTGGCACCCTCAATGAGAAAGTCCACAGACAGAGCAAGCGGCCGGTTGGGTGTGATCAGGGGCTCTACAATGTCACCAAGGACCGGGTTCCTTGCCACTTCTACTTCACCCTGAGCCTGGATCTCCCTGCGGTCACAGGATGTCTGCCTGGTGTCCCTAGTGCGCCAGGCTCCCCTCTCTGGGCTGGGGGAGGGGAGGGGGGAGGCCTGTTCCCCCCCAGCCTTCCAGGCCAAGTCCTGCAGCTCATCACACTGACTGGCCTGGCTTGGCCTGATCTGCTCACTAACACCTGTGTGGCTGGCCTAGGCCCGGGGTGAGGTCTGTGAGGGGTTGGGAGGAAACACTCACTCCACGCATGCTCCCAAAATGTAGAAACCATGGGGACGCCCCACTGTCCTGCATTTGCTGAGTGATTGCTTCCTCTCAACGCCTTGCAAATGTCACCCCTTCCCACCCCACTTGGCACAGCCCTGACATCCGCGAGGACAGGGCCTGCCCCAGGCCTGGGCGCTGCGCCCGAGCCGGCCACGGTGGGGCTCCGGGCCACCTCCCGCGCCCAGTGCAGGGGCTGCTCCGCGCGCTTGCTCCGCCCTCCCCGCCCCCAAGGCGGAGCCACCTGTCCCGGCCCCGCCCTGTCCCCCCCCCCCGCCCCCGAGACCCAGCCGGACCCCGGGGCGTCCAATGCTCGAAGCCCACAGAGTTGCGGGGGGCGGGGAGAGGGGCGGTCCAGCCCGGAGCCATGTCCGGGGCGGGGCCCGGTGAGCGGCCGTGGACCGGAGCCCAGGTGTGGCGCCGGCGGGCTGCGCAGCCAGGTGAGGCCCGGGGTCGGCGGAGGGAGCCCGCCTGTGCCCGTGGGGGCGCCGCGCTGGTTCCGAGGGGGTGAGTTGGCGGCAGATCGGGCTCGCTGCTCAGGTGGGCACGCCGATGCGGGGCGCCGCGTGTCGCGATGCCAAGACTGGTGCCACCCCAGGTCCCCTTCCCCGGCCGCCCCACCCTCCCCGGGTTCCCCGAGAGTCCCCTCGGCTCCTGCCCTCCGCCCTCCCTCCTGCTCCCGCCTCGACCCCCTTCTCGCCCTGCGCCCTCCCTTCTCTCCCGGTGTTTACTTGGTTTGGTCTGGTCCGGCTGGGCTGTCTCAGCCCAAACTTTCGTTGGCCCCCCCTTTTTCCTCCCTTAACTCGGGGTCTCCCCTCGGCCGGTCCGCACACTGCGCAGACTCATCAGCGTCCTCTCCCCAACCTGGGCGCGGGAACACGTGGGAGGCGAAGGCGCGGGGCCATTTCACAGCAGGTGCCGCGCGGCTTCAAACTCAGGGCTCGGAGGGGGTGCTGGCCCGTTCAACAGGGGATGGAACCCCAAAGTGAATAGGCCCCAACAAATCAAACGGTGTCAGTTGCGGGAGAGGCCCTGGCTGCTTTCACTTTTCTCCAGGCCTGGCGTGGGGCCATCCTGAGAATTCCTTGCAGCCACTGCGGCAGCGCTGGCGCGGGGGCTCCCCACCCCCCTGGGAGGTGTGGGAGGCAGAGGGAGGGACACGGAACCCTCCTAGAGACAGCCAGCCAGAGGGGAGGGGTCCCTGCGCGTCCTTGTCTGTCCTGTGGGGAGGTGGGGAGGTAGGGGTGGGGGTGGGGGGAACAGGGCGCAGACTTGGGGCGTGTTGATTCCAGAGAGGGCTGCTGACATGTGTCCAGGTGAGAGCTCAAACTTAAGACTCAACAGTAAAGTCTTTGGTTGGTCTCCGGTGGCAGATGTAGAATCTGGTTTGTGAGTTCCTCCCTGAATGTGGTGACAGACCATTTCTCAAACCAGCACGGAGGGGGGGGGGGGGGGGGACCCGGAGTCTGCTCTCTGTGTGACAGAGAGAAGCCAAGGGCTCCTGAGGGTCAAGGAGGGCTTCCTGGAGGAGGTGACCATTGAGGTGGAAGATGGACAGGAGCTAGGCAGGGAAGGGGATGGTGCTTTGGGTCACACAAAGACTGGAGGTAACTCACATGTAAGGGGGTGGAAATGCCTGTGGAGGAGCTGACAGTGGAGCTGGTAGCAGCTGACTTGGATAATGTCCTTAAGTCGTTCAGATCTGACCTCATTGAGATCTTTTAAGGTCTGGGAACCGACTTCACTAGAGATCCTGTGGACGTATGACATCTCCCCAACAAGCCGCGTCGGTCCTGGGCACGCCATCGCCGGTGGCTCGGTGGCTGCGGTTAGAGAGAGGACAGCAAGAGCTCAGCCACCCCGGAGGTGCCCAGTGCACGGATCTCACCCCATTTAAAAAGCTGGATTGTACCCTCTTTCACTGACGGGGACACTGAGGCACGGGGGCAGCAGAAGGAGTCAGAGAACTGTTGGTGAGCAGGTGACCTTCCCTCTCGGGGACTCAGCCTCCTGACCCATAACGTGACCCTGCTGGCCGTCCTTCCCCAGAATGGTCACCGTCGCCAGGCTGTCAAGCCCTCACAGCACGTGTGGTGGCCTCCTTCCTCCCTCACCACGGCCTCGGGAGGCAGGGACTGTTACGGTCCCCTTTTACAGGTGGGGAAACTGAGGCAGGGAGGTTTCAGTGACTGTCCGAGGTCCCAGGGCCAGTGTGTGGAGAGCCGGGCCTCGGCGGCAGCTGTGGCTGCAGCATCCGCACCTTCCCCTCTGGGCACTGCCTCTCCCCAGGGCACAAGGTCGCCTTCGGTGGTCACACTCCGAGCCTGCCAGTGACTGCCCTTCAGACCTTGTGCAATGAGCATGGGGAATAAAAGCGATGTTTCCCTTTTCTTTCCAGCTCAATTACTTTCCCCTCAACCCTCTGAGTGAGGGTGATGCCTGAGGAAGATGTGTCACGGGTATCCTGAGGTGCCCCGGGCCTCCTGGGGTGCATTTGCGGGGCCCCCTCTGGGCCAGGCACTGTGGGGGCGGGGACAGCCTCAAAGATGCTCATGTGTGCGGGGCTCTGCGAGTGGCACGCCATCCTGAGTCCAGCCCACAGACCTTACTGTGCGGCTCCTGGGACTCTGGCAGCTGATCTGGCCCCAGTCTAGGTGTCGGCCCCTGGAAGCAGGGGATCTGGCTGAGGACTCTTCCCAAGTCACCTCCGCCTGTTTACTCACCTCTCACTTGAGAGGGAATAGCGCCCACATGCAGTGGTTAACAGCTGGCTCTGTGACCTTGAGTTGCTAGCCATTCTGTGCCTTGATTTCCCCACCTGTAAAATATGGACAATCTTATTAATCTATACTAATAAAATAATAATATGCTAATTAGACTGAACATCTTCCAGACAACCTTCTGGACAAAGCCATGGTGGCAGGGCTGAGGCAGAGGTGGTTAGAGGCAATCAGACTGTCAGGGGAGAGCAGTTAGGGGGATCAGGCCAGCAGGCAGGTGAGCGGTTAGGAGCCAGCAGTCCCAAGGGGTCCTGGATTGGAGAGGGTGCAGGCTGGGCTGAGGGACCCCCGCTCCTGTGCAAGAATTTCATGCACCGGGCCTCTAGTGTGTATATATTGAGGGAGGAAAGGAGAGGGAGAGAGAGAGAGAGAAACATCAATGATGAGAGTCATTATCAGCTGCCTCCTGCATGCCCCGCACTGGGGATCCAGCCTGCAACCAGCCTGTGCCCTGACTGGGAATCGAACTGTGACCTTTTGGTTCATCGGTTGACGCTCCACCACTGAGCCACTGCAGCCGGGCATTGATACCTTTTCATAGGGTTATTGGGAGGACCAAGTCATTAATTCGCGCACAGTGCCTAGCACGGGGTGTGGCACCTTCGTGTGTGTCGGCACGTATTAGTACCAGTCCGGCCCCTGCCGGCGGGAGAAGAGCCTCGGAGCGTGTGCGGAATGAACTTGCAGGGCCTGCTCTGCCCAGGCTGAGGGCCATGCAGTTCTCTCTTTTCGGGGACCCTGGCCAGAGCCGGGTAGCCAGGAGTTCATTTGCAGTTGGAGCTGGTGACTGTCCATTAGAAGGAACTGGTTTGGCAGGTCAGGAGTCCGGAACCTTCTGGAGAGGTGTCCCTTTAAAACAAGCAAAGGAGACACTGGCGGGCAGGGAGCCGGTACATGCTTACCCACAGGACAGCTCCAGGAGGACAAGCTCCCCCCACCTGCTTTCTCACTCCCACCGCTCACCCCAGACCCCAACCTGCTCACAGAGGTCAGCGTGGGGCTGGCGGCCAAGGATAAAGGGGCCTCTCGGGGTGGGGGGGTGGGGGGACGGGGGCGCGCAGAGGAGATGGGGCCCAGGACCCTGGTCTGGGAGGTACAGAGTGGCCTGACCTTCCCCTGTAACCTGATCTTTCTGGAAGAGGCTTGGAGCCGTAGCTCCCACACCAATTTCCCAGGAGGCCAGTGAGGAGTGGGTCTGAATCAGACTGAATAACTGAATTGCACTTGAGCCAGTGATGATAATAGAAAGCATGCATGGATCACTTCCTGCCTGCAGAAGCCGGGAGCCCCGTGTCCCAGGGAGAGGGGACAGCATGTGCAAAGGCCCTGAAGCAGGACAGCCTGGCGTGTGGGAGGAGCGCCAGAGGCCTGGGTGGCTGGAGCAGAGAGCATGGGGGAGCAGAGGTGGTGTGAGATGAGACCCAGAGGGCAGCAGAGCCAGGCTACAGGGAGTCTCTCAGGGGTTTCCAGGGGTTTGAATTCTAAGAGCAGGAAGCTACTGGCACTCAGAGGTGCCATGGGAGGTGTGGAGTAGGCAGCTGGGATATTCGCGTCCAGAGCTGGGAGAGGAGTCTGCTCTGAGATCGTTGAGTTTGCGGGTGGAGAGCATGAGATTTAGCGGCCCTTAGGCAGGCGAGGAGAGGGCTCAGCGTCCCCCACCTGGCAGGTCTGAGCATGGATGATGGAGGTTATGGCAGAGGCCACACCATGTCCTCTTCAGTGAGGGAGCAGCCTGCGATGGCAGAGAATGGAGGGAGGGAGGCGGGCGGTGGGAGTGACCTGGGAATGCTGGGGAGACCTGGCCTGGAGGCCTCGAATGCTGTGTCTATTCTCACATTCATCAGGCCCCCTCCCCTAGCTCCTGATCACAGCCCTGGCCTGGGTGAGGGCTGAGGCTCGGGCACGAGTCAGAAATGTTCCCGGCTATCAGGGGGCACACGGTGATAGGTCAGGAAGGACACGCAGACGCCGGTGCAGGCTGAGGAGGGCTGTGATGGAGCTGAGGGCTGCTAGCAACCCGAGGAAGCCCCTCTCCCAGCCTGGGGTGGTGAGGTACCCGGGCAACAGGGCACTTTTGACTGTAATGAACAAAAGAGCCGACTCTGAGCTTATATTGGCCCTGAGGGCAGCAGCTGAAATGGTCTGGGCATGGTATGGAGATCAAGTCTGGCGTGATCAAGGCTTAGCAATTCCCGCCCTTTTTGTGGGCCTCTGCGTCTCCAGGGGCAGTGAGTTATTCACAGCCTTTCCAGGCTCCACCTTCATACACAGCAGGCTGCTCCCGGGGTCTCTCTTGACACCGGTCCCTTCTTTCCCAGAAGCACCTGGGAACCTTTCCTGGTACCTCACGGGCCTGAATGCTCTCCTCCCCGCGGCCAGGAAAGTAGCTGTGATCATCTCACTCGGCTCCCCCACAAACCTTTGCAGAGGAAGATAGGGTGACTTGGGGAGTCAGGTGGCTCTGGGAGGTGGGCTGGGCCAGCGCCAGCAGCAGGGCCTCTGCAGGTGAGTGCACCTGGGTGCCCGGGCAGAGCGAGGCAGGGAGCAGCCGAGTCCTGACGTTGGTGCCTGTGAGAACCACAGGAGGGGTGGGTGGCCCGGCAGACCCCTCACCCTCTCTGAGCGCCCAGGGTCCCTGGGACTGGGGGGGGGGAGGGGGGGAGGGGGCAGGCCTCTGACAAGGTCACGTAGCAAGTCACCGCTTGCTTGGACCTGGCTGCTGCAGCCTCGGGTGTCTCACCCAGTGTCCTGCCCAAATGCCCGTGGCTTCTGGCCCCTCCCTGCCTGGCACCCACCTGCCTTCTCACCAGCGTCAGGCCCCAGCGGTGTTTGCAGTGGGTCTGTATCAGTCCATCTCCGACAGCTGGGACAGGGGTGAGAATTACTCCCCTAGGAGCCCCTGGATTCCCACCTCAGTGGGGACCCCCTTCTCAGCCCAGAGCAAGAATCCCCGCCCCTCCCACCTGGCATTGCATTGCCTGCCTCAGGTGTGACCCTGCTTTGGCCCCCGGAAATACGGGGTTAGGCCTGGACGGTGGGGGCATCTGCGGATGCCCATGCGGACGCCCTAGCGAGCTCTTAACTCTGTGCCCTGCGCATCCGCCCGCCACTCAGATGAAATGTGGTGCTAATTTGCCCAAGGTAAGTAGGTGTTAATTTGTAGCAACAGCATTTCGGTAATTGCTGTGAGGGGTTGTTTATGGGATGTGCAAATGTGTTTTTATAGCAACAAACCATTTTGCTGTGAAGTGTAAATAGAACAGTTGGGCGAGTGGAAGTCTCGGTTGCGTGGCATCCACGTGGCCCACATCTCGGCGGGAGCCGCGTCACATGCCGATGGCTCCTCGGAGCCCCAGTCCCCATCCCGGGACGCTCCTCCGGGCGGCTCAGCGGGAAGGGCTTGCAGCCAGAGGGGCAGGGGCCCAGGTGTGGACTCAGGCGGAGGGTGAGGAGGGGGAGGCGGGACAGAAATGCCTCCGCCCTGGCCGGGGTGGCGCGGTGGTTGAGCGTCGCCGGCCTGCAGACCAAAGGGTCCCGGGTTCCATTCCCGTCAAGGGCACATACCTTGGTTGCAACAGGCTCCCCGCCCGGGGCCTGGTCCGGGCTCGTGCAGGAGGCAACCAGTCGATGTGTTTCTCTCTGTCTCTCCCTCTCCCTTCCACTCTCCCTAAAAATCAATGGGAAAATGTCCACGGGTGAGGATTAACCAGCAAAGAAAGAAAAATGCCCCCTCATTCAGGGCCTGCTCCTGGCCCAGGGCGGGCGCCCAGCACGAAGGCACGTTAGAGGCCTGTTTCGGGAAGGGTAAGTGGGCCTGTCCTACGCTGTAAACATGAACACGCGCGGAAGGTTTTATCTGACTCGGGCGGGAACCTGGCCCACGCGATCACCGGTTGGAAAGAGAATCTGAAGGGCGGCGTTTATGGGTCAAGAACGTGGAAACCAACTTGCAGGGGGCAGCGTGGGGGGGGTGGCCAATGTGGACCTTGGGGGGCAGCGTGGGGGGGGGTGGGGAGAAGTGAATGCAACTCCACTGGGCAGGACGGAATTGGCACCTAGAGACAAGCATGATTTTGTGCTGCCCACTCCCTCCCCACCTCTCACCGCCGGCCTGTCACACAGCTTCCCAGGGTGAGTCAAACAGCCTGCGGGGGAGCTGACCCCGGACGGTAGGAACTGCAGGAAATGGCTGGGCCGCCAGAGATCAAAGTAATAGTTCAGACAACGTTCCAGGAAGGGGGTGGGGTCCCACTGCAGAGACTGACGGAGCGGCCGTGACCTGGACACGAGGAGGAGGAAGAATGTGCCGTGGGCGGTGGGCGGCGGGGTGGTGAATGCGCTCTTTCTCTCGCGTTAAAAGAATGTTGGACATTTCCCATCGGGCCTGGAGTCACTCCGCTTCTAGGCTGGAGTCAGGACAGAGACAGCTCCGCACAAACTTGCTGTGTGGCTTTGGCAAGTCCCTCACCCTCTCTGGTCTCGGTGACAATTGACGGCACATGACGTTCACCGGGATCCTTCCTGGCTCCACTATGCTGTGATTCTTTTATTATTATTATTATTAATATACATATTAATTGACTTCTGAGGGGAAGCGGGGGAGGGGGAGAGAGAGAGAGAAGCATCAATGATGAGAGAGAATCACGGATCGGCTGCCTCCTGCACGCCCCACACTGGGGATGGAGCCCGCAACCCGGGCCTGTGCCCTGACCAGGAATGGAACCGTGACCCCTTGCGTCCTAGGTCGACCACGGAGCCACGCCGGCGGCACTATTCTGTGATTCTGATAATTCACTGGGAGGAGAAATCCGAGGGTACACGCGGCTTGTCAGGCTGGCCAGAGAAACCGAGCTTACAGGAGGCTTTATGCACAGGGGTCCCTCGGTAACCACAGGGCCTGGGTCCACACACCCCCCCCCCACCCCCCCCCCCACCCACCCCCCGTCTACACGGAGCGCCAGTCCCTGGTGTGAAGTGGTGTATTTGCAGGTGGCCCTGCGGGGACTTTAGCCCTCGCTAAATCCCTTACCTACCTCACGCAGCGTGCGTGCTGTGGGCAGTGCTCACGCTGGCTCGTGGAGGGAATGCTGAAAACGGTCTGCACGCTTTCCGTGCAGGTGCGACCCGCGTCGACCGGCCACACAGCACACGGCAGCAACGTGCAGCCTCGTGAGAATACGGCTCTGCTCTGGGCTGGCTGAGTGGGTGCGGGAGCCGCGGATACGCAGGCCGACTGGACAGAGCGATCCAAGGCATCGGTTCAGGCCATCGTGGGGCCCGTCCATGCCTGTAAGGCAGGCCGTGCGGCTGGAAACTGAGGCAGGAATTCCGGTTGCGGCCTTGAAGCAGGATTCCTTCTCTGGAAAAACTTCCTTTTTGCTCTTAAGGCCTTGAACTGATTAGACGCGGCCCACCCACATCCTGGTGATGGTCTGCTTTGCTCGGAATGTGAATGCTCACCACATACATCCCGGCATACCTCCCGGCAACACCTGGGCCCGTGCCTGACCACACAGCTGGTGCTGTAGGCCAGCCACACTGACAGGCATCCCTCTCACGGCGGGGGGCGGGGGGGGGGGGACCAGCCTCTGCGGGAGTGCACTGCTCCCGGGGTGCCTCCCGCCACCCACGCCACGGGGTTCCTGGGCCCGGGGAAGATGGGCCGCCGGTGCAGGGCCGTGGGAGCAGGGCGCTGGCCCTCCGGGGCTCCAGGACTCCCCCTGCTGACCATGCGCAGCAGGGGTGGGGAGAGGCCCCAGACTCTGGTCCAGGCAGGGGGGAGGGGGGGTAGCGGTGCCTGAGCCACGGGGCGGCCATATTTTATTCTCAACTATAGGACTCTGTGGGGTGGAGGCCCGCAGGCTCCCCCACCCACAGATCCCCCCGCAACTAGCTGTTGTGGCCACAACAAAGCACTGGTTGTGGGGGACACCCCCCCTCCCCAAGTGAGCCCACTTCAGAACAGATAGGGGTGTCCCTGCGATCCACGGGGCAGAGGTTCTGACCCTGAAGGGACACTGGACGCAACATCCCTTTTGGATGAGGTGGAGGCGGGGCGAGGAGAAGCTGGCTTCCTGGTTTCAGGGCTCCGTGTGCCCCTGGGCGTGGTGCCCGGGAGGCCTTTCCCCGCGGGCAGAGGCCTGGACCGGGGACGCGTACTGTCCGTTGTTCGCCCTGGTGGGCACGGCCTCCTGCCAGGCTTTCAAACCAATATTCTAGAGTGTTCCAGGGGTCCCCCTGCATTTTCAGGGGGGCACCTGGTGCTGCAGAAGATTGCCCTTCAGGCATTTGTGTGTCTGGGGACAGGCTCAGCCTCGGGCGGGACCACAGAAGGGCACACGGGACTCTAGGACCTGGGGTAGGGGCAGGGAGTGGGGGGGGGGGGGTGCTCCTTCCACCATCAGACTTTGGGGAGCCCCTGCCTGTTGTGAGGTGTAAGAGGAATGATGATGGCAGCAGGTCCCCCACAGGACTGTCCCCCAGCCCCCACTCCCCAGGGCAGCACCAGTCCGGGCACCCTGCCCCTGGCAGCCAGGCTGGGTGCATGCCCACAGCCAGATGAGAGCGCTTGGCTCCTCAGGCCGCCCTGGCTGCTGCGCTGGAGCTGTGCAGGCGATTGAGTTTCTCCTCTCGCTTTCACTCGGGTAGAGTGGCTCCCAGGCCTGGTGTCACCCAGAGCCCTCCCCAGCGAGGGGCCACAGCTTGGGGACGGCTGGGCTTGGAAGCTGGTGTGTTCCTTCCCCGGAGAAGGTGGGCGGTGGGGCCAGGCGGGGCTCAGGGGGCAGGGTTGGGCTCCCCAGCCTGGTGCTCTGTGCCCGCATCCTGCCAGGGAGCAAACCCGACCCTGTGTGTGCACCGGCCCCGGCCAGCTGGCTCTCACTCCCGGGTCTACACCACCCTCAGTTCTGGGTCAGAGCTTCCGCCCTGCAGCCTTGCCCCTAACAGGCCGTGGATCAGGGCAGGCGACTCCCTTCTCTACCTCAGTTTTCTCATCTGTGAAATGGAGCTGGAAGCGGCACTAAGCTAACAGGGTTTTTGGTCTGTGGGCGTGTGTGTGTTTTTAAGGAGGCGGGGTTTTTAATATTTTTTTTTTAATAAATCTTTATTGTTCAGATTATTACAGGTGTTCCTCTTTTATTTTTCCCCATAGCTCCCCTCCACCTGATTCCCCACCCCACCCCAGGCCCTTACCCCCCGCCACTGTCTTCATCCATAGGAGTAAGATTTTTGTCCAATCTCTTCCCGCACCCCTCACACCTGCTTCCCCTGAGAATCGTCAGTCCACTCCCTTTCTATGTCCCTGATTCTATTATATTCACCAGTCCATTCTGTTCTTCAGATTTTTCATTCACTTGATTTTTAGATTCACTTGTTGGTAGGTATGTATTTGATGTCATTTTGTTGTTCATAATTTTTATATTTACCTTTTTCTTCTTCTTCCTCTTCTTAAAGGATACCCTTCAGCATTTCGTGTAATCCTGGTTTGGTGGCGATGAACTCCTTTAGCTTTTTCTTGTCTGTGAAGCACTTTATCTGACCTTCAACTCTGAATGATAGCTTTGCTGGGTAGAGTAATCTTGGTTGTAGGTTCTTGCTGTTCATCACTTTGAATATTTCTTGCCACTCCCTTCTGGCCTGCATAGTTTCTGTTGAGAAATCAGCTGACAGTCGTATGGGTACTCCCTTGTAGGTAATTAACTGTTTTTCTCTTGCTGCTTTTAATATTCTCTCTTTGTCTTTTGCCCTTGGCATTTTAATTATGATGTGTCTTGGTGTGGTCCTCTTTGGGTTCCTCTTGTATGGGGTTCTGTGCGCTTCCTGGACTTGTACGTCTATTTCTTTCACCAGGTAGGGAAAGTTTTCTGTCATTATTTCTTCTAATAGGTTTTCAATATTTTGCTCTCTCCCTTCTTCTGGCACCCCAAAAATTCGGATGTTGGTTCGCTTAAAGTTGTCCCAGAGGCTCCTGACACTATCTTCATATTTTTGGATTCTTTTTTCTTTTTGTTTTTCTGGTTGGATGTTTTTTGTTTCCACATATTTCAGATCTTTGGTTTGATTCTTGGGGTATGTTGATCTACAGTTGAGTTTCTGTATATTCTTTATTTCAGACAGTTTATGCTTCATTTCTGACTGATCCTTTTCCATTTTTTTGGCATTCTCATTAAGCTCCTTGAAGGTCTCATCAAGTTTCTCAGCGGTTTTAAGAAGATTCTTGAGTAACCTTATAAATGTGGTTCTGAACTCTATGTCATCCAGTAGTTTGCTTTCCTCCGTTTCTTTCATTCATGACATGTTTCTTTGTTTCTGCATTTTGGCTGCTTCCCTGTGTTGATGGAGTGGCTTTGTGTGGTAGGTGACCTATAGGGGGCAGTAGCTCAGCCTCCCCAATCACCTGATGTGGATGCTCTTGGTACACCCCTTTGTGGGCTGAGTGCAAAGTCTTGGTGTAGTTAAGCCTTAATTGCTGTTGGTACGCTGGGAGGAATTGACCTCCAGGCCAATTAGCTGTGAGCACTCCCTGTGTCTGTAATGGAAGAACTGCTGCGCTGAAGACACACTTATGGGGCAGGACTTGTTTCAGTGGGGCTTTGGTGCTCACTGAGTCTGCCTCTTGAATGTGTCACTTATGGATGTGTACCTCAGGAGTTGAAATCTGGTGTCTCACACTGACCACTAGGTACACTGGCTTCTGGATCTCCAATGGGGTGCAGGTCAGCTACTGTCTGAGGCCACTCAGCAGGAGCTACAGTGAGAGCTGCAGTTTTCTCCTCTTTGCTTGGGGTTTGGAGGTTTTGGAGCTGTCTGACCCGGGCTGCAAGTTTTCTAGGTTAAGCTGCGATAGGGCAGGCTTTTCTTATGCTAATTGAGCTGCTTGGAGCTTGGGTGGGCTTGTAGGTTGTGTGGGGCGGGGTCTCAGGGCGTCACTAGGTTAGGGCGTGGCAAACAGCAATGGCTGCTAGTTAGCTGGCTCTGTGTCCTCGACGGCGTCCTGGAGTCCCGTGCTCCAGTGCAGTAAACAATTATTCCTGTGCGCAGCTCTGCAAGCAAGCCACTCTCACTGGCAGACAGTCCAGCTTCTCCCCGTAGGAGATTGGGTCCCCCGCGTCTCCCCAGAGACTGGATTTCAGAGTAATCGGGGGCTTGTCTCCGTTGGGGTTGAAAAAAGCAACGCACCCAGTCGCCCGCAGCCAGCCCGGATCACGCGCCTCCGTACCTCAGCTTTTCAGCGCTCGTGCACGTCTCAATGCTCTTTTCTCTTTCCTTCTGGTTGTAGAACTTCCACTCAGCCAGCTTTCCCGTGGTTCTGGGTGATAGACGTTTTGTCTTTTAGTTGCAGTTTAAATTGTTGTGGGAGGCAGCAGTTTAGGTGTTTACCTACGCCGCCATCTTGGATTCTCTCTTTAATATGTTTATATCATAAAGTATTTCCATTACCAGTCATGCTTTTTTTAGTGTACATAACGTTATCTCTGTAAGAGCAATACAGGCTTTTGCAAAGGTGAAAATGACAGGACAAACGTGGAAAAATAAATGGGGTGGCAGATCCTAACCCCAGAATTCAGAGAAAACAGCACTTTTATGTATTCATTTACTGGTTGGTTAATCCTCCCCCGAAGATACTTTTCCACTGATGTTTAGAGAGCGCGGGAGGGAGGGAGGAAGGAAGAGGGAGAGAGAGAGAGAGATGGATACACATTGATTGGCTGCCTCCCAAACGCACCCCGACTGGGCCGGGGATCGAACCTGTATCCCAGGTACATGGCTTTGACCGGGAATTGAACCCATGACCCTTCGGGAGCCCGGGCCAGTGCTCTAACCACTGAGCAACACGGGCCAGGGCAGAAAACAGATTTTTAAACAATGTTAAACGTTTTTTGTTTTGTTTTGTTTTCTCTTAAAATACTGCACCAAACTTACGTGCTGTTTTCACCCTGTTTTGTTCATTTTTTTGAAACCACAATTGAGACACAACTCAGGCCACACACTTCGCCCACGGAACGGGTGCGGCTCAGTGGTGCTGGCATGCTCGCGGATAGTGCGGCCGTCACCCAGTCAACGTTAGGACGTTGTCATCGCCTTCGAAAGAGCCCGTGCCATCACGGCCACCCCCTGGCCCTCCTCCCCGGCCCTGGCAGCCCCGTCTCGGCTGCCCGTCTCTGTGGGGTTGCCTGTTCCTATCAGAGGAATCGGACACGCTGTGGCCTTCCGTGTCTGGCTGCTTCCACGTCAGTACTTCGTTCCTTTTTAGGGACACAACGTATTTCATGATTTGGACACAAACAGGGATTCTTTTAGATTTTTCCGGCGTTGAGGCAGCATCGCGGGCACAGGGTCGCGCCTGGCTGTAGGTTATGGTTACTAGCTGTGTAGCTGCGAGCAGCTCTGACTGACCTCTGCCGGCCTCAGTTACCTGCTCCGTGCAATGGACACAGGAGTGAGTGTGTGCACCTCTGAGCGGGGTGGTGAGGCAGGCGTGATGGTGTCCTGGGCATTCGTGGGCCCTGCAGGTGCTGTTCCCACCCGCCCTGCTCTCCAGGCCCCGGGGCTGGCTGGTGGGAGGGAGCCCCATCCACGAGACGTGTGTGACATGCACCCACTTCCTTTGCTTCTCCCTCAGGTCACCAGAAGGAGCCCCTGCCTGCGTCCCCAAGAGGTGGCATCGCGACAGCGTGCCCGCCACCCTGCCCACCGCAGAGCATGGCCCGGCTGGACCTGGAGGAGCTGGCCGAGATAGGTGGGAGGACTGCTCCCTCGTGTCTCTCGCCCTCCCTTCTCACAGAGCAGTCCCACAGCAGGGCGACCTCGTCCTCCCTCATGTCCTCTCCGGGGCCCTGTGTCCCCAGTGAGGCTGCACGTGAGGTCCGGGAAGACGGGGATGTCGGAGGGACCTGCTCAGTCCAGTGCAGCCGCGGACCCTCCCCGGAAACTTGAAGCCCACATTCTTTTCCAGCTGCAGACATTTCTGGAAAACCCTCCATTTGCTTTGTCTGAGGAACTGCCCCTTCTCAAACTCCCCTTTGGAAGACTGCACACGCTTCCTACCTCATAGCACAGCGGCCCGGTGTCTGCCCTCAACCCCAACCCCCGCCATGGCTTCCTGCCAGCTGCCAGTGCCAGCATCTTTCAGGAAGGCCCGAGCAGAATTTGGAGCGGGGAGATCGAGTTTGGTCCATACCCTGGTGCCAGTTGGCAGTGTGACCTTGGGGAAGTCATTCCCCTTCCCTGAGCCTCAGTTTCTGCTCCTGTCAGTATGAAGGCCAATATCCAGCCCTCGGGTCTCATTTTTCTTCTCCCATGGAGCTGCACACTGAGCAGGCACATAGTGGGTGCACAGCAGAGGTGGGCACGTGGTGGGTGCACAATGGGTACATACTGACTGGGTGAATAGTGGGCATGTAGCAAAGGTGGGCGCATAGTCGCATAGTGGGTGCACAGCAGAGGTGTGTGTGTGGTGGTCCACAAAGGGTACATACTGAGTGGGTGCATAGTGGGTGCACAGCAGAGGTGGGCGCGTGGTGGGTGCACAATGGTTACATACTGAGTGGGTGCATAATGGGCATGTAGCAGAGGTGGGTGCAGAGTGGGTGCACAGCAGAGGTAGGTGCACAATGGGTACATACTGAGTGAGTGCAGAGGTGGGCGCATAGTGGGTGCACAGCTGAGGCATGGTGACTGTCCTATAAAAAGTCGTCAGGAGGCCCTCTCCTGCTCCTCCCTGGAGCACACAGCTGACTTCCTCTACTCCTCACTGTCTGCCGTAGAGCTGCAGAGAGACGAGGAGGAGGCAGCCGCGCTGGGCGCAGTGCGAAGACCCTCAGCGGTGGCGGCGGTCGACCAGGACCCTGCCCTCAGCTTGAGTCACCCCTTCTACGACGTGGCCAGACACGGCATCCTGCAGGTGGGAGGTGAGTCCCGCTGGGTGGTCCCAGGAGCATGACCGCACAGCCTTCTTTGCTGCGGGCCCTGAGGCGTGGGGTGGCCCCGGGGACGTTGGGACCTGCCGCTCTTGCCTCCTGCTCCTCCCAGAACCACTCATGCAGTGCTGAGCATCCAGCCCACAGCCAGAACCAAAGACTTGTCACGAGGGATAGTGCCCCGACCTGCCGTACTTAAGGCCTCAAATATTTGGCCAAATGGAAGCTTTGTAGAATGTTAACTCTTAAGATGGTGTTTGTATTGTTTCTGCTTTTTAAAAATTTTTTATTGATTGATTTTTAGAGAGAGAGAGGAAGGGAGAGAGAAAGAAACATCGGTTTGTTGTTCCACTTATTTGTGCATTCACTGGGTGATTTTCTATGTGCCCTGACTGGGATCGAACCCGCAACCTCGGTGGGTCAGGACAACACTTTTCTTTGTTAAAACTTGTTTTTACTGGAGGCCCGGTGCACGGAATTTGAGCATGGGGGGGGGAGGGGGGTCCTCAGCCCGGCCTGTGCCCTCTCAGTCTGGGAGGCCCCGGGATGTCTGACTGGCAGTGGGACATCCTTAGCGCTGCCGTGGGGGTGGGAGAGGCTCCTGCCACCCACCGCCGTTGTGCTCCCCAGCCCTGAGCCTGGCTTCTGGCTGCGCACTGACCACCAGCGGGCAGCTCCTGCATTGAGCGTCTGCCCCCTGGTGGTCAGTGAGCGTCATAGCGACCGATCATTCCACCTTCGGGCTGAAAAGGGCTGTCCGACATCCCCAACCGGGGCGTTGGGGTGCATGCAGGAGGCAGCCAATCGATGCTGCTCACATCCATGTTTCTCTCCCTCTCCCTTCCACTCTCTCTAAGATCAACAAAAAGCATGTCCCTGGTTGAGGATTTTTTTTTTTTTTTTTTTAAAGAAAGGGAGGTTCACGGGGGACCCGGTCTTGCTGGATGCCTGGTCACCGCCCCACCCGGATCAGGTCACACACCAAACACGACCAGTCGTCAGAATTCCTTTTGCTTCCGCAGCGAGGTTAGGGACCCTGGCACACAACCCCAAACCCCACCCCAGGCCCTCCAATGGGGTTGCCGCCGCCTCGTCCTGCGGTTGATAAGCCTTCCCTCCCCAGGCGTGATGGATCGCGGAATCGCTTCTTTATCATAAACGGGGCTCCGCCGCCTCCAGGCGGTGAGCGATGCCGCCTTGTAAACAGCGAGGGAGAAGGACGGGACGTGAATTAAACCGATGCCTCCGGGACTTGCACGTGATTGATAGTTTCCATTTCCGGCCGTACTACATCATCTTCGAGCCTGTTTCTCGTACCCGGGCCTGTGTTGCCAGGGAACGGGCAAGGGCACTTACTCATATTGACGGACGTTGTTGACACAGTTGCTGGGGTGCCTGCTTAATCAGGTGTAGGGGCTGGATGTCCCCGGGTCCGCACGGCTGAGGAGCGTGGGGGCCGCCCCGCTGGGATTGTGGGGTTCCCCGGGGGGCAGAGGGAGCTGGGAGGCCGGGCTGGGGGTGCTGCCCTCAGAGTCAGCCAGCTGTGAGCTGAACCGGCTCCGACGCTCACTTTGCCCCTCTGGGCCTCAGTTTCCCCCCTTGGAAGCACCCAGCATCCTGCCCGGCACGTGGTGACCAGTCACATTTATTGAGCACCTACTGCGCGCCAGCGCTATGCCAACTTTAAGTTCTCGATTGAACGCCTCCTGTACCCCTCAGAGTCTTTGATTATCATCTCCATATTGCAGATGAGCAGAGAGGCTGGCTCGGGGCTGCCCAGCTAGAGAGTCCCTCTCCCTCTTGTCAGTAAGGGAACTTTTCAAATGCACCAGATGTAGAGAAAAGAACGTAGGGACGGGGTACCCTCCGCCACCCTCCCTGTGAGCTTTGCTGAAGGCTCGTTGGAGATAATAACACCGTGAGGGGCCTTTGCCTGGAGCCTGAGAAATCTGCTGATACGGAAAGAAAATGCCGAGTGAGGGGCCTTTGTTTTTAAGGGGAGTAAGAAGCCTTCCAAAGCAGTAGCTCCCCTGCACAGCTGAGCACCATGCTAGTCGGTGGGCCCTGCAAACAGGAGGTGCTCAGTAGGTGTTTCCTGACTGAAGGAGTGAATGGCTCACCGCTCTCTGCAAGCAGGATGCTGCTGGGGAAAAGGAAGTGGGCCCGGTGTGGCGCTGGGCTCCGCCCCTCGCCATGTCGCTGCCTCAGTGCCTTTGCACGTGCTGAGCCCTCCTGGGCGGATGGCAGCGTGGCGGGGCTCACAGCCCGGCAGTGCCCCTCATGCCCTGTTGCTGACTGAACTGAGTACCGATGTCCCAGGCGGGAACTCATTGTACTGTCCCTTCCCTGCCGTTCTGCCCTTGTCTCCACACCCCTGCGTGCTCCGGCCCAGCTGACCAGCAGCCCCTCTCGGGCCCCCTTTAGCCGGAGGTCTGACGTGCACTGATAGGCTGTGAGCCCCCACTCCCCGCCGAGAACCAGGGAACCAGGGCAGGGAGGGAGTGGGGCTGCGCCTACGGGAGGGCGCCCGCATTTGTGGAAAGCCTGCTGTGTCCTGCGGCAGAGGCTCGCTCTGCAGGCGCCGCCTTCTCCAGTGCCGGCCCCCTAAGCTGGGGCAGCAGGTCAGGAGCGCCCGTGTGTTCAGGCCGGCGGTTCCGAGGGGCAGGCTGGTGGGTGCTTCGGGGGCTCAGCCAGGTCTTCCTGCAGGGGAGGACAGCCTTGGGAGACGCATCGTCACCTTCAGCTGCTGCCGGATGCCCCCCTCGCACGAGCTCAACCACAGGCGTCTGCTGGAGTAAGTCCCCCGGGCCCGCACCCCTCCGTGGGCGCCTGCCGTGCTGAGCTCTGGTGGAGCGGATGGCAGGTGTCTCCCTGGTGGTACGTACAGGCTTCCTGTGGGGTGAGGAACAGGTTCTGGAACTAGACGGGGAGGGGGCGGCAGGGCCTGTGGACGTCTCAGTGCCGCTGAGTGGTCCGCTGTCTGCTAAGCTCCGAATTTCACCTCCAACCGGGAACGCCCGCCCGCAGTTGGTGCCTTGGGCTCCCCATCCCTGCCCACCTTCGCCGGCGGGGGAGCGGGGAGCAGCGGTGCGGGCTGCGCACTGCGCCAGGGGCCGCCATCGGGCGGGGCGGGGCAGGTTGGTTGCAGAGTCCCGGGCGGGTGACCTTGGTAAGGGAGCCTGTGCCCGCGCAGGTACCTGAAGCACACGCTGGACCAGCACGTGGAGGGCGCCTACGCCGTCGTGTTCTTCCACTTCGGGCTCAGCAGCCAGAACAGGCCGTCGCTGCGCTGGCTGCAGGGCGCCTACCGGGAGCTCGACAGGAGGTGCGTGCGAGGCCTGCGGGGGGGGGGGGGGGGGGGTGGCGGGCGAGGCTCACAGCTGTGCGGGCGCCGCCTCCCCTCAGAGCCCGGGCTGTGCCTGCGAGGTCCGCGGGGCGGGGCGGCACGCGTGTTCTTAGGCGCCAGCTCGGCAGGCCGCCTGGCCTTGGACGCAGCTCCCAGCTGCCCGATGGCGTGAGAGCAGCCACGCAGCGTGTGCGCCAGCAGCGGGCTGTGCTCCGGCCAGAGCGGTTCCGGGCCTCTCCGGTCGCTCCGTGGTTAGAGCGCCGGCCGTGCACCCCAGGGCCGTGGGTTCCATTCCCGGTCAAGGGCATGTACCTCGGTTGTAGGCTCCATCCCCAGCCCAGGTCGAGGCGTGAGTGGGAGGCACCTGTGTGTCTCTTCCACATCGAGGTTTCTCTCTCCCGCCTTCCTCCCTCCCCTCTTCTTTCTCTAAAAAATATCAACGGGAAAATCATGTCATCCTGTTAATTTTTCCCGACCGTGGGAAAACATTAGCCTTCTCAGCGGCGGGCTGTACCAAACGGGAAGCAGGCCGGTGTGACCCGCCAGGCCCCGCAGTCCCCGCTGGCCTGCTCGCTGCCTCCGTCCAGCCCCGTGCGTGCCAGCTGCCTGGGCTCAGCCCGAAGGCTCCGCACTGAATTATTCAGGGGGCGGGGAGGACGGGAGCCGAGAAGCGCCTTGTTTTTAAGCGGGTGCCTGGTGCCTCGCGGTGCGGCCCACACGCCGGACTCCCTGCTCCCAGAATCAGTTGCGAGCAGAGACGGGGTGAGGGTCTGTGCAGCTCCAGTTCTGAGAGTGTCACCCCGTAGCCCTGAGGTGCCCCCCGCCCCGGCCTCCGCGTGAGCCCCGTGGCCTCACCCTCTGCCAGGGGCTGGGCCGGGGGGCGGCGTCCTGATTCCCCCGGGGGCCCTCTCTGGGTTTGGGTTGACGTCCTTGACTTGGCTCGGGCCTCCTTCAGCTCAGGCGTCGCCGTGCGGCGGGCTGAGGCCGTGCCCCTCCCTCAGGTACAAGAAGAACCTGAAGGCCCTCTACGTGGTGCACCCCACCAGCTTCATCAAAGTCCTGTGGACCGTCTTCAAGCCCCTCATCAGGTAGGCCCTGCTGACCGTGGCCACGGTCACACTCCCCCCAAGGTCCCGGCGACCCTCTTCTCACTCGGTGAGCGGGTACACCCATACATATGCTCACATGCACATGCATGCGTGTGTGCACACACATACACGCACCATCTGCGATCCCAGATCATTCTCCAAGTGGCTGCCTTTCAGAGCATGCTCTGCTCTCGGGGCCGCTCTGGGACTTGAGAAGGACCTTCCAGCCTCCCGTGCTGTGAGGTGACTGGAGGAACCCCGTGCCATCCACCCATCCCTCCCCCAACACCCCCCCACACACACACACACTCACTCACACACACACGCACCTCAGTGTACGGCGGCCTGAGCCCTGCTCGCCATCTGCAGAGCCTGGGGTCCAGCAAGTGCTGCCGGCTAGAGGGGCCGAAACGCAGACAGAAAGCTGGGGGGGGGGCGGTGCTTGCGTTGGGGTGCAGAGCCTCCCTGCAGCTCTGAAGCTGACGCCTCTGTCCCGCCCATGTTCCTGCAGGACCCCAAGGCCCCCTTTGCCCCCCCCAGTGCAGGTGGCTGGGGGCCGGGCCACCGAGCTGAATCCCCCTCCTCCACTAGGGGGAGCCATGCACGCAGCTGGGCCTCCCTCGGGCTCTGGGCTCAAGCTGGGCTTGTGCTAAAACAGCCGTTTCCGTTATGAGATGGGAAGGTGCCCGAGACCTGGACGGCGCGGAGCCTGCGGTAACAGTGCCGCGTCACGCACTCGGAAACTGGCTAAGGGGGTGCATCTCATGTTGTGTTCAAACACACACACACACACACACACACACACACACATACACACACACACGCAGGGGGACACGAGGAAGCCCGGGAGGCGGTGGATGTGCTCGCCGCCTTGACTGTGGAGCCGGTGTCACGGGCACGCACCGTCCACACGCACCCGACTGCAGGTGAGCGAGGGCGGTTCCGTGTGAGTCGGTCATGCTTCAGGGAAGCTGTACGCCTTGCAGCCCAGCCCTGGCTGGCGTGGCTCCGTGGTTGAGCGTCGACCCAGGAACCGGAGATGACGGTTCGATTCCCGGTCAGGGCACAGGGGATGGGTTCGCTCCCCCGGCGGGGCACCTATGGGAAGCCTTCGATCGCTAGTCCTCACATCGATGCTTTCTCTCTCTCCCCTCCTATCTAAAATCAATAAAAAACCGACGCGTGGGTGAGGATTGGTTTTTTATGTTAAAAAGAAAGTGAGCGGTCACTTGCCAGGAGCGGGTGCTGGGTGTGCGCCCTCCCTCCTGTCCTCGCCCCACTTCGCAGCCCAGGAACCCGAGGCCTCACTGATCACGGCGGACACGGAGTGACATGGTGGTGACTGTGGGTGGTGCTGGGTGGGCGTCACTGCGTACGTTCCCCGAGTGTCTGATCGCTGCTGTACGCCTGGCACCAGCAATAGTGTGTGTCACTGTAATGGAGAAATGAAAACTTATTTAAAAACAGAAACGGGAAACGGCGCCGGGCACGGGGCGGTGCCTGCCGGGAGTGGCAGTGGGCTGGGTGCCATGGTCGCCTCCGGAGGGAGAAGCCGTTTGCAGGGGCTGAGCCCTGCAGGGGGCGAGGACTCACCCCGGGCTTGTCTGGCCCGTGGCCGTGCTGGCTGCCCTGTGACCCCCGGGCCACTGCGTCCTGGAGAGAAACCGGAGAGGACCCGGACGTGGTCCCTGCCCTCACGGGACCCCCAGGGGAGAGGAGGTGGCCGGGTGGGAAGCCACCACTGACCGGGCCGCCGCGGGCCCTCAGCCCGCTCTGGCCGCCCTTCCTGCGCCCTCGCCCCCACGCCATCCTGCCCCCACGCAGGTCCCCAGCAGAGTCAAGCTGGAGGCAGGTTCTTGTTCTTACGCGGAGGGGTCTCCCGAGTGTCTGGTGCATCCGCGATCCTATAAGAGCGAGACGCCCGCAGCCGGGCGCCGCGGCCTCTGCGCCCTGGCTTAGGGGGTGTCGGCAGCGCCACTGCCAGCGGGACAGGCGTGGGTCGCCCAGCCCGCACCCCTCCCCGCGCCGCGCCCGCAGCCCCCGCAGCCTGATCGTCCATCTCTCTTCCGCACTTGCAGTCACAAGTTTGGGAAAAAAGTCACCTACTTCAACTACCTGAGCGAGCTCCGTGAGCACCTCAAATGCGACCAGCTGGCCATCCCCCCGGAAGTCATGCGGTGAGCCGCACCCCATCCCGAGCGGTCTCGGTCTGGGTCCCGGCCCCTCTTGGTGTCCAGCGAGGACCGGCCAGCCCGGCGCGGACGCAGGGAAGGTGCCGGCGCCGCGGGCTGGCCGGGCCGGAGCGTTCCGGCCTCCGTTGCAGATGGGTCTCGGCACTCACCGGGCGGGGCTGCGGCTGGCGGCCGGGCGCAGAGGCAGGGCAGTCAGGGTGTGGCGACGCCGTGTGGACCGGAATGCTCTCAGGACGTCCAGTGCCCTGGAGATCCACGGGTTCGTGGCGTCTGCTGAAAGCCCATTGGTGTGTCTGCTGTGTTACACGCAGCGAGCGACCGCCCCCCCAGTCTCCTGCGGGGAGGGCCAGAGGGAGCCCAGGAAGGGGCGTGGTGGCCCTCACCCCACAGCCAGCACAGGGCGGGGCCCAACCAGCCGATGCTTCTGACCCTGCCTGATGCCCTCTGACCCTGCCTGGTGTCCTCTGACCCTGCCTGATGCCCTCTAACCCTCCCTGGTGCCCTCTGCCCTTTGCATCTCCCTCTCGGGGGGCTCCTCTGAAGGAGCAGGGCCCTCCCAAGCTGCATGCAGGTGAGGCCAGCAGCCTTGCAGGGGGTGGAGATGCTGGGCTCCCTCTGAGTACCAAGTCCATGCCAGGTGCCGGGGTGGGGCAGTGCAGGAAGTGGCTGCCCTCGGGGGCTGGAGGAGGCACTGAACCCAGCTGGGAGGGACTAGAGGAGGGGGTGTCGCAGAGGCTCCCAAGAAGGGATGACCCCTGAAGGAGTGTCACCGGGACAGTGGCCGGGGGGCGTTTCCCGCAGAGGGGGCTGTCCCTGTGCAGACACACGTGGGTGAGTGGGTGACGCAGTGGCCAGGGGTTGGCAGGAGAGACTGGGCAGTTGATGGGGTTGGTCTTCCCTTCCTGCCGTCTGTGTGAACCCCTGCGGCAATGGGGGGTGTGTGTGTGTGTACGCATGTGTGTATGGGGGTGGGTGGGTGTGTGTGGGGGGGATATGGGTGTGGGTGTGTGTGTGTGTGTGTAGGTGTGGGTGTGGGTATGTGGGGGGCGTTGTAGGTGTGTGTGTGCATGGGGTGTGTATGTGTGGGTGGTTTTGTGGGGGGTGTGCATGGGTGGGTGTGGGGTGTGTGGGGGTGTGGGTGTCGGTGTTTTGTGTGCGTGGGTGTGTGTGTGCGTGGGTGTGTGTGTGCATGGGTGTGTGTGTGCGTGGGTGTGTGTGTGCGTGGGTGTGTGTGTGCGTGGGTGTGTGTGTGCGTGGGTGTGTGTGTGCATGGGGTGTGTATGTGTGGGTGGTTTTGTGGGGGGGTGTGCATGGGTGGGTGTGGGGTGTATGGGGGGGTGTGGGGTGTGTGGGGGGGTGTGGGGTGTGTGGGGGGTGTGGGTGTCAGTGTTTTGTGTGCGTGGGTGTGTGTGTGCGTGGGTGTGTGTGTGCGTGGGTGTGTGTGTGCGTGGGTGTGGGGGTATGTGTGGCGGGGGCCAGATGCAGCGGGGATCTCCCTTGTCCGCGGCCAGCACGGGGAGAGAGATGAACCGGTTCTGAGTGGAGGCGGCTGGGGATTGAGAAATAAAAGAAAGAAACAAGACACAGAGATAGAAAGGAAAAGGCTGGGACCGGGTGGGACCCCGTCCTCTCTGATGGAGGGACAGGGCCCCAGAGCCGACACAGCGAGTTTATTTTATGCCCCAAGTACCAGGGGTTCGCCAGAAACTTAGGATCAAGGGAGCTTACCTGCGTTCTGGAGTGGGCCGGCGTTCCTGGTGCTGGCCTGGGTTTACATGGCAAAGCCGCTCCCGCGCCGGGCAAAGGTCAGAGTCCCTGCTGGTGACACTTCCGCCTTCTTGGGAATGTGTGTCTGAGACGCGGCCCTGACCGTTGCCTCCGACTCAGCTGACCATAGTTTAAAGAATGCCCGTGTGCCTTCCCAGGGGGCCCTCTACAGGTCTGGGTGAGGGTGTGGGTGTGTGGGGGGGTAGGGGTGTGGGTGTGGGTGTGTTGTGGGTGGGTGTGTGCGTGGGTGTAGGTGTGTATGTGGTGGTGGGTGTGGGGGGGTGTGGGTGTGGGGCTGTGTGTGTGGGGGGTGTGGGTGTCGGTAGGTGTGGGGGGGTGTGTGTGTGGGTGTAGGTGTGTGTGTGGTGGTGGGGGGGTGTGGGGGTGGGGTTTTGGGGGTGTGGGTGTGTGGGGGGTGGGGGGATGGGGGGATGGGGGTGTGTGTGTGGGGGTGTGTGTGGTGGTGGGTGTGGGGGGCTGTGTGTGGGGGGGTGTGGGTGTGGGTAGGTGTGGGGGGTGTGTGTGGGTATAGGTGTGTGTGTGGTGGTGGGTGTGGGGTTGTGGGGTGTGTGTGTGGGGGGGTGTAGGTGTGTGTGTGGTGGTGGGGGGGTGTGGGGGTGTGGGGGTGGGGTTTTGGGGTGTGGGTGTGGGGGGTGTGTGTGTGTGGGTGTAGGTGTGTGTGTGGTGGTGGGGGGGTGTGGGTGTGGGGGTGTGGGGGTGGGGTTTTGGGGGTGTGGGTGTGTGGGGGGTGGGGGGATGGGGGGATGGGGGTGTGTGTGTGTGGGTGTGTGTGGTGGTGGGTGTGGGGGGGTGTATGTGTGGGTGTGTGTGTGGGGGGGGTGGATGCGCAGTGTCGCGGCCCAGAGCGTGTGCCTGCGGTGAGAGCCAGGCCTCTGCTGTGCCCGCAGGTACGACGAGAAGCTCCGGAACCTGCACAAGGGCCGGCCACTCGCTCCCGCCAAGACGCCGCCGCCGCGGCCCCCGCTGCCCACCCAGCAGTTTGGCGTCAGCCTGCAGTAGTAAGTGAGCCGGGCAGCCTGTTCTCGCTTCCTCCGTGGGACCCTGGGGCACTCTGAGTATGTGGGACCCTGGGATGCCCTGAGTGTGGGACCTGGGACGCCCCTGAGTGTGTGGGACCCTAGGGTGCCCCTGAGTGTAGGACCCTGGGGCGCCCCTGAGTGTGCAGGACCCTGGGACACCCCTGAGTGCGGGACCCTGGGGCACCCCTGAGTACGGGACCCTGGGGCGCCCCTGAGTGTGCAGGACCCTGGCACGCCCCTGAGTGTGTGGGACCCTGGGGCGCCCTGAATGCAGGCAGATTGTCCCCAGACCTTTGCCTCTGGTCGCCAAGCTTAGCCCTGCAGGAAGAGTGACGTGTGACTGAGCCGAGTGCCGGCCACTGTGTGTGTGTGTGTGCGCGCGTGCGTGTGTGTACGCACGCATGTGTGTATGTGTGTGTGTGTGCGTGTGTGTGTTCGTGTGTGTGTGTGTGCGCGTGTGCACCTACCTGCACAGGGGACCCAGCAGCAGGCAGAGGACCAGGCCCCAGGGCCCTCCCCAGCTTTATTCCCGCTGCACACCAGGCAGCTCTGGCCCAGCCCCGGGCCACAGCCGAGACACCTCCCTCCACCTTGTAACGGGTCTGGGCCACCCGTTCGGGCCCACTTCAGCTCTAAGACTCAGCAGTGGCACCTCCTCCAGGAAGCCTTCTCTGATGCTCTAGACTGCACACCGGGCCCTCCTTGACGGCAGCCTGATGGGAGCAGGCTGCGTGGGGAGTCTCTCTGGCTGTTTCCCGGGTTTGGCAGTGAGCTCTCTGTCCATCCTCCTACCCTCTGTTTTGAGTCATGGGCCTGGCACTGAGGCACCTGATGAGGGAAGGCAAAGGGGAGGTCTTACCCTCCCACGTGGGTGGCTGGGCCGGATCTATGGGACAACAGGAAGCGGGGGGTGGGGGGGGGTCCCAGAGCAGTTTGCTCTGCTCCACCTCGTGAGTCATTTCCTGTTGGAAACGCACGTGCGATGGCTTCTCCGACGTAAGAGCCTGTTCCCTCCCTCGCCCGCCCTTGAAACACGTTGAAAGGTCGAGACATGAGAAGGCTCTGGGCAGCATCTGGGCGGGGAGCGGGAGGATGCTCACTGCCACCTCACACTTGTCACTGGTGCTCCCCGAGGCCTCTGGGTGTGGGGACCCCTCGTGGTCCGCTCTCACACGCTCTGGGGCGAGGGGCGGCAGACATGGCCCTGGAGACTCCTCCCCTTCTTGGCCTGGAGTGACGGAGGGCAGAGAGGAGGGTGTGGTGGGCAGAGAGGAGGGTACGGAGGGCAGAGAGGAGGGTAAGGAGGGCAGAGAGGAGGGTAAGGAGGGCAGAGAGGAGGGTAAGGAGGGCAGAGAGGAGGGTACAGAGGGCAGAGAGGAGGGTACGGAGGGCAGAGAGGAGGGTAAGGAGGGCAGAGAGGAGGGTACGGAGGGCAGAGAGGAGGGTACGGAGGGCAGAGAGGAGGGTAAGGAGGGCAGAGAGGAGGGTAAGGAGGGCAGAGAGGAGGGTGTGGCGGGCGGAACAGTGACTCCCCGCACCGCCCCCCTCCCCGCACCCCCCCCCCCCCCCCGCACCCCGGACGTCCACCTTTCAGTCGAGGGAAGCTGTGACTATGTCGCCTTACGTGGCAGAAGGGCCTTGTGAGTGGATTGGTTGAGGGTCTTGGGGTGGGGGATTACCCGGGATTGTCGGGCGGCCCAGTGTCACCACAAGGGTCCTTACAAGAGGGAGGAGGAGGAGGGAGAGGAGATGTGAGGACGAAGCAGGAAGCAGAGGCTGGGGCCTTGCAGGACCACAAGCCGAGGGGTTGCAGGCGCCCCCAGAGGTGGAAAAGGCCGGAACGGGTCCTCCCTCAGGACCCCCAGGAAAAGCCCGCCCCCCTTAGACCTCCCAGCCTCCAGAAGAGCGAGATCAGACTGTGTCGTTCTGAACCGCAGGGTTAGGGTGGTTAGTGACAGCAGCGGGGGGAGCGCTGGGGAAGGGGTACAGGCCGTGGGAGGCAGGGTGTGCAGGGGAGGGGCTGTGCAGGGACCTGGCCCCAAGCCAGGCGGGTGGGCCCGGAGCCGGCTGAGAGCTGGCAGGGAGGGGTGGCACCTGCGTGCAGTGAGGAGGTGGGAGTGGGCGCCTCGGTGTGTCACCGCCGTTAAAGATGGACCATTGTTTTCCAGAACTTTCTGTGACGCTAGACAGGGTCTGCACTGTCCAGGTGTGGCTGTGGAGCCCTCGAGATGGGGCGGCTGCCCTTGAGGCACTGAGTTTCTCACTTTATTTACAGGCGTAGCTCCTGGCCATTGAGGCTCACTCCCGCCTCCCCAGCCAGGCACAGGGGTTCCCTCAGAGAGGCATCTGGTAAGCACTCACCGAGCCCGTGTATTCCAAATAGGGGCCTCCCCGGAAGATAGCGGAACAAAAGCGCACCAGACGGCACCTCCTGTTCTTATTTTTCTTCTTTCTGGTTTTATTTTATTTTTTAATATTTTTTAATGGATCTTAGAGAGAGAGGAAGGGAGAGGGAGAGAGAGAGAAGCATCAATGAGAGAGAAACATCAACCAGCTGCCTCCTGCCTGCCCCCACAGGGATGGAGCTTGCAACCCAGGCATGTGCCATGACCGGGCATCAAACCAGCAACCTTTTGGTGCATGAGTTGATGCTCAACCACTGAGCCACACCGGCCAGGGCACCCTTTTCTTATTTAAATATTGTAAAGAAGTGCAGGTGTGGCCCCCTCTTGTGAACGGGTGTGACCTCACAGTCCTCAGGCCCCCAGGAAGGCAGGGTGGGGAACACACCTGGGGGCGCTGGTGAGAACTCGGCTCAGAGGAGGGTCCCAGGGATGCGCAGCCAGCGGGCCAGGGCGTTTCAAGCCACCTGTGCCCCTTGGCCTGTTTCCGGCCGTCCCGAGGCCCTGCTGTGCCGCCGTGTCCTGATCCGGGGGTCCTTGGTGGCTGAGGCCGAGGCCACTGGCCTTTCCGTCATCAGCCCTCCCCCGGATGACCAGCTGCACCCTTTGGATTCGCTCCTTTGTCGCTCAGATCCACTTCTGTCTCGTGTTGTCGCATAAAACTTTAAACATGTAAAACCAAAAGCACGCCCACCTCATGGGTTTCAGAAGCCATCCGCCCGAGCCCGAGCCCGTGTGGCTCTGTGGACAGAGCGTCGGCCTGCGGACTGAAGGGTCCCGGGTTCGATTCCGGTCCAGGGCACATGCTAGGGTTGTAGGCTCCACCGCCAGTGTGGGGCGTGCAGGAGGCAGCCGACCGATGATTCTCTCTCATCATGGGTGCTTCTGTCTCTCTCCCTCTCCCTTCCTCTCTGAAGTCAATAAAAATGCGTACTTTACAAAAGCCGTCGCCCGAGTGAGGGGACACTCTCACTTCGTGTGTCCTCTGCTCTGTGAAGCCAGCAGCGCCCTGTGGGCTTGGGTGTGAGCAGGTGCCTCTCAGAATGTGGTGACACGGCATTTGAGCTTCAGATCGAAGGCCGGTGGTAGCGATGGCCCTTATTAAAGCCGGGGTGCATTCCGATAAACAGGGGTGGGGGACCTTTTTATTTTTTAAATACAGTTTTTTATTGATTTTAGAGAGGAAGGGAGAGAGAGAGATAGAACCATCAATGATGAGAGAGAATCAGTGATCGGCTGCCTCCTGCACACCCCCGCACTGGGGATCGAGCCCGCCACCTGGGCATGTGCCCTTGACCGGCATCGAACCCGGGACCCTTCAGTCCGCAGGCCGACGCTCTATCCACTGAGCCACACCGGCTAGGGCAAGGGTGGGGAACCTTTTTTCTGCCAGGGGCCATTGGATATCTAGAACATCATTCGCAGGCCACGCAAACTTGTCAGTTGAAACACTGGCCCGCGATACTTGGTCAGACCCGTAATGAACTCACCCCAGTGCCTTGGCAGGGCCAGACCACGTGGTTTCGGGGGCCGGACGTTCCCCACCCCCACAGCAGGACCAGTTGTCACTGAAACTCGGCTCCCTGTTCCTTGAGGGAGTGCCGAGGGGCGTCGCGCAGCCTTTGAAAACGAGGCAATCCGTGCAATTGGTTCTTCGAATTAATATTTCATGCCGCTTCACTGCGGGCACTGTAATAAAGTGGCAATGCACATATTAAGTAAAGCACCAAATATGTAATTTGCTTGGACTGTGAATGAATAAACGTCATTAAAATTCATAACCAAACCCCATCCACCAATGTTAACTTGCTGAGTTCGGTGTTCCCCAGCACCCACAGAAAGCCATCGCCTCAGAACCGGCTAATTGAGTTCGTACATTACGGGGGAGTCGGATGCAGGAGGTCTCTGCGGGCTCGCTGTGCCTGAAGAGGGAGCCTGGGAACGCACATGTGTGTTTGGTGGAGCCCGATGTGGGCCGCTGGGAAGAGAGAGGGGCCTCCTGGGGGCGGGGGAGGGGAGGCCACAGCCCAGCTCTGCACGTCCCAGCTTTGGGAAGTCGAGGTAGCAGCGCCAGTTTCTTTCTCTGTAGCTGGAGTCGAACCCCCGCCCCCTCACCCTCCAGGGCCGTGGGGGCTTAACAGGGTGTCGGACTCTATGAGCCAGTTCCTGCCACCCAGCACGTCGCCTGCTCCTCTTCCTCCTTCAAAGTCCCCTCCTCCAGGAAGCCTTCCCTGATGACTCCACACAAACAAGAACCACTTGTGGAAAAGACTCTTTTTCTCCCATTGGCCAGCCCTGGCCCGTGTGGCTCAGTTGGTTGGAGCATCATCCCGTGCCCTGAAGGGTCATGGGTTCAATTCCCGGTCAGGGCACATACACAGGTTGTGGGTTCCATCCCCACTCGGGGTGCACAGGAGGCAACCAGTCAATGTTCCTCTCTCACATCGATGTTTCTCTTTCTCTCAAATAAATTTTCTTTAAAAAGCATATCCTTGGGTGAGGATTAAAACAAAACAAAACAAAACAAAAGGAATCGGCCATAAACGTGAGGGTCTGTTTCTGGACTCGGTTCCGCCCTGTCGCTCTGGGTGCCGGTGCCGTACTATCTTTATCGCTGAAGCGTTTAGAAAGTTCCAAAATCGGAAGCGTGAGCGTTCCGCTTTGTTCTTTTCCGGGCTCCTTCCGGCTATTCCGGGTCCCTCGAGTGTCCGTGTCAGTTTCAGCATCTGCTTGTCAGTCTCTGCCGCGCAGGCGCTGGGCTGGGGGGGGGGGAGGGGGGTATGGTGCTGCTTCCGGGTCAGTTTGGGGGTTTTGCCGTCTTAGCGATATTGCGTCTTGGAGTCCGTGAGCACAGGAGGTCTTTCCATTTATTTGGACCCTTTCAAAACTCCCAGGGGCGCTGTGTAGTTTTCGCCTTCCTGTCCTGCACTGTTTTGTTAGCGGCCGATGGTGACGGGTTCCGGGGTGCTCTGTTCGCTGGCGAGCGGGACCACGTGGCTCCTGGGGCCGCTGCTTCTCTCCCAGAGCGGAAGGCCTCGCTGAGCGGGACACACTTCTCAAGGGGAGAGGGGAAGGGCGTCTGTGGGCCAGGCGACGCTGGTCTTTGGTCCCCTGCACCAGGTGGCTGTGCAGAGAGCGTAAGACGCCATCTGGGAAGGCTGCGGGGCGGGGAACAGGCCTCCTTAGCTCCGGCTCAGGTCACGTGCCAGCCTGAGCTGCCGGAAGCCCCCCCCCCCCCAATTGTAGAGTTTTGGGGACTGGTCTTGCTGAGGAAGCCAACCTGTTCCTCTTTGCCCAACTGCCTCCCAAAGAGGGGGGCAGCTGAGCAGAGGCGAGTCACAGCATTCCGGGGCCTGGGCCACCTCCCAGCACCCCCACTGCACCCCCTCAGAACACAAGCCTGGGGCTGCTCCAGGGCCGGGGGCCTGGACATTGGATTTGACTTGAACCCTAGGCTGTGTGACTTCAGGTAGGAGTTGGCCTCTCAGGGTCTGCTCTGTCCTCTGTGAAAACGAGGCACTGTGATGAAGCCAGTGGGCTTAGGAGCGTGCCAGGCGCACAGTAGGTCCTCACGGCTTGGTGCTTTCTGTGGTGTTCATGGGCGCTGCCCCGTCCTGGCGGCACCCGGGCCCACCCGGCCGGCTTGTGGCTGAGACCGTCGCCGGTCGTGATGTGAGCTGCACCATCCATCCCTTCTCAGACGTTGGGAGGGGATGTGAGAGGAAGGACCGGCTCAGGGTGCGAGTAGCCTGGTGCCACCCTCCCTGCTGTCACTGTCATTTCCGGTTACCTGCCCCCTCCCTGTTCCTCCTGTTTTTGAAAAATCACAGACTCGCCCTAGCTGGTTGCTCAGTGGTTAGAGTGTCGGCCCGCAGACCGAAGGGTCACGAGTTCGATTCCCGGTCAAGGGCACATTCCTCAGTTGCAGGCTAGAGCCTCAGCACATGTGGGAGGCAACCAATCTCTCTCTCTCTCTCTCTCTCTCTCTCTCTCTCTCTCCCCCCCCTCCCTCCCTCCCACTCTTTAAAAATTAATGAAAAAGTACCCTTGGGTAAGGATTAAAAAATTGTTTAAAGTCACAGGGTCGCTTTATCCCTGCATCCCTCCCACGCAACACCGGGGAAAGAGCATATGCTGAGTTACTCGGAGCACGGCTCCCAGGGGGAGGGGGTACGAGCAAGAATGATTGGCGGGGACCCCCTGCGCCCCTCCCGCTCTGCCTTCAGAGCCCCGCCTGCGTGCGCCCCGAACTGCAGTGTGGGCTGTGGGCTTCACAGGCCCAGCACCCTGCGGAGACCCGGCACATACACACACACAGAGACACACGGGGAGGGAGGTGATGTGAGGATCCACGTGGTCTTGTACCCAGACACACACACACACACACATACAGAAACACACACACACACAGAAACACACACACAGAAACACACACACAGAGAAACACACACACACACGGAAACACACACACAGAGAAACTTACACACACACACACACACACGGGGAGGGAGGTGGTGTGAGGATCCACACGGTCCTGTACCCAGACACACACACACACACACACACACACACACACACACAGAAACACACACACACACATACAGAAACACACACACACACGGAAACACACAAGGAGGGAGGTGGTGGGAGGATCCACGTGGTCTTGTACCCAGACACACACACACACACACACGGAAACATACACACACAGAAACACACACACACATACAGAAACACACACACGGAAACACACACACACAGAAACACACAGGGAGGGAGGTGGTGGGAGGATCCACACGGTCTTGTACCCAGACACACACACACACACACACACACACACAGAAACACACACACACACACGGGGAGGGAGGTGGTGTGAGCATCCACACGGTCCTGTACCCAGACACACACACACACACACACACATACAGACACATACACATACAGAAACACACACACATGCAGAAACACACACACACACGGAAACACACAGGGAGGGAGGTGGTGGGAGGATCCACACGGTCCTGTACCCAGAGGCCCTGGAGCAGTTGCCATTCTCGGCACTGACTGGGGAGGGAGGGAGGGGGGAGGAAGAGAGGGAGGGAAATCCCAGCTGTGGTCCTGCTCCATGGAGAGCAGGGCTTCAATGCCAGGCCGTTCTGCTGTGGCGCAGGCTGGCGGGGGCTCCTTGGTGCCCGCGGAGGGAAGTGGGCTGGCTGGGAGCCGCGACGGGGCAAGCCCTCCCCCTCTGGATCTCAGCGCGTCCCGGTCTCACAGCCCACCCCGGTCTCACAGCCTACCCCGGTCTCACAGGCCCACCCAGTCTCACAGCCTACCCCGGTCTCACAGGCCCACCCAGTCTCACAGACCCACCCCGGTCTCACAAGCCCACCCCGGTCTCACAGACCACCCGGTCTCACAGGCCCACCCGGTCTCACAGGCCCATCATCCCGGTCTCACAGGCCCACCCGGTCTCACAGGCCCATCATCCCGGTCTCACAGGCCCACCCGGTCTCACAGGCCCATCATCCCGGTCTCACAGCCCACCCGGTCTCACAGCCCACCCGGTCTCACAGCCCACCCCGGTCTCACAGGCCCACCCGGTCTCACAGGCCCATCCCGGTCTCACAGGCCCACCCGGTCTCACAGCCCACCCGGTCTCACAGGCCCATCATCCCGGTCTCACAGCCCACCCCGGTCTCACAGGCCCATCATCCCGGTCTCACAGGCCCACCCGGTCTCACAGGCCCATCATCCCGGTCTCACAGGCCCACCCGGTCTCACAGGCCCACCCGCCCTGGCAGTCGCCTTTAAAACAGGAACTGGTGGTTAGCGATGACCGAGGGCTTGTTTAGCAGCCTCGGCGGTCACAGCTCGTGGGGTCCGGCCTGTCCAGTCTCAGTTGCGCCCCCAGGAACGGTAACTAGCGGCAGAGCAGGGTCCAGCCAGGTGTGTCTGACTTCAGGGTCCCTCCCTCCACCCAGCAGGTCTCCAAGATGCTGCCTGATGGGCCAGAAAGCGCAGCAGGTGGAAAAGGGCAAATGTGCGGGGCACCCAGTGGGGGCAGGAGGGGGACTCCCTGCGGGCGGCTCCGGCTGCGGATCCTGATTCTGCCAGATAGGTTAGGGTGTCTGTGTGTGTGTCTGTGTCTGTGTCTGTCTGTGCCTGTGTCCATGTCCATGTCTGCGGGTGTGGGTGTGTGTGTCTGGGTCTGTCTGTGCCTGTGTCCATGTCCATGTCTGCAGGTGTGTGTGTGTGTCCATGTCTGTCTGTGTGTGTGTCTATGTCCGGGTCCGTGTCTAGGTCTGGGTCCATCCATGTCTCTCTGTGTGTGTGTGTGTGTGTCTGGGTCTGTGTGTGTGTGTCCGTGTCTGTGTCTGTGTCCGTGTCTCTGTGTGTGTGTCTGTGTCCGTGTCTCTGTGTGTGTGTCTGTGTCCGTGTCTGGGTCTCTGTGTGTGTGTCTGTGTCCGTGTCTCTGTGAGTGTGTCCGTGTCTGTGTCTGTGTCTCTGTGTGTGTGTGTGTGTGTGTGTATCTGGGTCTGTGTGTGTGCCCGTGTCTGTGTCCATGTGTGTATGTGTCTGGGTCTCTGTGTGTGTGTGTCCGTGTCTGTGTCTGTGTGCGTATGTGTCTGTGTCCGTGTCTCTGTGTATGTGTCTGTGTCCATGTCTCTGTGTGTGTGTCTGTGTCCGTGTCTCTGTGTGTGTGTCTGTGTCTGTGTCCGTGTGTGTGTGTGTGTCCGGGTCTCTGTGTGTGTCTGTGTCCATGTGTCTGTGTCTGTGTCTGTGTCCGTATGTTTCTGTGTCCGTGTCTCTGTGTGTGTGCCCATGTCTGTGTCTGTGTCTGTGTCCCTGTGTGTCTGTGTCTGTGTGTGTGCCTGTGTCTAGGAGGGCCTTGCGTGTGTGCTGTACATCATGTTTCAAAGTTTCTTTCTGTGAGTCGGTGTCAGGTTAGCACAACCAGAGGCTGAGTGTGAACAGCCCTCGGAGGCCACATCCGGGTTTTCTTCGCGGAAGGTTTTTGATGGATCGGCATCCACCCGGGTCCCTGCTTCTGCCCTCAGGGCCACGTCTCCTTCCTCTGGGCTTTCCCCTCTGTGCTTCCCTCCGTCTGGAATGCCCTTCCCTCTTTTGTCCTCTGAGGCTCCTACTCATCCCTCAAAACCCAACTCAGAAGTTGCCCCAGGTGAAGCCTTCGCCACCCCCAGGTCTCCCCTGTGTCACGTGCCTCTCCGGTGGGGCCCACGACACCGCGCTCTCGGTTTTAGTATTCCTGCCGCTCATTTGGCCACCGGAGGCCGAGGCGGCGTCTCTCAGCAGGCTCCGCGGTCCGCCTTTCCCGCAGGTGGGGTGAGGACCAGAGCCCCGTCGCGATCACCCGTCCAGCCCAGGTGACAACTGTTCTGTCTTTTCTCTGCCCTCAGCCTCAGAGACAAAAATCAAGGCGAACTCATCCCTCCGGTGCTGAGGTTCACCGTGACATACCTGCGAGAGAAAGGTGAGTGGGTGTGGGCTCCCGCCTGGGACGTGAGGGCTGTCGGTGCGCAGGGCGGGTGCCCCGGATGGGACGGCTCAGGCGCATGGCTCCAGCTGTGGGCTCTGGACCTGGGCTGTCGGGGTTTGAATCCTGGCTCCGCGGCGTCCTAGCCGTGTGACCTGGGGCCTCTGTTTCCGCATCTGTCCAATGGGTTAACAGCAGCGCCCGATGCCCAGGCTTGGTGTGGGGCCTAAATGAGATGGCACATGAGCCCTCCACAGCAGGGGACTCCTTTGACCCGATCGGTAAGCCTGGTGTGCAGACCCCGTGGGTGCGCTCGGGGACTTGGAGGGCTGAGCCTTGTGGCTTCTCCAGGACCCTGAGGCCAGGCTCAGAGCCACAGGGCAGGTGTGTGGAGGCTGCTTTGATCCTAACAGAGGAGGAGCAGGAGGCGTGGTGGCCACCGGCAGGGGCTGGGACAGGTGCTACATGTGCATGCGTGTGCGTGTCTGTGTATGCACATGTTCAATCACACAGACAGCACCTCCATGGCCAGAGGGCCTGCGTGCCATTGGCGCTGTCTCCGCTCTGACTAGCCGTCATTTCTCCTACGTTGCTTTCTCTTGTGTGTTTCAGGAGCGGATGAAAGATAGTGCATAGAGACCAAAGTCAGAAACTGTGAAAGGAGTGTCTTTTTCTTTAATGTAGCTGCTCCTTCATTCATTAAAACAAGACAAAACCCACACATAAACACAGCCCACGTCAGGGCTCAGGAGCTGTTGGCTGCTGACCATGTGAAGTGAGCACTTCCTCGTTGGCCACCCCCTGGGCCAGCGAGGTCCGGGCACTTGGTTGCCACGGTGACCGCCGTTGGGGCTCAGGGTGGCTGGTCTCTGCGTTGCCTTCCCGCTGTAACGCTGTCACCGCGAGAACCGGGTGTCCCCGCAGGGAGAGCTGGCTGGATCAGGGGCCTGAGCTCTCCCCTGGAGGTCACTGCTCGGGCTTCTTGCTGTGTCACAAATCGCCCTGAACGTAGGGGTTTGAGACAGCACAGATGCATTATTTTTTAAAATATGTTTTTATTGATTTCAGAGAGGAAGGGAGAGGGAGATAGAAACATCAGTGATGAGAGAGAATCGCTGATCAGCTGCCTCCTGCACGCCCCCTACTGGAGGTCGAGCCCACAACCTGGGCCTGTGCCCTTGACCGGAATCGAACGCGGGATCCTTCAGTCCGCAGGCCCACGCTCTATCCACTGAGCCACACCAGCCAGGGCTTGAATGTGTTCTGTTATCTCACAGTATCTGTAGGTCAGACGTCCAGGCACACGGGGCCATTCCTGGCTCAGGGTCTCACACAGCTAAAGCCGAGATGTGGACCGCGCTGCCTTCCTCTGGGGCCCTGGGGAAGCGTCCGCCTCCACACGCATTCACATCGCAGCCGGATTCGGTTCTTTGCGATTGTACTCCTGAGATGCCCGCTTCCTCGCTGGCTGCCCGCCACGGGCCTCTTTCCGTCTCGCTTTCCTTGCTGGGTGGCCCCGCCCCCAGAGGAGACCTTGCCACGCGTTGCATCCCTGCCCCCGTGCCCCACATTCCTTTTGCCGGGAGGAACCTGGTCCCTTTTAAAAGCCCGCCTGATTAGGTCAGGCCCCCCCAAGGTAGTCTCCCTGTTTCAAGGTCCGCTGCCTTGGACCTCAATTCCAGCTGCAAAGTCCCCGCACAGCAGCACTGTGGTTAGTGTTTGACTGAGGACTTGGGTGCAGGAATCTGGGGGCGTCTGAGAATTCTGCCTCTGACAGGCACTCAGCCCCCCGGGGGCGGGAATGACAGTGGCTGAGGTCGGGAGGAACATAGGGCCAGCTGGAGGCTGGAGGGAGGGGTTCGAGTAGCAGTGGGGCGGGGGGAGAGGGTGAGGGCGAGGGTGGCCATGGCCAGACCGGCTGGGTCCGAGGTAACGATGCATGGGAAGCTCTCCCGGCTGACGAGGACCGGGAAGGGCGCCCACAGACGCTGGTCAGAGTTGACATCCGTGTTGAATCTCTCACTTGGCTTCAGAATGGAGGCAGCTTGGGGCGGGAGGGGGAGGGAGCATGGGAGTCTCATCTGTGGGATCCTACGTGGGAGTCACCACCCATCTGGGCAATAGAGTCCTTAATATGTGGCTCATGTGTTGGGTGACCAGTCTTATGTTTTCATTTTAATTAAACTTGAATTTAAATCACGTGCTGTGAGTGGCTGCGTGATGGACAAGTCAGCGCTAGACACGCGTGGGAAGAAAGGGAAGCGGCGTGCTGGAGGCCCCTGGGCGCCTGCCACATGCCACGCGTGTTCCCCCGCGTCCCTTCGGCAGCCTCGGAGGCAGGGCACGCAGGTGGGGACTCAGGTGGCAATGTGGAGAAGTGGGAGCTGAGAGGCATGAATGAAGGCGGGGCAGTAGGTGGTGGGGGAGAGCCAGCCTGGAGCGGGTCCCGCGGCGCCGGGCAGGGAGTCGGGAGCCCGGGGAGCGGGACCTGGGGATGCAGGAGGCTGTCCCGCCCGCAGGGCTGCACACCGAGGGCCTGTTCCGGAGGTCGGCCAGCGTCCAGACCGTCCGCGAGATCCAGCGGCTCTACAACCAAGGTGAGTCGGCTTCCAGGACCCCTCGCCCTGGGCCTCCTGCCCTCCAGGGCCTCAGCCCCGATACCCACGGCCACGTGGCTGTCCCCCAGCCCCCAGAACAGCCCGGGCCGGGGCCGCTGCCCGGTGAGTCCTTGGCCAGCCTCCCGGCAGGCGGCCACCCAATGCCATCCTGCCTTGGGGTTCCTCCCCGCGGCCCGGGTGGTTTGCGGGCAGGGACTGTTCTGCGGAGGCTCCCCCAGCTGCCGCATGACACTGGGGAAGCAGTGAGCTCGCTTACAGGGAGGTCCCCCTCTACTCTGTGCACCCCGTCATTTCCATGGTCACGCATTTGCTCGGTAAGCTCAGCCCTGTGCCGGGCACTGGGCCCCGACCACACAGCAGCCCCATCCCACACGGACCAAGCCACACAGCCGAGACCCGATAACGCCCCAGCCTCGGCCAGGTGCCCTGGAGAAGCAGAGGAGGGGTGTCAGCACCCCCATTTCCAGAGGACAGAGCCGTCCCCCAGACATGTCGCCCCCGCATCAGGCTCCTGCCCTCGGAGGTTTAGAGCCACTTGGCATCAGAGCCCGACTGGACGCAGGAGTCCCCAGCCCCGAGCCAGAGCTCAGACGGGACGCTCCGTGTCCAGGGAAGCCCGTGAACTTCGATGACTACGGGGATGTGCACATCCCCGCCGCGATCCTGAAGGCCTTCCTGCGGGAGCTGCCCCAGCCGCTGCTGACCTCCACGGCCTATGAGCAGGCCCTCGGGATCACCAGTATGTACGCGCCCCGGGGTGCCAGCCAAGGGCCCGGAGAGGAGCTCTCCCCCCGGGACCCCTGCCAGCCTCAGCGGGGCCCCCGTGTCCATGGGGGCGGGGCTTGCCAGGTGCAGCTGGGTGAGCGGCCGGGTGGCATGGGCGAGCCCGGCATGGTTCTGAGCACACAGTAGGTGCTCCATGCCCAGTGGCTTGTGACAGTCAGCGGGCGGGTCCGTGCTGCTGGCCTGGGTGGGCTCTCTCGGGAGGGGCCGCAGTGCAAGCTGGAGGTGGGCCTGCTCCGGGACCCCCTCCGGGGCCATCGTCCCTAGAAAGACGGGGTGCGGCTGGAGAGCTGAGGTCCAGGACAGGGTGAGCTCCGGCTCGCTGGTTCCATGGGGATACTCGTTTCACAGGCGCTCTGTGTCCATTTAAATCGTCCACAAGGGCTTGTTTCTAGGAAAGAAGAGAATGATCACGGGGGGAGGGGGGAGGGGAGAGGGGAGCGGGGTCCTGCAGCCACAGCTGTGCGCATAAAGCGCAGCGTTGGTGGTAACCCTGCCCAGGGCGTGGCGGGAGGTCAGCACGCCGAGGACTGGGGTGTGCGAGTGCGAGTGTGTGTGTGCGCATGTGTGAGTGTAAGCGTGTAAAGGAGTGCGAGTGTGTGTGCATGTGTGTGTGTGCACGTACACGTGAGTATCTGCATGTGTGTGTGTGTGTAAGGCAGCGTGTGGGAGAATGTGTGTGTGTGCATGTGCGTGCCTATGTGTGAGTGTGTACCTGTGTACGTGTTTGTGAGTGTGTGAGTATGTGTGCAAGTGTGTGGGTGCGCTTCCGCAGCGGGAGCCTGGAGAATGCTTGCTGATGGGTGAGTTTTGACCTGAAGCTTACAGAACTCAGTGGGGGTGCAGTTAAGAGGGAAGTGGGGTCTCAGAACCTGGGACAGCTCCATCCTGCCCTCCCCACCCCGCCCCAGGTGGGTGTGGGGTCCTGAGTCACTGAGAATCATGAACAGGTTAAGTTGGTCTCGAGCAGGGTCAGCCACTTTTTCTGTAAAGGGCCAGATGGTAAACATCTCAGGCTTTGGGGGCCAGACTCAACTCTGCAAAGCAGCCCTAGACAGTATGTAAAGGAATGGGTGTGGCTGTGCCAATAAAGCTTTATTGATAAAAGTCTGCCATTTGGCCCCCAAGCCCTCGGGCTGCAGTTTGCCAGCACCCAGCCTGACTTCCCCTTTGTCAAGTGAGTGGATTTCTGGGAGGCAGTAGCCAGGCGCTCAAGGGACGGAGCTGGAGGAGAGGGTTTGCTGAGAACAGCGCTCGGTGGGAGTAGGAGCTCCAGGCCATCAGTGGGCACTGTCCCCTGCGCCGGGGCCCTCCCCTCGGGGGGACTCAGGAGGAACCCGTGCCGTGGCAGGTGTGGAGAGCAGCCTGCGGGTGACCCGCTGCCGCCAGATCCTGCAGGGCCTGCCGGACCACAACTACGCGGTCCTCAACTACCTCATGGGCTTCCTGCACGAGGTGAGCGCCAGGCAGGGCTGCGGCAAGGCCTGGCCCTCCACATCCGCGCCACAGGCCAGGTCTGGGATAACCCTCCCTCGGCCTTGGAACGCCACCCCCTGGCTCCGAAGGACTTCATCCAAGGCCTGGCGGGCAGTGACTCCACTGAGCAACCCTGCGCGCTGCGGCCAGGGCCGCCCATGCCCACCCTGCCACTCCTGCACCGCTGCCCTCGGCGATTGCCCTTGGCCTTCTTTCCTGGGACCTCTGCTCCCATGTCATCTCCTGACCGGAGGGGGGCGTGGGGGAGGGAGCCGGGAGGGAGGGGCTGTGTCCCAGGCCGTCTGGCTGGGTGAAGCCAGGGGCCCGGCCATGCCCACTGCGCCAGAGGCCCCACCGCTGGGGTAGAAGAGGAGTCTGGGGAAGGCTGAGGGATCCCAGAGGAGATTGTACAAGGTCAGAGCCGGAGGCTCCCTCGGCATCAAGGCCGATCCCTTCCGCTTACAGAAGGGGAAGCTGAGGCCCGGAGCAGGGAGGTGGCAGCAGGGAGCTCCCAGCCCAGTGCTGGTCCACCGCCCAGGACCCACGGCCTCCCATCATGCCCTGCAGGTGTCCCGGGAGAGCCTCTTGAACAAGATGAACAGCTCCAACCTGGCCTGCGTCTTCGGGCTGAATTTGATCTGGCCGTCCCAGGGGGCATCCTCGCTGGGCGCCCTGGTGCCCCTGAACCTGTTCACCGAGCTGCTGATCGAGTACTACGGGAAGGTCTTCAGTGCCCAGGACGCCCTCGGGGAGCCAGGCGCCGGCCCGGCCGGGACAGGGGAGCAGGGCGGCCCCTTCGCCAGAGGCCTCACCGCACCCGCCAGGCCTCCGGCCCCCGGCAGCCGCCAGGAGACGCCGCTGGTGCTGGGAGTGTCCCGTTGACGCCTGCCCGTCTGTGCACGTGTGTTTTGTAAACTCGCCATTAAATGACCTCCCGGTAGCAACGCCTGGTCCTGGTCCCTCAGCCCTGGCCCACGTTCCTGAGCCATGGGCAGAGATGCGGTGATCGGTCGGTGGGAACCCTCACTCCGGTGGCCTGTCTGAGATGGGCATTTGCTGGGTGAGGCCTTGTATCTGGCAGCAGCTGCTGCTGCAATGCGGTGCCACAAAGCGGCCACCTGAAGCCAGCTGTGGGTCAGCTGGGCGCCGCTGGCCTGGTGGCAGCTTTAGTGGCCGCTCGGGCACAGTCCACATGGAGGCAGAGGGGCAAGCGCCTCCTCGCTCTGGCTGCTGTCGCACGTGCTCACACGCCGCCGGCCCACGCCAGTGTCGTGGCCCAGGCCGGGATCGCAGTGGGAGGGCCTGCAGTTACCTGGCAGAGGGGGCGGGGCTGTGGAGGACTGAGGTGGTGAAGCGGGCGGCCTGTTCTGGCCCCGGGGTCCTGGCCAGCCCGTGGCAAGGACGTGCGCCCTGTTGCAGCTGCTGCAGAAACATCGGAGAGAAGCACATCGGCGGGCCGCCTCCTGCACGTGCCCTCACCAGGGCCCGGGCCGGGGAGGAGCCTGCAGCCAAGGTACATGCCCTTGACCGGGAATCGAACCCAGGACCCCTCGGTCCGCCGGCTGACGCTCTGTCCACTGAGCCACACCGGCCAGGGCTCTTTATTCAAACACACCCTTGCAGCTCTGACCAACTGGCACAGGGAGCCCAGACCAGGCCTGAGGGGGGGCTCCCAAGGGGGTCTCAGTCTGAGCCCAAGAAAAGCCCCCGGTCCCCGCCTCGGCCCCTGGAGGAGCCGCGGGCCTCGGCGCCTGCCCTCAGCAGGGCGTCTTGTGCTCCCCCAGCTCAGCGCATCCCGGAAGCGGCCTCGGGGTCCTGTGGCAGGAAAAATCCTGAAATAAAAATGATGGCTCCCTCAGGCGCTCACCGCCGTGAGCCCGGAATGAACGGCGTTACACCAGGCCTCGTGAATTCTGCAGAAAGGTCCACGGTGCAACACGATCGTGAAATACACGCCTCAGATGTTCTGACGCCGGGAGGTGGCGGCGGGGGGGGGGGGGGGGGGGGCGTGACGCTCCAGTGGCTGCTGCGACGGTGGTCTCCCTCTGACAGGATGCGCGGGCTCGTGGCGTCAGCGCGGCGAGGCCCCGTCACTCTCCACACTTCTCAGCCCAAGGAAGGGGGTGCCGTGCTCCTGTGAAGCCCTTCCCTCTGATGGTGGGTGGGGCCTTCCTTGGAAGTAGGGTGACTACGTTTCAGCGCGGCCACTTGGGTGGACCCTTATCCCTTATGCCCGTGCCCTCGTGGAGAGGGGCATGTGGGCGCACAGGCACCGGGAAGCACACTGTGTGCAGCGGGAGGCCGAGGGGGTGGTGCGTCCACGCCAGGGCGCGCCGGCGGTGGCAGAGCACGCTAGAGGTCGCAGGGCACGCCGGAGATGACCAGCAAATGGCACGGAGGGACATGGGTGAGAACGCCAGGGAGAATCGGCTGTCCAGGCAAAGGACACCCAAGGCCCCCAGGGGCTGGGTGGGAGGCTGCCAGTCTGTCCCCGGCCTCAGAGGAAGCCAGCCCGGCGGGCACCTGGGTCGCAGCCTCCCGCCTCCAGGAGAATACGTGGCTGTTGCTTGAGCTGTGCGGTCTGTGGGGCCTAGTCATGGCCACCCTCCACACACACACACACACACACCACACGACGACAGTGTCCCAGCAGCACAGCCCTCTGGGAAGTGGAGTCCCCGTCACCACGGTCCTGTGAGCAGAGGCCACAGAGCGGGTGACCATCCGACAGCCTGCACCCTCCGCCCCCGGGGGCCTCCATCCCCAAGGGCCAGGGAGCTAGGACCGGCCCTGCTCTCCGGGGCCTGGGTCAGATGGGGCTGGGAGAGGAGCTGGAGGCCCCCCCCACCCACCCACCCAGGGCTGTCCGGGTGCTGGCTGGGTGGGCGAAGCTGCAGGAGGCAGATGTCCATACACCCTGGGTCCCTTTAATGGCAGAGCTGTCCCAGGGGGGAGGAGGGGGCAGTGAGAGTGGGTCTTTGGAGGGAGTCCCCATCCTGGTCAGGGGCTGGGGATGGCACAGCCCGCGCGGTGGAAGTGAGTGGGCTGTGCTGGAACCGGGCCTGGAGGATGGGGACGAGGCGCGGCCGGGCCCGCGCACCGCTCTGCAGGGACACGGGCAGCCTCCACTCTCCAACCTCACCTTCACTCTTCACCCGCTCTGCCAGGCCAGGTGGGCTAGCAGGGGCTCCCAGGGGACCCCTGAGCCAGGGCAGAGGCAGCCCCACGGCCAGCAGCTCTGTCCCCAGATGAAAGCAGTGGAGTCCACTGCAGAGGACCAGGCTGGAGGCAGGAGCTCAGGCAGGACGCCAGAGGCTGGGGGAGGCCGGCCAAGGCGTTCAGAGGGGGCGCGGACCCGGGGCCCCCGCCGCCCAACGTTCAGGCGGGAGAAGCCAGAGCCGTCACACTGTGTGACTCTGGGCCCACCATGGCTTGTGGCAGACCCCTGCTGGGTGGGCTGTGCAGCCCCGTGCCCCCTCCTCCCTCCGTGTATCCCTCAGACCCCGGGGCCTCCAGCGGGCAGTCGCTTTGCATTGGATCCCCTGCTCTGGCCACAGCTGAAGACACAGGGGTGGGCTCCTCTCCAGGCCTGGCCGAGCGGGGAGCCCAGGTGCAGGGGGTCTGGCTCCCCCGTTTGGCTGCTCTCTGGTTGTGGGACCTTGTGTGCCTCGCTGCCCAGGAAGCAGCAAAAGCGGGTGATGACGATCCACAGTGTGGCCGGCACCTCCCCCGGCCCCTGGCCTGCTGGTAACATCAATTCTGGACCGAATAGGTGCACCTGTCACCTCCTGGGGAGGGGTCAGCCTGTAGAGGGCGCCCGTGAGCTCCCCTCCTCCCACCCTCCCTGGCTTTCAGCCTCGCCAAGGCCCACGCCCCGCCCCATGTGCTCCCAGGGCCTCTCTGCTGACGGCTGCAAACACAAACCACAGGGCTCTGCGACCATCAATCGAGTTTAATGCGTCGTACAGACGAACTACATGGGCAAAGTTAACGACGAACACTTGTCTCTACCCTTACTACCCACTGGACGGGCCTCCTTGGTCCAAAAAACTAAGTCTCAAGACGCGTCAGCAGCTACCCCTCCCGGGTCCCACCTTTCGCACCCTCCCGTTCCCTTGTCGAAGTGTAACCCGATCCACCCACGGAGGAAAGGAACCAAGAAAGAACCTGAAGACCTTCACGTGGCAAGCCACGCGGGAATGCATAATCGGCGTCGGCAGTGACCAACGTAGAAGACGTGTGTCTCGCAGTTCGCTTTGTTCATCAATAAAATATAGAAATCTTGTTCAACCCAGTGTTGAGTGTATTAAAATAGATCTGTATCGTACAACAGTTTCTCCCGGAGTCGTGGCAGTGACAGCAGGGGCCGCGGCAGCCTGCAGCTCGGACCAGCCTCCCTGCTCCGTGGGTCTGCGCGCGCGCGCGCGCTGCGTGCGTGCCTGCGGGTCTGGGGCCCTGTGCGCACACGCACGCACGCACGTGTTCAATGCAATTTGGCACCGTGTGATATGCTGGGGGTGGGAGCCCTGCGGCTCCCGGTGCTTATGTGTTTGCTGTGCTAAGTCCCTCCCTGGGGACTGGAGGAGCTGGTGGAGGCGACGAGCGGGCACAGCTCACCGGGGACGCAGGAGCCCTTTAAGAGGCCAGCACACCCTCTGCGCTCCAGGACACACCCTCCCGAGGCCACGCCCCCTCCCCGCCCACCCTCGGGTGTCTCTGGTCCTGTGGCAGCAGAGGCTGTGAGCATAGACTCTAAGGGTGCCCCCTTCACATTAAATATCTCACAATAAAAACGCCATACAAAAACGCAGTTACTTTTTGGCATAGTGTCCGGACTGGCCAGAAACCAGGAGTGGAATACTTCGTCGGCTCTTCGGAAGGAGAAAATAAAAGGCTTCCTCGGATCTGGAAAACGCCAATGCTCCCCTGGGGCTGCGGCGCCGTCCGGCCCAGAAACTCCGTGAGAAAAATGCTCCCACGGCAAAACGAGTCCAAAGCATCCGCGAGAGGGAGGCGCAGGCGAGGGCGCGCAGGGACTCCGGGCCGGGCCTGGGGCAGTGGCACTGGCGGGGAGCACAGCAGCATCCCCTTGGATGCAGTTTCAAGTCAAATAGCTGCTGATTGACAGATGGGCCTGGGGGTTCTGCAAGGCACAGAGCACCCAGCCCTGGGCATGGCCCCCGAGGGAGGGGCCTGGAGTCCTACTAGATTCACTACCCACTTCTGTCCAACTACTGCACTACTCAGCTCCCGCTGCATTCCCGGCTCCTCCCCACCGGACACTGGTCCTCAAGGGATGGGGCACGCTGGCCCTCTCACACTTCTGCACGAGGGAGGTGTGGGGACAGCCGTGCTGGAAGCCAGAGGCCTGGGCAGTCCCACCACAGCAGGCCGATGGTGCTCCCCACCTGAATCTGAATGTGGGGGGGGCTTCCACCCCCACCCCGGGCTGGAGAACTAGGACTCTCACTCGCTCCACTGCCCTTCCTTCCTGTCTTGTTCTGTCTGGTTTTGTTTTTGTCTGAAATTCACATTGTTCATGAGTTAAGGCTGACAGAACCCCCGGTCTTGTGGGCAGGGTCCCAGTGACTCCCCGTGGGTGTGAAGACGGGGTCCTCGGGGTCAGTTGTGTCCCTGGGGGTGCTGGAGGGCAGCGTGCATGGCTGCTGCTGAGGGCTTGGTCCAGGGCCCGGCCAGCAGCGGGGCGGGGCTGGTGGTCGTCATGGTGACCTGGAGCATCTGCTCGCCCTGTATCAGTCTCAGGAGGGCCCGCAGGCGGTCCAAGGATGACTGGGTGCCCCTCTGCTGGGCCAGCAGGCTCATCTTAAGCTCCAGGCATTTCTGTTGGGGGGGGCCAGAGAGAAGGGTCTCAGAATTTAACTGTGCAGGCAACCTGAGCAGCATCCCTTCACCCCCCTCCCCCAAGCCTCTCCCTCCCACTGCAGAGGCCTGAAAGAAACCAGGTGGCGAGCCTCACAGAAAGCAGGCAGCAGTGAAAAACGGAATTAAACAGCAGCCAGACACACAGAAGTTTGTTTCAAAGTTAGGGTTACAAACAGTGTGTTTGTGTGGGGGCGTGGGAACCTTCTGCTCACGCTGCCACGCTACCTAGCCCACCGCGCCTGCTCTCCTCTCCTGGAAGGAGCTCAGAGCCAGCCCCAGCCCAGCTGCGCAGCTACACAAACTTCAGACGCCAGCCAGCTCCCGGCTCTGTCTCTTGCAGGCTGTACTCTTGCCTTTTTCTGGCCTGTGTGTGTATCACAGCAACAAGCAAAGGACTGACACCCCCACTCAGAGCTATTTGCTGCTTGGCCAATAGCTTACAATGCCTGAGACTGTGGCCGAAACTCTAAGATAGGAATAATCAGAGTATCTTCATACTACACTTAAAGAGCTTGGCACCAGGGCGTGGCACTGCTTTACCATCATCATCACCACCAGCACCATCATCACCACCAGCACCATCATCACCACCATTACCATCACCACCATCACTACCATCATCATCACCATCACCACCACCATCACTACCATTATTATCATCACTACCATCTCTATCACCACCATCATCATCACCACCATCACCATCATTACCACCATTACCATCACCATCATCATCACCATCACTACCATCACTACCATCATCATCACTACCAGCACCATCATCACCATCTCTATCACCACCATCACCATCACCACCACCATCATCACCATCATCACCACCATCACTACCATTATCATCATCACTACCATCTCTATCACCACCATCACCATCACCACCACCATCATCACCATCACCACCACCATCATCACCATCATCACCACCATCACTACCATTATCATCATCACTACCATCTCTATCACCACTATCATCATCACTACCATCATCATCACCATCACCATCACCACCATCACCATCATTACCATAACCATCACCACCATCACCATCATTACCATCATCATCACCATCTCTATCACCACCATCACCATCACCACCACCATCATCACCATCATCACCACCATCACTACCATCATCGTCATCACTACCATCTCTATCAACACCATCATCATCACTACCATCATCATCACCATCACCATCACCACCATCACCACCATTACCATCACCATCATCACCACCATCACTACTATCATCATCACAACCATCTCTATCACCACATCACCATCACTATCATCATCATCACCATCTTTATCACCACCATCACCATCACTACCATCATCATCACCATCTCTATCACCATCATCATCATCACCATCATCACCACATCTATCACCATTGTCCTATCACCGCCCTACAGAGGGGGAAATCATGTCCACTTGCACAACAGGACACTGGCTCAGGACAGCCAGGGCCTTGCTCAGGTCACAGAGCTGAGAAGGAGCAGAATCAGATGGAGTTGCTTGATAACTGTCTGTCGAATGCATCACCTCTGACTCGCTGTGAGATGCTGACGAGTCTCTCTTCTTCTGGGGCCTCAGCAACCAGACAGCGATGCTTTGGATCTACATCTTGTGGTTCCAGGGCGGCCCCTCCCCACGCCCCCAAGCCCCGCGCACCTTCACAGCCGAGGCCAGGCGCCGGTCCCGCTCCTCCAGCTGCTGGCGCCCGCTCTGCAGCTCGCTGCCTCTCTGCAGCAGCTTTTGCTTCTCCTCTTCTTTGACTGGAGAGAGGGCCGGGCCGCGCCCGAGGGCAGGTCAGCAGTGGGAAGCTGAGGCCGGCGCCCACAGGCCACATCCTCCCGCAGGAGCCCGTGGGCCTGGCTGGACGCCTGGGGACTGGAGTGCCATCCTCCCACGGTCACTGCCCTGCACGCGGGCCCCATCCCAGGGCCCTCTCGCCAGAGGTCCGGCCAGAACAGCCTCCGGTGGGCCTGGAGGAGGTGGCGAGAAGGGAGTCGCTGCCCTTGCCAAGTCCTACCTGTCTTGTGGGTGACGTAGGAGCGCACGATGGCCAGCATCCCAGTCCAGGGCACACTTTCGTCTTTCTTTAAGGCCTGCAGGGCAGAGGGGACCTGAGCAGACAGACAGGTGGGGACCCGCCACACCCCAAGTATGTGACCCTGGGGAGGCACGAGCACTCTGAGCTGCAGGTCCTTCAGCTGGGACCAGTGGGTGGGGCCGCACCTGCTTGGGGTCTGGGTCCCAAGGGCTGCTGGGCAAGGGTAGGGTCTGCTTGTCACCAGGGCCCCAAACAGTGCCTGGCACAAGCAGGGCTGAATTCTTCCTCAACGAGAGACAGAAAACAAATGAGCACTTGTCTTGTCCCCATGTCCTGGGGGCCTGAGAGCAGCGGGGACAAATCCGGGATCCAGTGAGGCCCCACCATGATGCTGGAGTGGGAAGCTGCACCCCCTCCGAGAGCTGTGACCCTGGGCAGTCACACACAGGAGTGTGCGGGGGCCTGTTTGACAACCAGCCCCACACACCCCTGCCCTCCCTCCCTGTTGGCACCCTCTACAGGGACCACCCGGAAAGCACAGGTTTGCACAGCCTGAGACGCGGTGCTGGGGGACAGGCTCACCCTCCAGGCGACACCAACCCCCATACCTTCTGCTGGCACTTGGGGCACACCCACACGCCCTTGGGCGCTGTCTTGAGGGGCGGGTCCAGGCAGCCGAGGTGGTAGGCCCCCGGGCAGGTGCCGCAGGGCTGCAGGTTGGCCCCTCTCTTGCAGGCCGCACAGTGCTCATCACGGGTGACCTCGCTCTGGAAGAGGAGGCAGAGGTGAGTGCGGTCTCCACGCAGCTGCCACCCTGCCTCTCGTGACCCAGCCATGCTCAGCAGCTCTGGGAGGGGAGGAGGGAGGAGCCGGATGGGACCAGGAGGGGCAGCAGGGTTCCTGGCACTTAGTAGGGTCACCGAGTGCTCGCTGGGCATGGAGTGGCCCCAGTGGCCCGATTCCTCCACCGGAGACAGGACTCCAGATGTGGGGGCAGGGCAGGGGGTTGTACCCGGGGTGCCCGTTCGGGGTGGGGATGGGCCAAAGCTCCCGCTACGGGGTCCTGTGTCCTCGCAGTCCTCTTACAGCACCACACCTAACCGGTCTCTCCACATCCCGGTGGCTCCTGCGTGCCTCCACCTCCGCGTCCGCCCCGTGGCTGGTGGGAGGACTCCGCAGGTCAGGCACGCAGAGCCCCACAGGTAGGAACCCAGGACGGTTAGTACCCCTTCCTCAGAAAGGTCTGCAGTCATCGGCAGCCTCTCCTTACACACCTCCAGGGCCAGGGAGCTCACTACCTTCCGAGCCGAGGCTCGCTCTGAGAGGGAGGAGTCGCTCATAACCATACCCCGGTGACCTGCACAATTGGCGTGCTCTCCCACCACCCAAGAGAAACCCTCCCCCGCACGTTACGTCTGTTCTCTACCCACGTTAGTGTCTTCCACCTTCAGACTTGGAAGGGGCCAGAGGGCTCTCATCAGATGGAGTCCCCCGGCTGACTCTGAAGGGGGCCTCAGACCCTGCCCTCACCTCTCGTTTCAGTTCAGGGACCCAGAGAGGGTGAGCTGCTTGCTGGAAGTCACACAGCGAGCTGGGGGTGGAGCCAGGACCCGCCTCTGGGTCTCCTACCTCGAAACCCTAACCCTAACCCTAACCCTAACCCTCAGCACTGTGGGCTCTGCGGGGGTGGGGCTCAGGCTCGAGGCACCGCCGTCCCCAGGCCTGCATGGGCTGGGCACGGGGCGGCTGCGGACAAACGCGCCAGGCCCACCGACCCCGGTCACTACCGCGCAGGCTCAGTTGGAGCAAATAGCGCAGCGTGAGCGGAGTTTACACCCAGCACCTGCTGCTTCTCAGCGGCCTGACCATTACAGGCACATAGGGAACGGAAGACGCTTAGAATCAGATCGGAAACGTATACAGAGAAACACCGAATAAATTCTGAGCCAGGCCTTCAGATGAGGTCACAGCCAGCCAATGTCCTGGGAGGCAGGGACGTGCATATGCATGGGGGACTGGGGACTCCCAGGATCACAGAAATGTGGGTATCAGGGCAAGACCCTGCCCCTGTAACCCCTCGGGAGTGGGCAGTGATCACACAGTGAGGCCGGGCAGAGACAGGAAGAGCCCAACTGGCAGCCAGCCTGCATGGCTCCCGGGTCCCCACATCCTCAGCACCGGGCAGAGGGCTCTCCCTGAGGCGCGACCCGACTGCCGGGCAGGCTGGGAAGTGGACGGGGGCAAAGCTCTGGGCACCAAGGGCAGAGCCCAAAGGCCCTCTGCTCCGCCCCCGGGCAGCAGGACCCTGGGCCCTCACCCTTGCCAGGAGTGATCCTACCTGGACTGGGGAAAGCATGCCCCACCCCCCGGGTATGAAGACAGGGGACACATACCTTCCAGCAGGGGTCCTCATGGGCTAGCACAGGGAGGAAGGGTGGAGAACATGTTAGTGGGCATCTGGGGAGCACCAATCAGGACTGGAGTCCATGAGGCCCAGTGTGGCCAGGTTCTCACCCAGGGCATGATGGGAATATCACAGGCCCCAGTGTGGCCAGGTTCTCACCCAGAGCATGATGGGAGTATCACAGGCCCCAGTGTGGCCAGGTTCTCACCCAGGCAGGATGGGGGTATCACAGGCCCAGGGACAGCTGGTTCTCACCCAGGGCATGATGGGAGTATCACAGGCCCAGGGACAGCTCGTTCTCACCCAGGGCATGATGGGAGTATCACAGGCCCCAGTGACAGCTGGTTCTCACCCAGGGCATTATGGGAGTATCACAGGCCCAGGGACAGCTGGTTCTCACCCAGGGCATGATGGGAGTAAGGGTTTCTGCCCTGGTCACGGCAAGAACCTGCCATGGACCAGGCTTGCCGTGGCCCGAGTTCTTGAGGAGCACGGCAGCTGGGCGCGTAGCGGGAGGGAGCATCGCTCCAGTGAGAACACGGGACTCATTCTGAACTCCTCTGCTGCCCGTAACCCACTCACTCTAGCGAGTGATGCCCGGCACACATCTTAATGACCAAGCCGGGCTGCAGACGACACCAGCAGCGGGAGGCCCTGCTCACGCGCACACTCCAGAGCTTACAAAGCGCTGTCTTGCTCACCCCTCGGGCCACTGTCCTCACGGCCCATTTTACACATCAGAAAGCCAAGGCCAAGGAGGGGGCCTGACGTGTCAAAGGTCAGAGTCCCAAGAAGAGGCAGGTCACTTCCTGCCCTCAAGACGACTTGCTTTCTAACTGAAATAAAGGCGCCCTCCTGGTGGGTGTTGTGACGGTGGATGTGTTCGTGGATGCTGACTTCTTAGACCCGAGGTCGTCAATGGGGCGGGGCTGGCAGCGGGCGGAGGGGCCCAGCATCCTGGGGTGAAGGCCTGGGCCAGGCCCCAGCCTGCCAGTGCCCTGAGGCATGGAAGGATCCCGAGGCCCGGGGGGCGAGGGGGTCTGGTCCTGGCCACACACCTCTGACCACCCAGCGAGTCATCGAGGCAGGGCTGGCCGAGGACTCCAGGTGCCACGTGCTGCCCAGGGCAGGCACATGAGGGTGTGTGAGGCCCGGAGAGCCGCCAGCCCAGCCAGCTGTGTGGGGAGGAGAGGTCTCCCCAGGGCTGTGTGGTGGCAGGTGGCACCTGGGCAGGGCCACAGGGCAGAGGCCAGGAAGCGCTGGCTGCAGCTGCAGGTGCTGGTGGGGGGCAGGGAGGGCCCCTCCTGGCACAGGGTCCTCACCCCGGCCCGGGTCAGTTCTGTGGTGGGCGGGTCCTACCGCAGTGGCCGTGGGCACCCCGGGGCCGGGCCCTGCTCACCTCGTGCCGTGAGGAACGTGGGGCTGTTCAGATAGCTGGACGCCAGCCGCTTCCTCTGCAGGGGACAGGAAACAAAACCCAACACTGTTGGGGGAGCCCTCGTCAGGGTGCAAGCCCTGCCAGGGCTCATCGGACGGCCTCCGCCCAGGCTCTGGGTCCCGCTGGACACCCGGGAGGCGGACAAGGGACAGGCCCCGCTGGACACCCGGGAGGCGGGGCGGGCAGAGGGGTGGGCGGGGCCCTGTCCCGCTCCCTGTGGGGACGCCCGCCACACTAGGAAGGACGTGTTAGGACCCACACACACACACACACACACACACACACGGGGGCAAATCAGTAACAGAGCGAATTGTGGTGCCCCATGTGCCTGTCTGTGTCTTCTCTCTGGGCCGGTTCTGGGGTCCGGTGGGGAAACGAGGGGTGTTACGGATTAGCTCCCAGCCCCCGCTTTCCGCACGTGGCCTCAGACGCCTCCGCCTCAGGTGGGAGCTCCTGCGCCTCCCAGAGGGTGGCTCTCCCACCCGGGCGCGCTGGTCCCGGCTCGGTGGTTCGAGGAAGCTGCTGGGATTGCTCAGAAAGACTGTTCTAGAGTCTTGTGTTTGGCTTAAACCTGTCTCTCAGGCTGTGGTCCAGCCTTGGGAGGAGCCCATGGGAGGGCTGCCCGGACCTACTATGTGCCCAGGGCTCAAGGCAGCGGCTGTGCCTCGGTTCCTGATGTGCTCCCAGGTGGTTTCTGGCCCCCGCCACAGACCTTGGAGACCAGGGTCTGGCTTTGCAGATCCAGAGAGAGACGGTTTCATCCACGAACGGCCAGGGAACGGGCCCTCACCAGACAGAGACCCGACCCTCCTACAAACGGGCCCCAGCGCTTCAGGGACAGGGCTGCCCTCCGGCCCCGCCGGGCTCCACGCACAGGATGTGGACCGGGGACCACTGGCCCGGCCTGCCCCTGCCCCGGGGTGGAGGGGGCGGCAAGGCACTTCCTGACGCCTCCAGGCCCCACGGAGCCCTGCCGGCCTTGGGACACGCCTCTCTTCAGAGCGCGGCCCCGGCTGTGCACTTTGGGGTCTTAGGAACACTGCTTCCAGTGAAGGGGTCAAGCCCAGGTGCCCCCCACTGCCTGTGCCGGGGAGCCGCGGTGCCCTGCGACCCGCACCCAGTGAGCACGTGTGACAGCTCAGCAGACACCTCCGTCTCCTGCCTTTGTCTTTCAATGGACCCTGAGCTCAGGGGCGAAGTACCATGTCCACCTGCTCCACCAGAGCGGGGTGCGGGGGGGGGGGGGGCAGCCTGGAGCCTCCCTCACTGCGGGAGGGGTGCGGGGGGGGGGGGGGCGGGCAGCCCGGAGCCTCCCTCTCTGCGGGAGGCCGCCTCACCTCGGTCTCCAGGAGGCCGCTGTAGGCGGGGTTGGCGGTGCTTCTCCGCTTCCGCTCCTGGCGCTTGCTCTGGATTTCTGCAAGGCAGACGCCGCGGTTACCCGCCCTCCCCGGCCAGGAACCCCGCAGGCTTCCTCGAAAGCCCTGGCCTTCACATCCCTGCCTGCACACAGCCTCTGTCTGCGCAGACCGATGCCCGGTGCGGGAGCAGGCCGGGGTCTCCAGGCATTGCTCCCACCCCCGCACCACCCGCCCGAGGCAGGACACGCCCACTGGGCTCAGGCTGGAGAGGATGGCTGGCAGGAGGTGGCAGGTACCCGGGATCCAGGTACCCGGGATCCAGGTACCCACTCGGCTCAGGGCCCCGTGTGCCATCATCCAGCCGGGGCTCTCTCTTAGGACCTCGGGCATCAGGTGCCTTTGGCCAGACGCCCGCACCTCGAGGCAAAGGGCTCCTGGGGGGCAGGCCTGCAGCTCAGGGGACCCCGCCCACGAAGCCCCAGCACCGAGCCTTCCAAGAGGCCGGGGCTGGCCGCCGGGGCTGGCCGTGGGCGGGCCTCCCAGAAGCTGGTTCACCCTCGGGCGCTGCCCTCTGACTGGGGGGACCCGAAACCCACTGCTCCGGTCTGATTCCAGCAGACCACCCGCCGCCCCACCCGTGCAGCGGGCCCGTCCCAGCCCGTCCGCGCGGCGCCCTTACCTTCCAGGTGCTCCGTGGTAACCAGGCCCAGCGCTACCATGAAGGCGATTTTCTGAGGGAAGGAAGCAGAGCCGTGTTACCTCGGCTTCACCGTCCATCCATCCATCCATCCATCCGTTCACTCACTCGTCATTCCCTCACTGGCCAGGCCTTGCTGAGACCCAGTGCGCTGGCCCCTTCCTGTGTGTCCTTCACTTTCATCTAATGGGCTTTCTCCGTCCTGGGACCCCACCCAAGACCCCGTTGCATTTAGTCGTCACGCCACCTTAGCTCCCCTGGACTGTGAGTGTCGGCATCCCTCGTTGCTATGACCTTGATATGAGGGTGTGAGGGGCAGGAAGCTGCAGGAGGCCCCGCCGCTGGGATTTGCCTGACGAGTTTCTCAGGGTTCCAGCGGGGCCGTGGGTCGGGGGAGAAGACAGACAGGAAATGCCTTTTCGTTACCTCCTGTCAGGGGACGTGCTGTCCACGGACCGCAGTGACGCTGACTGGGCCACCTGGCTGACTGGGCCTGGCAGGGTTCCCACCGGGACCGTCCCTTCACCCCATCCCCCCCCCTTTTTTTTTTTTTTTGGCTAATCCTCACCTGAGGATACTTTCCCATTGATTTTTAGAAAGAGTGGAAAGGAGGAGGGAAGACACAGAGGGAAATATCGATGTGAGAGACACATCGATCGGTTGCCTTGGGCACGCACCCCGACCGCCCCAACTAGGCTGGGCTCGAGCCTGCAACCGAGGAATGCGCCCTTAACAGGGATGGAACCCCGAGACCCTTCCATCTGCAGGCCGACACTATCCGCTGAGCCGCCTGCCCTCTGCGGGAGGGGTCACGGTGCACAGCCCGTGCTCCCGGAGCCGGGCATTCCCGGCGCTTGGGGGCGCCGTGCAGACCTTTAAAAACGTGCATGTGGTGGAAGTTACGAGTATTTCCCTCTGCGGTGTCGGGATTTTTTCATCTTGGCCGGAGGCTGAGGTGATACAGCACGTGGCCTGCGTTGGATTTCAGCACCTACAGTTCACATTTTACAGTTAGATTTCGGGTCCACCTGGCATTTACCCGAGAGCAAGGGAACCAATGAGCGTATTTACTGGGATGATGTCCAGGCTGTAAGTTAACGCGGGGCCAACGCTAACTTTATAATACTAACATTCCCCGCCCAAACCGTGGTGTGCCTCCATTCTTTCTAGCTTCAGGGGCTTTAAACTTTCAAGGGGGTGCTGAGTACTTTACGGTGATCGTTCCTGGGCGTTTACTCTTCTCGTTGCTATGGTAAAGGGGGTTGTCTATAAAGGTATGTGCGTTAATATTACACCTGCCACCACGCCGAATTCCCTTAGGGTCTGTGGGAGTTTGTCAGCCATTCTCTCGGGCTTTCCACACCATTTCAGACAGGGGCCGTTCACCTGCTCGCTGCTTCTCACTTCTCTGCTGTTAGAAAGACTTCTCCTCGACTTGGCAGCCGGCAATGAGAGTCTCTGATTCACTGGAGGTCCCAACGCCGACAGACAAGACCACCTCCACCCTCCCCCTCTCAGCTGGACTCAGCTGAGCCCTTGGCCCATTCCTGGAGCAGGCGGCGTTTAAACTTCCTTATCCCGTCTCGGTTTCACTTCGCGGTTAATCACAGGTGCCCGCCTCAGTGTGGGGCCGACGTGGCCCCACATGCTCGGGGTCAACTGAGGCTGAGTCTGTAGTCGTTTCTCCTGAAGGGCTCCTGGGAGCCCATCTCCCCAGTTCCTGGCAGATTTAAAACATGTGTGCGGCCCTGGCCAGGTAGCTCAGTGGGCAAGAGCATCGTCCCGATCCACCAAGGTTGCGGGTTCGATCCCCGGCCAGGGCACACACCAGAATCAACTAATGAATGCATCAGTAAGTGGAACAGAAATCAAGGTTTCTCCCTCTCTCTCTCCCCCTTCCTCTCTTTCTAAAATCAATCAATAATTTTTTTTTTAAAACCCACAAACGTTTTTGTAGCCCCACCGGCGTGGCTCAGTGGTTGAACGTAGACCTATGAGCCAGGAGGTCATGGTTCGATTCCTGCTTAGGGCACATGCCCAAGTTGTGGCTCGATCCCTCTCTCATCATTGATGATTCTACCTTTCTCTCCCTCTCCCTTCCTCTCTGAAGTCAACAAAAATATATATTTAAAGAGTTTTGTAGCCGCTCTGCGGGAAGGCCAGCCCGGCTGGACGGGGAGTCCCGGGCTCTGTGTCCTCAGGACCTGGCCCACGTTGCTAGGCTGTGCTCTGAAGTTCAGTGCTGCGTGGACAGGTCGGGAGCCAGCCTGACCATCTGCCCCTGGTCACTGCATCTGACCCTTTCCCGCCCATTAGAGGTCAGTGCCTTCCTGGGCTGTGTCTCCACGTGGACTGACGTTTCCCCTTGGGCCCAGGGGGTCATTCAATGTGTAAACTGAACGATTTCATAAACTTTTGGGAATTATACTTAGAAATCACTGAAGCATCACCACACCGAGAACTGTGGGTCCCTGCATTCCGTCCTGTAAGAGGTGCCCCCGGGCGAATGCAAGACTAATGAACTGACGGGGGGCCACGGAGCTGCTGCCGTGGCAACTGGGTCCAGCAGCTTCCGCCAATCGATGCCAAGCCAGGCTGCAGTGTGGTGCCCCCTGGATTCCCTATCCCTCCTGGGCCCTGTGGCTGACTGGACAGTGGCAGGGCCTCCGGGAACCCCCAGGACTGGCACCGTGTCACTGGCCTGATCTGCAAAGTCTGGGCTGGGCGAATACCAGGACCTCGGGGCCCATGCTCCTGCCTCCTGGCTGCACACTCAGCCTCCCCCTCCTCCCACAGGAGACGACTTCTGTGCTCACCTGAGGACAGGTCACAGGTGGCTCGCAGGAGCCACCTGCCTACGTGTTTCATTCTAACTCACGTCACTGCAGGGGACTGTCGGCGTTTGACTGTATCTACCCTGCTCCGCCGTCTGGGTGTCCTTCTTTCCATCCTGCAGTTACCTACCTGCCGCTGTGCCTTCTTTGCTTGTCTTCCGTAGGTACCACTTTCTAACGTTCAAAAACGCATTCTTCCTGATTGGTTTGTACCATTGTCCCCCTCCTGCCCACGTGGTCCCTGCTGTGTCTCCTGCCACGGCTATGGAGCCCACTGCTCATCCAGTTATCATTTATTTCTGTGACCGTTTTTATCATTTCTTCCTAAACAATTCCAGCTCACGGTCCGTGGTCCCCGGTCCTTTGGCCGTTTAGCCGCCTCTCCCCTCAGTCCCCGGGTTCCAGCTTTGCGGTGACGACTTTGTCACCCTTTCTTTTCACTTCCGTTCCTGTCTTCTTGGGGGGAGAAAGGTCCCCCACTCACCTCCTCCTCCGCTGACTTGGAAATGATAGGTGGCATTTTATTATTTTCAGCCGTTGGCGCAGACGTTTGAAGTGTATGTTCTTAGCTATACGTCTTCCTAATGACGTCTAAAGTTACTATTTCTCTTTTTTTGAAGGTTACTATTTCTCTCTTTCTCAACACGCTAACCTTAGCATGTTCTAACTTCCTCTGAAACATCACTGACCGCCCTGCTATTGCCGCCGAAAATATCCTTTTACCTGTTTTGAAAAACTGGGGCCCAGGCCGATTGGGCTCGGTGGATAGACTGAAGGGTCCCGGGTTCGATTCCGGCCAAGGGCACATGCCCGGGTGGCGGGCTCGATCCCCAGTGGGGGGCGTGCAGGAGGCAGCCGGTCCAGGATTCTCTCTCATCGTGGATGCTTCTCTCTCTCTCCCTCTCCCTTCCTCTCTGACATCAACATTTTAGGAAAACAACAACTGGGTGTGTCTTGCAGCCTGTGCTCACGTGGATTACCTGCCGGGAACGCTCGTGGCGCTCGCGGTGGCCTCTCGCCCCCACGCCCTGGCTTCCCGGTCTTCTCCCTACGGCGGTTCTTTCCGCGGGTGGCTGTGGGGGACAGGCCTCGGAGCGTGTGCCTGACGCCGCCTCTGTTTTGCCCCGGCCCTTGAAGAATGGGTAAGCCTGAGCTGGCAGTTACGTCCTCTCAGCAGTTGGCGGACGGCCCCCTGCCGGCTCCTGGCAGCCCCCAGCGTGCCCGGCACTCCTTGGTGGCGGCCTGTGGCGCTGCCCTAGTAGTTTTCATGACTTCTCCTTCTATTCTGGGACACAGATGCCTCGCTTCTAGGTTGACGCTTACTCATCCTGCCTGGGCGACGCAGATGCCTTTTGACCGGAGAACTCACCTGGAGGTTCGTCCATCCTAGAAAACGTTGCGCTTCGTTCTTCAGTGTTTGCCTCGTGCCCTTCCCCCACGCGATGACAGCGGTGGCTTCTCCGCCCTCCGGGCTCTTCCCTGCTTTTCCTCCCGTCCACCCGTGTGTTTCTAACGCCGCGTCTGCGCCGCCGGCAGGGACCAGCCCAAAGCACGCAGCATCGCCCTCCCCTGCCGCTGCTTTTTGCTTGTTTTGTTTTTCCTTATTGTTTTTTTTCTTTCTTTTTCTCTGTGTGCCTGGTTCTTTTCATTTCCACGAATCGCCATGGTTTTCATTACCAGATTTTCAAATAATGTTCATATTCACCTGATCTTGCTCCAAGCGTTGATTTCTTGTCACTCCCAGCATTAGGGCCCTTCCTGTGCTTAGAATTCTGTCTACAGGCTCATTTGGGGCACACGTCCTTTTCTCTGTTAATTTCATTGTTCACTTTCTCTCCCTCCTGCTTACCCTTCCCTTCCCGGTTTGTAACTGCCTGGGCCTCCCCCGACCCCCACCCCCAGGTGCAGCTGGGACCCCAGGCTCAGACTGGCTCCCGCACACGCAGGGTGGCCTGGTTCTAGCCCTCTCTCGCCCGCAGAACTTTGGGGACTCACTGTCCCCATGGGAGCTGCCCCCTCCTGGTCCCCTCTGAGCCTGGAGCCCAGGCGCCCTGCTCCGGCTGGAGTCGGGACACAGCCACGCCCTCGTCCCCCCTAGGTTTGACCTGTTGTTGCCGTGGGTCTGCGGGTGGGGACGCCCAAGAGCTATCCCGATGGGAGGCACGTGGATGAATTCCAGGAAGGGGGTGACCTCCTTATTTCTGAAAGGTCTTTCTAGTTGCAGCGTGAACGGACCGGGGGGGACCCATCGAGGGGCAGGGAGACCAGAGCCGGGGAGAGACGGGCAGCATGGGGCCTTGGCGGCAGGGATGGTGTGGAGGGGGCAGCATCTGAGCGCACAGGTGTGGCCCGGAGGCGGCCGGGCTGGGGATGCGCTCAGGGCCTCACGGGGCTGGCCCTGCTCTGGCTGGCTCTGTGCAGGGCACACGGTGGTCGGAGGGTGGCCAGCCCGGTCAGGTGACGCCTGAAGCCAGGACGACGGGGGGCCTCGTGCACTGAACCGGGACTGCCCAAGCGCAGGTTTCAAGGCGCCGCTGCTGCTCCCAGCCCTCTTTAGAAAGAAACCTTGACACGGAGTTTTATGCCGAGACCGCTGTAATTGCCAGTTCCATTTAAGCCATTACATGTATTTATGATAATTATGTAGTTAGAGGTAATTATACTAATTGTATAAATGCGCAATAATCGACTAAGATAACTTTGAGAGAACAAAGAATCCACCCAGAAAGCCCCCGCCCCCCCCCCGCCACTTAAGAGTGTGGCAAGACCCACGGGGGACAGAGGGGTGCTCGTGGGAGCCCTGGCTCCGAGCCAGACCCAGAGCTCCCGGCGCATACAGCAGGTGCTCGGAGTGCACCCGTTGCCATGGAAACGGAATGCCTGTCTCTCTTGAGATAAACTTGGGCCTGGGGCCACCGAGGAGCCTTGTTCCAGGTCAGCCCGGACGAATCCCCGCAGGCTTTGTGGACACGCGGGCCAACCATCACGGCCCTCTCCTGCTCAGAGCCATGCCACGGCTCCCTAGTGCCCAGGGATGGAGTTCCGCCGGGGCAGCCGGCGTCAGCGCGCCAGGGTGGGGCTCCGGCCCACTGGGCCCAGCTGCGGAACCGTCTGCGCAGTGGGTACAGGCCGGCTGACTCTCGCGGGCATGCTGGGCCCCTCCCGCCTCCATGCGGTTGCCCGGGCAGCACCCTCTGCCTGACTCCATCCCTCCTGCCTCCTGCCCCTCTGTTGAGCCCCTGCCTGTGCCTCCAGGCCCTGCTGGCCACGCCCCTTGTGTGCCAAGCCCTCTGCCTGCACCTCTCAGAGTCTGAATGTGCCCCTCTCTGGTGACGCCGCGTGGCCGTGCTGTCTGCCACAGGGTGAGTGTCCCTGGGGCCAGGACGACGTCCGCCCTTGACCGGGCCCCGCCCTCAGCACAGAGCCTGGCGTGAGTCATGCTCACGAATAACTGAAGGCACAAAGGTGCCTCCTTGTAACAAAGGCGTTGATAAAAATACTCTGACAAAAATACTCCTAAGGAGCCGTGCGAGCCCAGAGGGCCTCTTCTCCCGCTGGGGTGGGTGGTCAGGGAGGGCTGCCTGGAGGAGACAATGTCTGAATAAACGTGAGATAAAGGGTTTGGCAGGGACAGAAAGGGGGGCCAGGGGGGGCAGGCACGTGGAAAAGGCCCGGGACGCGAGCAGCAGCAAAGGGCCGACACCTGCTGTGACCCAGAGCCGCTGCCTCTTCCACCTCCATCGGTGCAGGTGGTGCATTAGGCGGGGCAGTGAGAGCCCGTCCTCCTTCCTGCTTCTCGCAGGGGTTGGGAGGGGGTGCTATGTACAATTTCTGGAAAGTTCTATGGGCACCTTCAGGAGACATCTGCACCTCCCACACCAGTCTTGGGCAGCGGATGACTTCTCAAGCATTCAAAAGTCCTGATCTGCCCGCCTTCAGGCACTCGTGATTGGTCACGGGCATAGAGAAGAGCCGTGATTGGTCACAGCAGAGAGAAGAGCCATGATTGGCCACAGCAGAAAGAAGAGCCATGATTGGTCACAGCAGAGACAAGCTGTGATTGGTCATGGGCAGAGAGAAGAGGTGGGATTGGCCACAGCAGAGAGAAGAGCCGTGATTGGTCACAGAGAAAAGCCGTGATTGGTCACAGCAGAGAGAAGAGCTGTGATTGGTCACAGCAGAGAGAAGAGCCTTGATTGGTCACAGCAGAGAAAGGGCCGGGATTGGACACAGCAGAGAGAAGAGCTGTGATTAGTCACAGAGAATAGAGCTGTGATTGGTCACAGCAGAGAGAAGAGCTGTGATTGGTCACAGCAGAGAGAAGAGCCTTGATTGGTCACAGCAGAGACGAGCTGTGATTGGTCATGGGCAGAGAGACGAGGTGGGATTGGCCACAGCAGAGAGAAGAGCTGTGATTGGCCACAGCAGAGAGAAGAGCCTTGATTGGTCACAGAGAAGAGAGCTGTGATTGGTCACAGCAGAGAGAAGAGCTGTGATTGGCCACAGCAGAGAGAAGAGCCTTGATTGGTCACAGCAGAGAAAGGGCCGGGATTGGACACAGCAGAGAAGAGCCGGATTGTTCACAGCAGAGAAGAGCCGTGATTGGTCACAGCAGCGAGAAGAGCCTTTATTGGTCACAGCAGAGAGAAGAGCCGGGATTGGTCACAGCAGAGAGAAGAGCCGGGTTTGGTCACAGCAGAGAGAAGAGCCGGGATTGGTCACAGCAGAGAGAAGAGCCGGGTTTGGTCACAGCAGAGAGAAGAGCCGGGATTGGTCACAGCAGAAGAAGAGCCGGGATTGGTCACAGCAGAGAGAAGAGCCGGGATTGGTCACAGCAGAGAGAAGAGCCGAGATTGGTCACAGCAGAGAGAAGGGCCAGAGCTGCTTTAGGGCCACGTACTTCAGTCCGAGGGCAGCAGGGCGCTAAGGACGGGCGTGAACACGGAGGGACCACGGCTGTAGGGCTCGGGGTGGTGGGTGACCCCGCAGCGTCCCAGGCACCATTCGGGGCTTGGCAGGCCTGGACTCATGGCTTCTCCCCACAACACTGCCAGGGGGGAAGACGTACCTCTCCCATTTTACGGACGGGTCAGAGGGGTTCGCCCCTGTGGCACCCCAGGAACTAGCAGCAGGGGATGCAAATTCAGGCAGCAGGTTCCAGACCCGTGCGGACCGCTCCCAGCCTGCGCTCAGGAGTCCCCCTCAGAGCCCCCTCTGCACAGGGCGGCTGTCGGCTTGTCAGCTGACTCCCCGAGAGCACGTCCCCATCCCCGACAGCAGTCCCCAGACCACAGCCACCTACCTCGGGGTTCTCCTGGCTCGGGGGCCGGTCTTCCTTCCTGTTGGTGGTCTGAGCTCCCTGAGACGGCTCCTCCGTGGGCGGCCGCGACTCGGCCTTGCTCTCGGGTTGTGTCTGCACTTGAGGCTGAATGATGATGACCTGGAAGGTACGGCGCAGGGAGGGGGATGAAGGGGTGCTGTGGTGGGGGGAGGTTAGGTGGGAGGGAGGGGAGCGGGAGGGGGAGCTGGGGGGTCCAGGGTGAGTCTGGGTGATGCCAGGTGCGTCACCCCAGAGGGCGCAGGCCCTGGGGCGGCAGGATCACGGGAATGAGGAGCTTGCACGGAGCGCTGCAGGCTATGGCAGGGCGTGTGCCTCCACAGCCCCTTCACCGGGAAGGTGGTCTGCAGGAGGACGGGGCCTGGCTTAGGACCCAGGGCCCTGGGTTCGGTCCTGTGCTCCCGTGTCGCAGCTGTGTGGCTTCGGGAGGTCACGCCGCCTCTACCCTCAGCTTCCTGGAAATGCTGACCTCTAGCAGCGAGGACAGGAGAGCTTAGTTCTCCTAAACCCAACTCAGATGCAGGTAAACTGAGGCCGAGGGGGAGCAGAGGGCTGGGACACTTCCCTGCTCTGTCCCGGCTGCATGACCTGGCCACCCACTCCCCTTCTGCCCCTTCGGCCTCAGGCCACGGTGTCTGAGGTGCTCCCACTTGGCCAAGGAGGGCGCGGGAGGGTGGGCATAATGCTCTTTTTCTCACTCTGAGGAGCCCTGCCAAGCCCTGGGGTGGGTGGGCATGTGGAGAAGGAGGGGGTGTGCTCCAGGCTTCACACAGAATCACCCTGAGCAGCCCCACTTCAGGCGGCCCCCATCCGGGTTTAGGGCGGCCCCCACCAGGGTTCAGGGTGACCCCTGGGTCTGATCCAAGCTTCAGAGGCTGGAAAGTCTGAAATTGACTTCTGCAGCCCAGCCTCCCTGGGTGGCTCGCTCCCATCTGTGGCTCAGCTATTTCATTTCTGGTTTTGGACAGGAAAGGGGGGGAAATCGTTTTATTTCTTGGGTCCAGGGGAAGGACTTCAGGGCCAAGCCAGGAGTAACTTGAACTGGCATTTTGCCCCTGAGAACGGGTATGACCGTCTTGTGAATCGTGAGGAGGAGATGGCTTCTCTTCCACGGGCTTAAGGGAAGGCTCTTTGTTCTTCTTCATATCACAGTTTAAAGTCCCAGAATTCTCCGGGCGGAAAATGATGCCCCTTTTTATATTCACGGGGGGGGGGGGGGGGGTAAACACGAAGATCCCCGTAGAAAGAAGGGCAGAGAATATCCTCAAATGACACACAGGAGTCAGAATTCTTGAAAAGTATAGGAAAAAATTCAAGCTTAATAATAACCAAATAACTCAACTTTCAACAGCGAGTGTCTCTCTGCACCGATTAAAGGAAAGGTGCCGAAGGCGGCAGCATGGGTGCTGGGGAGGCTGCAGTGAAGCTGGGACAGTCACTCCCCAAGCAGCTGCTCAGCACGCTCTGGACCCGGCCGCCCTGGATCCACACCTCCTCACGGGACTATATCCGACCAAAGCCCACTGACAACTCTTTAGGCTTCTAGAATCCCTGGGGACACGGTCCCGAGGTGGGAGGCCCAGAAACGTGCTGCGTGCGGTGACATGGTGGCATGTCACTGCACGCAGTGAAAGGGCTGGAAATGGAAGCGACACTGGCCACAAACAAGAGGGGGCAGCCTGGCGGACCCCAAGCTGGGACCAGGAAAAGAGGCCAAAGAAAGGAAATGACGCCTCCTACACAGCCCAGAGCCTCAAAAAGCAGCCATTAGGCGCTTGGAGGGAAACAGGGAGACGACCTCTGCTTTAAATCGGAGTTTTCTAAGAAATCACACATTTTCCATTCCGACACCTGGGTCCAAAAGGTCCTTGGCCACCTAACTCCACCAGCACAGCCATCGTCAGAATGGGGCTCCCCTGCTGTCACCCCTTCTGCCCACATTGTAGGAGTCAGTCACCCCAGTGAATGGAGTCGTTAACGCACGGACCAGGCATTCTTGTTTTGCTGGCCTTAATTCGCTCAGCCATATATCCCTTCAATCACATACCCGCTTACTTGTGCCCTCATTCACTCACGCGTGGGTCCACTCACCTGACCACTCATTCGTACCCCATTTACCCATCCGACCACTTGGCCGTTCTGCCCTCGTCTTTCATTCTGCCCGGCCTCGTGCGCTTGGTGCCTCTTGGGCAGGCGCCTCCTGTGCATGTGGCACGCCTGAGCCCGCCCGTGGGCACAGCCTCACCTTGTCCGTACTGATGAGGAGGGGCTGCACTTTGATGCTGTCGCTGACCACGGACGCAGCGGCACTGGGGGCGCTGGCGGCGGCATTGCTGGGGGCTGTGGAGATGATGGCGTAGGCCACCCCGGCACTGCTCAGAGGAGAGGTGATGGCGGCCGGCTCGGCGAGGGCCTGGGGCTGGCTGCCGGGCGCTGGCACATGGCTCACGGTGTTGTTGGCGGTGGGGAGGGCTGGGCTGGGGTTCTTGATGCTGACCACGGTGGCCTTCTGGAATGTTGGGGGCTGCTGGGGTGGCCGGTCCCGGCCGGGGGTGACGGGGAGGCTGTCTGGAATCAGAGTCTTTGGCCTAACCTGGGGGGAGGGAGACGGACGGACAGGTGGACGATGGCACTCTTTAACCATGGCCCCCGTTCACTAGTAAAACGCCCCTCCCTGCAAGGCCCGGTCCAGAAATGAGTCACTCCAGAAGCAGTGCTGTGAGGCGGCTCCATGTCTTCTGCCCTATTCTAGGCCAGCTAGTTCAGTCCATCTTTTCAAATCCTGGTCATTACCCACCAGGTGCATTTCCCAGGTCCTCACTGGGAACGGCCGGTGCTGTCCGAGGGAGGAGACGGGCGAGGGAAGGGGCTCCGCCAGCTCAGTGCCCGCCAGAGCCTCCGTGCTGAGGGGCTGGGGCAGCGGCCACAGGACAGACGGACAGACACCCCTGGGGCCCAGCCCTGGGCTGCTTACCTGAGGTAGCACTGCTACTCCTTGCCCGGCCAACCTCTGCAAGGAGCTGACCTGAGGGCCCGGGACAGGCACTGCAGTGATGGGTCCCAGAGCCTGGAAGACAGGGCGCTGCTGAGCGGGCCAGCGAGACGCACGGCCCACCGGTGAGGACCCCCCCGACCCGCGGCACCGACCCCAGCCCCCCAGCCTCCAGGACTGGGAGCTGCACGCACATGTCTGTTGTTTACAGCCCCTCCCCCGGGCTGCGGGATCGTTACAGCAGCTCATGCTGACTAAGACCGCCTCGTCCGTGAGCCAGGAAGAGGGTCCTCGGCAGGAACCGCAGCAGCCAGCACCTTGACCTTGGACTTCCCGGCCCGCAGTCCCATGAGAACTGCTACAAGCCCAGTCTCTGGGTCCTCCTTTCCCGCTGTGTCCGTGCGTCTCACTGACTCCAGAGGCTGTGGCTCTGAGCCTGCATTCTGGTGGGTGCTTGGACACCAGCCATTCTGCGCCTTAGAAATGGAGTCGGGGATGCGGGAGGGGACGCAGGGGGCGGCCGGACAGAGGCCGCGAGGGCAGGGCCTGCGGTTGGTGGGGCAATTGGAGCTTTGCTTTGACCTCGATCTCAACACTCGGTCACCAACAAGGAAACCGCCCTCCGTGCTCAGGACGTGGGCTGTTCGCAAAACGAGCACCGTCCCTGCCGACTCCAGGGACCATATGCAATACCGCCGGCCCCCATCGGCCCACGGCTGCTGGGGCGCACGCAGGTTGCCAACGCTCTGTAAGGCGCACCTTACGGGGTGTGGGCGCCCCTGGTGCCCGGGCAGCAGGAGGAGCCTGGGAGATGGGGTGACTCCCTGGGGCAGAGCCCAACGTCTTTCAAGAGGAATTTGCTAAAAACGAGGCTGCTGCGCAGCTCCCCCACTGCCTCTGGGGAGGACGGGCTTCCTCCGGGAGCCCCGTCACCTCCCACCCTGTGTGTTCTCCTGCGGGGCCTCAGCCTCCGGGACCGAGAACTGACACGCGGAGAGGACCCGTTACCCGGCAGGCCGGGCGCCATCTCGGAGGCCCTTCCTCGGGTAGTTTATGGCGCCCTTTTGTCAGGATGAATGAGCTCCGTGCGACTGCACTTACAGCGCTAAGCATCTAACAGGGAAGAATGGGCCGTAACTGTCTGAGAGAACTTCAGATTTCCCTGCTTCAGCGGAGTCCCCAGGGGCGGCCGGGGGACCTCAGACACCGAGGCCGGTGGGAGGCGCCGAGGGGACAGGTGCGCGCGGACTGCTCGTGGCGGGGACTCACTGGGCTCCAGCAGCAGCTGCGTGTGGCCCCAGCTCTGCACCAGTCACCCCGTCTGCAACAGGTGCCCGGCAGTGGGAGGGGCGCCCGGCAGTGGCTGAGGAAGGTGGGGCAGCAGCCAGGCCTCCGAGCACCTGGCAGGACGGCGAGGAGCCGCAGCCTGGCCTCCGTCCCTCTACGAGCCTGCGTCCGTCCAAGCAGCTGCTCCAGCCGCAATCCGCTTGCATCTGGATGGAGCCCCTGTGACGCAGGGCGAAGGTGACCACCAAGCCCCCACCTCGTCGGTGCCAATAAGCATTAATACAGCGTAAGCACCACCTGACCGCCGGTGAAGCCACCTTATTCACAGACGGGACCCACTGCGCCTTGCTCACGGCCAGAAGTGACTGAGCTGCGTGCCACGGGCGCACTCCTGCTGAGCCGGCCTTCCGCCGGCTCCCACTCCCACTCCACTGACCCCTTGCTCGTCCGTAGAGGAGCGACGGGCGTTTCAGGTGCATGAGACCAGCCAGGGACAGGCACGCCTGTCATTGCTGCCTGCCCACAAGCGTGGCACAGCTGTGATGGGCGCATCCCAGAGCAACCCGTTCCCAGCTGGCCCGAGTCACCTGAGCATCCCTGTCCTCCCTGCTCCCAGGGCCGGGGGGCCGGGGGGGTGGGTGCGAAGGCACTGGGCACACAGCTGCTGAATCACACCAACAGCTCCTCTTACAAGTGTGCGGTCCCGGTCGGGAGGGCGTGCACCTCAGGGAAGCCCGGCTGCTGGGCAGGCGGCTCTGGTCTGCTGGGTCCCTGTGACCCTGACCCAGACAGCGGAGGCGGACTGCCCAGGGCCACGGAGGCCTTGGCAGGGGAGGCCGTTCTGAATCGGAAACCTGGAAGACGGGAGTGGCCCCTCAGCTGACATTCACAAGGTCCTTCCAGCAGCCCGTGTGGCCAAGCGCCTCATTCACTCGGTCATTTTACGCTGTTTAGTAGGAAACATACTAAACGGCATCGTGGGCCAAGAATCAGGCTGTGGTCTTGAGGTGGCAGAAGCCAGCAAGTGTGGTAACCAGCGTGGGGTGGGGTGGGGCACCCTGGAAACCTCCCCACGGACGGCGGCCTTCGGAGCCACGCTGGCTGTGTGGTGGCAGCGTCCATACGACCAAGCTGCCACGCCACGTCACAGCTCAACAGAGAAATGCCACGTCTGAAAGAGAACTGGCTTTGGGGCGGGGGCCCATCAGGACCCTATTGAACCCCCCATCCAGGCCGTCGGAGCACCCCTGAACCCCAAGGGGAGCACGCGCCTGTTGCCCGGCTCTATCTGCCTGCAGAGCTTATCCAAAGTCAGGAGGAGGGTCCTGGGAGGTAGCCCCCGGCTGGAAGGCCAGAGAGCAGGCGGGGGGTGACCAGTAGGAGGACGCACAGGGGAGGGTGCAGCCTTGGAGAGGGGGGGGCGGTGCACACAGGAGCCCAGGCTGGAGCCGGAGCCTCGCAGGCCCCGGGAAGACGGTGGGCGGGGCCTCCCTCTGGTCTGTCCCAGGAAGGACCAGCTGGTATTGGGGATGTCTCCAGGGCGGCCTTCTGGGCCCAGGAGCGACAGGAAAACATGGAATAGTTGGCGCCTGCCCTTCCCCTGGTCCCCACAGACCACCTGCTCCCCTCACTTCGTGGTCTCCAACATCCGAGACTGGGGAGGCCCCGGAGCCACTGCCTGGGCCCTGGGATCTGGAGGCCCCGCCAGGGAGGCATCTTCAAAACCAACCAGGACCAGACACAGTGATGGGCATGTTGCTGTCAGCCTCCCCACCGCCCTCTGGACCTTAGGAGAATAGTCACTCGGGAAATCTCATTCCCACGTGGACGGCTGACACGCTCTCCCACGGGCCTGGCCTCGGGGCCCTGGGATCTAACTGAGGAGGCGCGCATCTGCACAGCGCCCGCCCGGGGTGTCTGCCACCGGCTCCCACGCTCCTCGCTCAGGAGAGGCCGCCTGGGCGCAGGCAGCGACCTGAGGGGCGGCCCCAGGGCCAGTGTGCAGCCCCCAAGGATGGAGACAAATGTCTGCACCCCAGCAAGCACCACCCAGACCACGAGGCAGAACGTTCCTGCAGACCCCGTCCTGGTCTGAGTCCTGAGCCGGCAGCCGTTAGGAAATCGGTTAAAGCCCCACGGTTTTCTGAACCTGTCGGCACCATTAGTTGACTCTGTGCCGGGCCGTGGAGACAGAGGTAAGGAAGGCAGAGACCCCACCCACTCTGTGCGGGGTGACCCCGACCTGACACCGCTCGGCCAGCCGGGACAGAGGTAGGCAGGAAGGGCAGGGGTCTGCGTTGGCCGCATGTCTGTGCCTGCCGATTCCCTCAGATCTGGGGTGACTTCCGGACCCCGGTGAGGATGAGAAAACGGGGGGCGGGTGGGGAATGACCTGCCCAGGCGGGTGGCTGGTGAGAGGCGCGGCAGGGACCTGAGGGTGGGCTGGCTCCCACCCCCGACGCTGTCCTGTGGGAGGAGCTCGGTGTCCCCTGCAGGGTCAGCACGGCCCTCGGACGCACAGGGGGCTGGATGGAGCAGCAGCAGCGTGTCCTGGCCACCACAGAGCTTGGCACACAGGAGGCGCTTAATAAATGCACTCCCTCTCAGAAGTGCATCCCTGCACCGGCCTGTCCCGCAGGACAAAGGGACCTGACATTTGGTGGTGGCACTCTGGGGATGGAGGTGACGGCTGTGGGCGAACCACTGGGAGCTCGGGCAGGGGCCCAGGGCCGGGTGCCCCCCGCCGTGCCGGATGCTCCCCACCGTGCCGGATGCCCTCCTCTGTGCAGAATGGAAATGATCCTCCTGCTGCCCCCACTTCAGAGTCCCTCTGGACCAGTGTCCTGACTCAGTTTCCCCACTTCTGTGGTGGGACCACCAGGGCCAGGTGTCACCAGAATAGGTCTTCTGAACTTGACACTGAGATGCCCGAGGCCTGGGGCAGGGAGATGGGGGCCAGGGGGCGGGGACAGCTGGCCACAGCTCCCCAGGCTGCAGCCGCGCTGCGAGCTCGCTTTGCAGGAGAGAAGCCCCGCCTCAGCCTCGTTCTTTCTCCAGCGGGTTCTGGATGCCAGACCCCCTTATGCCCAGCGGGCTCTCCCTCCCCCCCGAACCCACACCCGGCCTCCCCACACCCCCAGATGCCTCAGGAAGGTCCCTGAACCGATCAGCGTCAGTTTCCCCAGGTGGGAGCCTTGACCTGTGCTCAGAGTGGCTGCGCCATTAAGGGAGAACACGCGTGAAGGGTTTTATTGTCGCTGCAGATGAGGGCAGTGACCTCGGTCTCCGCACTGATCTCATCAACGCAGCATGGCCTGTCTGTGCCGGGTGGGCACTGTGCTGGGCTTGGGCACGGCGCCCTCTCCCCATGGCACCGAGTCACTCGCCTGCAAGGAAGGGTGTGGAGCGGCACCGAGCAGGTGAGCGGTCCCCACAGGTGCCCACACCCGTGGCCTGAGACCCAGGCTCCCCGGGAAACAAGGCAGGTTCCCGCGTGGTGCCTGGGGGAGGGGCTGAGGAGTGACAAAGGGCTGTCACCAAGTTTACGGGCGATGCCTGACCCGCGGAGCGGGACTTCCTCACCCTGTGCATCGCCTCCTCATCACTCGGCTCCTAGCTGGAGGACAGCGGATGAGAGGAAGCCATCCAGCCCATTACGGCCCAGCGAGACGGCTCCAAATGGAATCTAACCGCCAGTGAAACCGTCAACACTTCATTTACTCGTCGTTCAATGGCAGAGATGCTGGGATTTCCGTGGGGGGGAGGGGGGCGATGCTCGGGGGAGGGGGAGACGGGGTGTGGGCCCAGGCTGCTGCTGGGCCGCCCAGGGCAGTGATGCCCACTTTGGAAACCAGAAACGGGAAGGAGATGGGCATCCTGCCACGCGGTGCACATGAGGAGTCACCGTCCCACACGCCTGCTTCGGTCTGCCTCGCGTGGCCGTTGGCGTGGCGTTCGAAGACCCTCTCGCTAAGGCCCCGAATTCCCCGACGGAGCACCGACCCTCCGCACAGCCAGGTGCCAGCCTTCCCGGGACGCTCCCTCCTGCTCGTCCGTCCCATTTCTCTGGGCTCCGTTCCTTTACTGGGGGGAGCACCTCACCGAACTGCCCTGCTCCCCAAGTTCAAGCACTGCGCCTGGAGCTGCGTGGAGGTGCCCGGTGGTGGGACCCTGGTTGTGCCAAGAACTCGGAGGCAGCCTGTGCCCTTCAGTTACGAAGGACGGCCATGCTCTCTCTCTGCTCTGCCCGGCCCAGCCACGCGGCCGCGGGTGCTGCTGAGGGACACGGACGCAGGCTCAGAGGCCAACACGGAGGGGGGGGGATGGAGGGGGGGCCGTCACGGGGGCTCACCAGGGGCCGCCCCCCTGCAGGCACTGACCACTCTTAAGTGAGCAAAGGCGCCACGTTTGTTCACACTCACACGCCTCATGGATGACACGCTGGGCCTTGGGGGAGCGACACCCCAGAACGGTCGCGAGAGGGGCCTGGCTTCGCATTCAGTTCTCCCCTCTGCCTCCACTTCTGAGGGGGCCCTGCTTCCCGCGGACCCGTCGCTTTGAAGTCAATGGAAACGGGAAAGGTGGGAAGGGGCGCCCTTTCTCCTCGCCTCCCGTCCTCTATCCGGGAAAGCGCGGGAGGAGTTACAGACCCGGGCCTTTCTGGCCTAGCGTGCGTCCTCACCGTTTTGTTCAAGGGAAGACACAGGAAACAAAGGAGCGGGAACCGTCCTGGCCGCCGCGGCCTGAGGGGACGGAGGCGCGGGCATGGCCGTGTGGCCCAGGCAGCTCCGCTCCGCGGTGGTGGGCACCGGGGGCACCGGGGGCCGGGGCCGGCCGGGCGCTGGGCCGCACTCACAGGCCCCGCGACGCAGTTAGCCGACACTGGAGCATGCAGCTGCCTGGGCCTCCTGGGCTGACTCTTCCTGGGAGCCCCCAACGCAGGACGCTACCCGACAGGAAGCTCCTCACGCAGACAGCTGGGCACAGACCCAGGGCGGGGAGGAGGCCGCCCAGGGAGAGAACAGGCGGCCCAGGAGTCACAGAGAAGCGCGGGGACCAGCGCAGGTAGGAAGGCATTCGCGGTGACCGACACGCGGCGGAGGCCGGGTGTGGGCTCGCTCCAGTGAGAGACTCCTGGGGCCTCACAGCCTCGTGGTTTTACCTCCAGGAGCCCCATCAGGTCCTCACGGTGAGGCCTGGGAGGAATCCCCTCGGGGTGACCGAGGGGCGGGGAAGCCCCAATGTGAGCCCCGGCACTGGCTGAGTTCCAAGCGCTGGCGAGGCACCGGGAGAGCTGGGGGCTCCACGGGACGGGGCACATGGCTCCCGCGCTCCCCGGGCTGTGCAACCAGCCGGGGAAGACCTGGCCTCGCTCTGCAGTCAGGGAAGACTTCTCAGAGGAGGAGCCAAGGCCGTTCGTAAAGGATCAGCAGGAGGAGACGCCACGGGTAGAATTAAACGTAGAAACACAACTCAATGCAGATGTCTTGGGCACTGATGACCCATCCAAGTCTGGAGCGTGGGGGTTGGGGCTGGTGTCCCTGGGCCCCTGAAGAAGGCTGGCCCCTCCTCCTCGTTCTGGGCCGGGGTCACAGCAGGGCTGTGAACAAACGGGAGTGAAACTCTTGGCCCTGGAGTGCTGGGGTGCGATGCTGCAGGCACACATGTGTGCAAGGTCTGCATGAACAACCTGACGTGACCCACACGGCACCAGGGCCTGCCTCCGCCCCACGTGCACTGAGCTTTAACTCTGGAGCAGGGGTTCCCAACCTTTTTCGGCCGTGCCCCACTTAAGCTTCTCTAACATCCTGGTGCCCCCCTGTGACATAGAATTCTAACTAGAGGCCTGGTGCACGAAATCTGTGCACTGGGGGGGGGGAGGGTCCCTCAGCCTGGATCATGAGGGCGCAGGCCAAGGGAGGTGGCCAGCTGGGGAGGAGCTGCAGGAGGGCTCCAGGGCGTGTCCGGCCCATCTCGCTCAGTCCTGATCGGCCAGACCCCAGCAGCAAGCTAACCCACCGGTTGGAGCGTCTGGTCAGTGCACGTCATAGCAACTGAGCGAGTGGTCGACTGTCTGCCCCCGGTGGTCAGTGCATGTCATAGCAAGCGGTTGAGCGACCTTAGCATATAATTAGCATATTACACTTTGATTGGTTGAACAGATGACCGGATGACCAGACACTTAGTATGTTAGGCTTTTACTCTATAGGATTATTCAAAAAGTGAACTCCTATTCATGTGGAGGAAGCCTGAAAGGCCATTAACTTGGTCTAAACAGGCTTCCAAAGAACATGGCTTCCATGAAAGAGAAAAATAAAAGAACGAAAGGACAGTTGACCTACTGAGGAAGAAATCACTAAGAAATTGTTTAAAATAATAATAGGAAGTGATAGGACAAAATAGCAAATAAAGTTTCAAGACATAATAGAGAACTGAAATGCATAAATACGTCACGATATATGTTTATATGCTGTATATGAGGCCCTAGAACCGTAAGAAATGAAAAGAATTCACTGTTAATAACTCAGTCTCGAACTGCCCCCCTTAAAAGTCAAATCGCCCCCCGTGGGCCCCACATTGGGAACCACTGCTCTGGACAGAAGCACTGTGCCGGCGGCGGGTCACTTCCAGGCCCTGTCGCCAGCGCTCCCAGACGTGGCCCAGCGTTGAACAGCGCACGTCACATCGAGCCAGACGTGGCGAGGGGAGGAGAGCTCTTCACACAGCAGGCGTCCTTCCCCACGCCGCGTTTACAGTTCAGATCAGAGCTGCCACGCGTGAATGCGACCAGGTTTGATAAGGCCAGAGCGGTATACGGAGATACGGATGCCAACCGATTGGTTTTAATTAACGGTATAATGCTCTCTGTGTCATGGAGAGTTTAGATCACGTAATACTGCTCAGAGCCCAATCGTTCAACAAATAAAAAACACGATTTAACAAATGGGAGTCGCTGTGCCTAGAGGCAGACGCCCTGGGATCTTCCCGTCAGCCCTTTCTGCTCCTCCAGCGCCGAACCACAGCCTGGCGCACTCCTGGCCGACGACGCCCACCTCCCGCCTCCTCCCCCTGCTCCCCCAGCAACAGGCCTTGCTTGGAGGAAAGAGAACTTTCCACAAGTCACCACCACCATCTCTCCACCGCCCAACGTGCATCAAGACACCTCTCTCTCCAGGGATTGAGGGTCCAGGGTCGCAGCTCCTGGCCGGCTCCTGCCTGGCCTCACTCCTCCCCTGGGCCCGAGGCTGGTCCTGAGCGGAAGGGCAGGTGGTGGAGAGGCAGGTGCCTAGCAGGGTCACAGTGGGGCGCCTGTCCGCGGGCAACCCCATGTTGGCCAGGGTGCCTCCTGCCCTCCCTGCTCAGCCTGCACCCTTGGCCACCCTTCCAGCTCACCGGACACTTCACCGAGACACGTGCCGGACCCCCCCTGTGCTGGGCAAAGGCGCCCTTCCCCTCAGCAGCACAGAGCTCTCTAACCCAGACGCTTCTCGGAGCCCCAAGCACATGCCGGGCGCCGTCCCAGCAGCTTCCTCGCCTCATCGCCCCCAGCGAGGAAGACAGGAGGGGACCGAGGCCCCAGGTCCTGAGAGACCTGCCCACAGCCGCACAGAGGCAGGATCCGACCGGGTCTCCGGGCTCCAGCCGCCCTGCCCGCCTGCAAAGCTGCCCCACGCAGCGAGGCTGGGCGCCTGCACCCGGGCTGGGTCCGCGCGGCGCTGTCCGCGGTGCTGACGACGCGGCCAGCCATCCTCCCAGCGGGGACGCCGGCGCTCCGCCCCGCCTTGCCCAGGAGAGGGCGCTGATCAGTTTGTATTTCCAGAATGTGTCTTCGTTAACAGGGAACTTTTAAAATGTGGCCGTAAAGCTAGTTTAGAAAAAAGCAAATGTATGACCTGAGCGTCACCATCTACACAGCTCACTCTGGAGGTGCCATGTGCCTGGAGGCGGTACGGCCGAGGGCAGCCCCGAGCCCGGTCCGCCTGCCCTAACGCCTGGAATCTCACTGTGGGTGAGGCAGGACATGCCATCCCCACCAGTGCAGTTTAACATGTATGCGTGTCTTGTACCGAAGCGATACTAGGAATGATAACGTGTGTACCATTTGAAGAATCACAATCCATCTGTGTGCACGGGACCCGGCTTAACGAAAGAAAACGGACTTTAGCTTTGAAATACCGCTCCTGCCCCCCTCCCCACGTCCAGGCAGCGCCAATTTTGTCTATCATTCCGTGACTCTCCTTTGTAGTTTACCAAATACGTTTATCGAAACACCTTGCTTTGTTTTGCATGTTTTTGAACTTTATGTAAATGAAGGCATATTAAAGTATTCTGCAACTTCCTTTTTTTTCCTTTTTAATACATTTTATTGATGTTTTACAGAGAGGAAGGGAGAGGGACAGAGAGTTAGAAACATCGATGAGAGAGACACCGATTCAGCTGCCTCCTGCCCACCTCCTATTGGGGATGTGCCCGCAACCAAGGTACATGCCCTTGACTGGAATCGAACCCGGGACCTTTCAGTCTGCAGGCCAACGCTCTGTCCACTGAGCCAAACCAGTTAGGGCTGCAACTTCCTTTTCTGACTCAATTGCCTGTCCCTAAGTTCACTGTTGTCACTGCCCGTGGCCCGGCTCATCCCCTTCACAGCCACATAGCGCAAGGCAGACCTGCTTACCCCTCACCGTTGGTGGTGGCGCCGTGGTTCTCGCCACGTCGGCTAGGACTGTGGTCTCCTGGCCCACCTGTGTACGGACTTCTCTAGGGCAGGGATGCACCTAGAAGCGGGAGTTCTCGTCACGGGACATGAGTATCTATCTCCAGCTTTACCTGATGACTCCACACTGTTTCTAAATTCTCCAACTCCAGGCCCATCGTGCTTCGTAAGGATTCCGGCTGGTCCCCATGCCCGCCGGCCCCGGGCACTGTTCGCATACCCACGGGTGCCAGTGTGACACAGGTCAGCTGGGCATCTTCTCACATGCTGATCAACTCTTCTTTTCCTCCTCTAGGAAGGCTGTCTGACCCCCGCCCCACCCCAGGCCCCGCTGGCTCCCACTGGAAGGCTCTGGACCAGGGTTTCATGCCAAGGACCAAACACGGTCCGTTGGGGACCGGAGCGTCCTCGCTCTGTGGGCTCTGCCGACGGAGGCCGGTGCCACTCCCGGGTCCTGCCCGGGCGGAGAGCACTTTTCACAGCCCCCAGCTCATCATTCTCTTTGCCGCCCCTCCCAGCCCCCAAATCATAATCCCTTCAAGTGAAGTCACACTTCAAGTTTAGAGTGTTCTCAAGCTGTCCGCCAGGCACCCTGCCTCGGCCTAGGGCAGCTCTGACCGACAGCCCGTGGTGGGGAGGACGGTGTCGGTCCCGCTCCGTGCCACCTGCAGTGCCAGGGCCAGGCCTGGCCCAGACCCAGAGCCCGGGAGCCCCCTAACGGTTCGGTGGTGAGGGACCGGGAGGGGCTGCCCCTTCGAGCTGCAGTGGCAGCGGCTGCTGCTGAAGACGCGTGCGGGCCATCTCCGCCGACTGGCTCTGGGTTTGCGGAAACTTCATCGCCGGCGCCTCTGTGACGCGCCCAGTTTAGCGTCTGGGCTTCCAAAGTCGCTCTTAGCACTTTGATCCTTAAAATTGAGATGATTTAAACCTACCTTCAAAGGGGGTGACTCAGCGGCATTTACGACATTCGCCCAGTGGGAGAGCGACCACGGCCGTCCAGTTCCGAACAACGGCACCCCCGCAGGAGCACAGGCTTTCCCTGAGGGCGCTGTGCCGGCCCCACTGGAAGCCTGGGACTCCGGAGGACCGGGGAGTCCTGGCGTTTCCACCCCATCCCCCTCCTAGTTCAAAGTCACTGACCATCCACGCTGAGATAAACTAGCTCACAAAGACGCAATCCCGCCCTGGCTGGTGTGGCTCAGTGGATAGAGCACTGGCCTGCAGGCTGAAGGGTCTCGGGTTTGATTCCGGTCAAGGGCACATGCTCGTGTTGCGGGCTTGGTCCCCAGTGGGGGGCAAGCAGGAGGCAACCAATCAATGATTCTCGCTCATCATTGATGTTTCTCTCTCTCCCCCTCTCTTCCTCCCTGAAATCAATAAGAAAGAAAGAAAGAAAGAAAGATAAAGACGCGGTCACATAGTTCCCAGCGTCTCCTAAGTCTTACACCTTACAGTGTTACGAGGCGCCCACCAGACCGGGTGATGAAGGGCGTCCCCATGGCAGCCCCAGGCTCTGCTGGGGATGCAGCCCGGGCGGCCGGGTGGGGTGCGGGATGCGGCAGCGGCGAGGGGGAGGGCGGGGGGGGGGGCGGGGAGCTGAGCTGTGACCAAGACCTGCAGAGAGGTGAGCAGAGGACATAGGAACCCCTGCTGCTGTCACAGTGGTGCCAACTGGGGGGACCCGGAAGGCTCGCACTCCCGAGGCCCGCTGTCCGCACCACAAAGTCGCTGTACACAGGTGAGTCAGGGCAGGTGAAGTGGCTAATTAGTTGTTACTGAGACTCGGGGAGCCGAGTCCCCTCACAGGGTGAAGTGCCCCCGTCTAACCGGGGACCAGGAAGCACATCTGTCATGGCACTGCCACCCGAGCCATCAGCACAGCTAATCACGGCTAATTGTGATATCGGCTAATTGTGACAGCGCTCCGGTCTTGCGCTAATACACTTAGACTTGCTAATCAAATCAAACCCTCCGCTCGCGTACGGCTCTGAGTAAATGTTCCTGCAAAGCGAGAACTAAATAAATACTCCAGCTTCGTTCTCTCTTCCTTGTAGCTGTATATTGGCGGCGGGGGGGGGGGGGGGGGGCGGGGGCATTTATTTGCCCCTGAGACCAAAGGCATCGAAGGAATCTGGTGAGGAATTGGCCTTTACTGCCCGAAGCTTCCAGAGAGGGGGAGACAGAGGGGGGAGAGAGGGGACGAGGGGGGGGAGGGAGGGAGAGAGGGAGGGAGGGAGGGAGGGAGGGAGGGAGAGAGGGAGGGAGGGAGAGGGAGGGAGGGAAGGAGGGAAGAGGGAGGGAGGGGAGGAGGGAGGAAAGAGGAAGGGAGGGAGGGAAGGAGGGAGGAAGGAGGAAGGGAGGGAGGGAGGGAAGGAGGGAGGGAAGGAGGGAGGGAAGGAGGGAGGGAAGGAGGGAGGAAGGAGGGAGGGAGGGAGGAAAGAGGAAGGGAGGGAGGGAAGGAGGGAGGAAGGAGGAAGGGAGGGAGGGAGGGAAGGAGGGAGGGAAGGAGGGAGGAAGGAGGGAGGGAGGGAGGAAAGAGGAAGGGAGGGAGGGAAGGAGGGAGGAAAGAGGAACTGTCACAGCTGAGCCTGTGTCATCTCTTAACCACTTTTCCTGTGTCGTGTCCGCCCTCTCAGGGACACAGGTTCCTGCAGCCCCTGGCTGGGGATGAGGGCTCCTTCTCAGCACCTCAGCGGTCTGAGCCCTCCAATTCCACTCCCCAAATTGGGGTGCTCGGATCTGTCCCCAGACCTGGCCAGCAGCCTGTGTTGCTGGCCTGTTTCCCCAGCACCTCTCCAAGGCCCGCGCGTGGCCGGCGCCCGGGAAGCCAGGCTGCTCAGCACAGGAGCAAACAGCCTGGTTTGCAGACGAGGAGACGGGGTGCGCGATGCTGAGTAAGTGCCCAGCACTGTGATGCCAAAGGCGGGCCCCAGACCCCAGGCCCCCTGCCAGGCCCGGCCCTGCGCCTGTGCTCCCTCGGCGGTGGGGGGGGGTGGCCCCACACCACGCCACCCGGGGACCAACAGGAAATGAGAAGGGCTCCGTCCGCTCAAGGACACACTGCGGCCTTTCTGAGGGTGCTGGAGTGGAGGCTGAAAGGTGGGCCAGGAAGGCCACTCCACGGAAATGCACAGGTTACCCCAGCGATGCTGCTCACCTCCTCACCTCCTCACCTCGCACAGCCAGCCACAGGCTCCTGGCCCCGGGGCTGCCGGGGACCAGCTCCCACCCCACCCCCCACCCCCCGGGCTCCCTTTGTGAGGCAATGCACCCCCATCCCCCAGCCCACACAGGACGGAATGTGCTGCGTGGAAACCCAGGTCCCTCCCCCCGCCCCCCCCCGCCCCCCCCCCGGTTCTGCCAGGCCTGGCCTGGACCGTCGCGGCCGTCACCGAGCCTCAGTTCCTGCCCAGGCGAGAGGCGCCCTGTCGGGTCCATCATGGCCATGTCCTGTCAAGCTTCCTTTTCTCTCACGGCAGAAGGAGGGAGGGAGTGAGTGAGTGAGCGAGTCCATGGGACGGCCTGCAGCCACCATCACTGGGCTGAGACGGCTTGGAGCAGGGAGCGTGGAGGAAAGAGGGGTGAGAAGCAGCACTGGCATCGACCCTGAGCAGGAAGGTTGTTGCCATCACCTGAGATGCTCTCGGGCTGGACCCATTTCACAGACGAGGACCCACTTCACTGCGAGAGGGTGCAGGGCGACTCAGAACCTGTGTCCTGCCCACTCCTGTACGGCCCCAGGCAGCTCAGCCACCCTCCAGCAAGTCTCCCGCCTGGCATCTCACGGCCACTGCTGCTGCCAGGCGGGGCCCACACGGCGTGTGCGCACACACACACACTCACACACACACACACACTCACACATACACACACATACACACTCTCACATACTCTGACACACACACACTCTCACACACATACACACTCACACACATACACACACTCACACACACACATACACACTCACACACACTCACACATACACTCACACACTCACATGCACACACACTCGTACATACATACACACTCACACACATACACACACTCACACATACACACTCTCACATACTCTCACACACACACTCTCACACACATACACACACACATACACACTCACACACACATACACACTCACACATACACACACACTCACACATAGACACACATCATACACACACTCTCTCACACACACACATGCACACACATGCGCACACGCGCACAGACATGCACTCACACACACACTCACATACACACACACATATACACACTCACACACACATACACACACTCACACACACACATACACACTCACACACACTCACACATACACTCACACACACTCACATGCACACACACTCGTACATACATACACACACACATATAGACACACATCATACACTCTCTCACACACACACATGCACACACATGCACACACACGCACAGACATGCACTCACACACACACTCACATACACACACCACCAAAAACTGAGAGACACGTCCGGCATCAAATGAGGCCGTTGGTTTTCATTAACTTCAGACAGTGTGTGTTTGGGGTATTATCTGTAACAAGGTCACGTGGGGCATTTGAAGGTCACGGTGATCTCTATCCAGAAATCAGTGCTTACTTCCAGGAGCTCCTTTGGGATGAGTGCAGATTACAGGAGCAGCAGGTCCCGTGCCAGGAAGCAGGCCCCTGTGCTCTGAGGAGCCGGAGCCGGGGACGACGCCCACCCGTGACCGCAGACCAAGGCCGCAGAAGCAAGAAATGAGGCTCCAGCCCTGACTGGTGTGGCTCAGTGGATAGAGCGTCGGCCTGCGGACTGAAGGGTCCCAGGTTCAATTCCGGTCAAGGGCATGTACCTTGGTTGCGGGCACATCCCCAGTAGGAGGTGTGCAGGAGGCAGCTGATCGATGTTTCTCTCTCATCGATGTTTCTGGCTCTCTATCCCTCTCCCGTCCTCTCTGTAAAAACTCAATAAAATATATTTTAAAAAGAAAGAAAGAAATGAGGCTCCAGAGGACAAAACCAAATCGGGCCTGACTGAGCCGAGGCAAGATGGGAGGCCCCCCATCTCAGTGCTGTCGGGGGCTCCCGGGGGGTGCGGCATCCGGACCACCTGGCTCCGGGAGCTCGCCGGCCGGGGTGGGGGCTGCGAGGCCGCACCTTGAGTGGCAAAGGCCCCACGTGGGAACCGGGGCGGGAGGGGGGTGCCCAGGGGCATCGGCAGCCCAAGGACGAGCCGGGACACAGGATCCTGGACCGGCCTATCCCCAAACGCCACGCCGCAGGGCAGGTAAGGAGGCTTGCTCACTTGTCCTCTGTGCTTTCCGCGTTTGTTAATTTTTAAGGAATACGTTTTAGAACCTAACCTGAGGAAATCAACGCAGATGAACAGGAACGCCCACCAGCCACCACGGTAAAAACAGTCCGGCAGCACAGACCACTTCTTGCTGTCACCCTCTTTCCCTTCCCCCGCCCATAAAGACGCCGCAGGACTCAACCTGAGCGTAGTCCTCCGAGTTACCCTGCACAACACAAGGGCGGTACGCAAACTGACCCTAGGCGGACCGACCAGAACCACCACTCGACTAGTCACTAGGGGGCGCACTGGCCGCCTCTCAGTTCCTTTCCCGGCCGGCAGGCTCCCGTCACCCAATGGCGAATGGAGAAGCGGGGGTGGGTGGCCCCTGCCCCGCTGGTCACCCCACACACAGAGGGTGACCCACGGCAGGGGCAGGGCCAGCGAGTGGGTGGGAACGGCCAATCTCTCGGTACCTTCCCCCGGCCCTCAGGCTCCGATCGCCCAGTGGCTAACAGGGAAGCAGGGGTGGGTGGCAGCGGGGGCGGGCCAGCTGCAGGCAGCCGGGGAAGATGCCCTGCCCACAGGCCCCTGCCTACCGGTGCCTACATACCCGCACATGAATTTCATGCGCTAGGCCCCTAGGCGTAATAAAAGCCATATGAATGCATTGGCCTTTATAGCTTAGGAGGATCACTGCTCCCTTGTTACAGGCGGGAAAACTGAGGTTCAGGAGTTCCCACACCTTCCTCAGGTGTGCACAGTGAACACCGAGGGCCTGGAGCTGAGCCTCTTCCATGCCCCTACATTCCCAATCTTTCCCCGAGGCGAACAAGGAGCTACCGTCATCTTCACAAAAACCCATTAATCACTGCAATTACCACACCACCATCACCACCACCACCACCACCTCCACCCCCACCATCACCACCATCACCACCACCACCATCACCACCACCACCACCACCATCACCACCACCATCACCACCACCACCATCACCACCACCACCACGACCACCACCACCACCATCACCACCATCACCCACCACCATCACCACCACCACCACCACCACCACCACCATCACCACCACCACCACCACCACCCACCACCACCACCATCACCACCACCACCATCACCACCACCATCATCACCACCACCACCATCACCACCACCACCACCACCACCTCCACCACCACCACCACCATCACCACCACCACCATCACCACCACCACCACCACCACCTCCATCACCACCACCACCACCACCACCATCACCACCACCACCTCCATCATCACCACCACCACCACCATCACCACCACCACCACCACCACCACCACCACCACCACCACCTCCATCATCACCACCACCACCATCACCACCTCCATCACCACCATCACCACCACCATCACCACCACCACCACCACCACCACCACCATCATCACCACCACCACCACCATCACCACCACCACCACCACCTCCATCATCACCACCACCACCATCACCACCTCCATCACCACCATCACCACCACCATCACCACCACCACCACCATCACCACCACCATCATCACCACCACCACCACCATCACCACCACCACCACCACCACCACCACCACCACCACCACCTCCATCACCACCACCACCACCATCACCACCTCCATCACCACCATCACCACCCTTGCCACCACCACCATTACTGCCACGATGATTCAATCCAGATGAACCCCGAGGTGCCTCTCTGGAGGGAAGGAGCTGACCGGCCTTGAGTGAGCAGGACCTTGTTCAAGAGAAAGAACACCCAGTGGAGAGCGGAGGGCAGGCTGGCGGCCCGGGGGCGGGGCACGGTCCGCAGTTCCGGTCAGGAGATGAGGCTGAAGCACTGACCGGAGGCCGGGAAATGAAAGGCCTGTCTAGCAACTGCAGAGAATTTTTAAATCTTCCTCAAGTCGCTGGCTTCCAGGCTCTGCTCCCTGCGGCCCCGGCGTCTCCCACTGACAGAGGTCGTGCAGCTGGGGGCAGAGTGGGGCTGCCTGCGGGAGGACGAGCCGCCCAGCCCACTTCAAGCACAGGGCTGCTCTGTGTGGCTCAGACACGGGCTCTGGCCTGGGCGAGAGGCTAGGAGAGCGGTCTGCCGCAACCGACCGCGGTGAGCGGGCGGGCGGGAATGGGGGAGTGGGAGGGGGAGATCGTTTTTAAGCCCCGAGAGGTAACTCAGGGCGAAACTTCAGAAAAATAACCCCACAACAGAGTGGAAGACAGAGCCTGGAGGAGAGAGAGCAGCCAGGCAGCGGCGGGCTTTCCGGGAAACGCTGCTGCACGGTGGGCTGGAGTCCCAGCGGGTGAGTGAGAAACAGGAGGGCAAATGGGCGAGGGATGGCGAGGTGGCGAGGGATGGGAGCCGAGGCCAGGGGGCGCCAGGGAGGAACCCACTGCTCTGAGCCCCCACGGAGCCCCAGGCGCTGCGCTGAGCCCCGGGCGCCCCTCTCTGGCTCATGCTCCTGGCCCTACCAGGCAAAGGCTCGCACTGTCTCCACTTCCCCGGGGAGTGGCCCGAGGCGTGAGGATGATGGCCAACTCGCTCGCTATCACGGGACTAACAGGGATCAGAGATGAACGCTGAGAGCAGAAAGCACCGACGTGTGCGGAGTCCGGGTTTAGAGTAAAATCTCCCGGTCCCCGGACGCCAGGGCACTGAGAGCTGCCATCCCCGGTCACCACGCCTGTCCCCAGGCAGCCATACAACTGCTCCCCATGGCGATGGGGAGCAGACACTGAGGCCACAGGTCTTCATTCTGTGGAGGGCCCCTCCAACTCTCTCCCTCCCTCTCTTTCTCTCTCTCCCCTCCCCCCTCTCGCCCTCCCTCCTTCTCTCCCCCCTTTCTCTCCTTCTCTCTCTTTCCCCCTTTCCTCCCCCCCTCTCTCTCTCTCTCAGCCCCTCCCCCACCTGTGGATTATAACGCTCTCCCCCGACTGGTGGGTGGGTGGAAGGATGAGAACGGGTGGGCCTCTGGCCTTGCTTTGCAGGGAGTGCGCTCCCTGTCAGAGAAAGGCCCCTACGGGGAGAACAGTGAGGGCACTTCCTGGAGGGTCGGGTCAGCATTTGCCACAGTTGCTCGGGAAGCAGAGCCTGGATGGGACATCTTGGCAGAACACCAGGAACTACGGACATGTGCTATTCCGTCCAGGAGAACGTTCCTGCAGAAAATGTAACTGCGCTTACCTGCATGGACAATACCCAAAACCCAAGACGGAGCAACCGGCAGGAGCCCCCCGAGTCGTCCCAAGCATCACCCGGCTCCAGCTCCTGTCTGAGTCCCACGGCATGGTGTGGCCTGCTGGCGCCCCACTCGGGAAGTTTAAGAACCACAAGGCAGACGGAGGTGTGTCGGTGGGAAAGGCTGGCTTCTCTGTGCTGGTGTGCAGTGGGAGCAGGCCCGGGGCTGGAGTCCGCAGAGACCTCAGCCCCGCCCGCGGCTCAGACCTGCCCGGGGAGCCCGCGGGCGCCACCTCAGCAGAGGCCTCGGGGACCCTTTCTGCAGCGAGGCTCCCGAGGACACCAGGAGCCAGTGAGAAGGCCAGGACGGAGCTGCAGCAAGGCCCGGGGAAGCCGCGGCCCAACCCCACCTGCCCGCCCTGGATCACACTTCCAGGCGCTCCGGACCAGACCCACCGCCCTCGGGCCCCGGCTTTCCACCCACATGACGCCCGTGCATGGCAACGTCGTGCCAGCGCCCGATACACCCAACGGCAGCTGCTGCTAATGAGCAAGAAGACCGCTCAGTCACACCTGCGGAGACTAACAGGGGAAAGGGAAATAAATCTCTTATACAAAGTCTGGACAAACACCAAAAGCATTTCTTTTTTTTAAACAAATATATTTTTATTGATTTCAGAGAGAGGAAGGGAGAGGGGGAGAGAGAGAGAAACAGCAACTATGAGAATGATAGATCGGCTGCCTCCTGCACGCCCCCTGCTGGGGATCGAGCCCACACCCTGGGCCTGTGCCCTGACCTGGAATCAAACCATGACCTCCTGGTTCACAGTTTGAGGCTCAACCACTGAGCCACGCCAGCCGGGCCACACAACCATTTCTAAGGTCCATGTTTTTACGGTCAATGCAAGTCTCTGCATTGGGAGAAATGGGAACACGCGCACCCCCCCCATGCAGTGCGCACTGAAGTGGCCAGCCGGCTTCATGATGCCTGGGCTGGGCTGTGTCCGTGTTCACCCATGCCCGTGTCCCCAGGGCAGAGGTCTGCCAGGGCCAAGAGCTGGTGGGGGGACACCCCAAGCACCCTAAAAGACAGTGATGTAAACACTAAGGCTCCCCAGCACGCGCACACACACACACACACGCACACATGCACGCACACAAGGCACATGCACATGTGTGTGCACACAGGCACATGTGCGCGCGTGCATGCACACATATGTACACAAGCACAGCATTCTGCAGGTTACAAACGTGCCTCCCCACAAGGCATTTAATCCCCACCACAGGCCTCAGCGGCAGGGAGGCAGGGCCCATCCTTACGGCCACTTTACAGATGTGAAAACTGAGGCTGCGTGAGGATAAGTGACTCATGCCACGTTAGGAAGTGCCTGGGAGGAGGGGGTGGGAAGAGTGGCTCCACCCGCCCAGGGCCCTTCCCCGGCCGAGGGCACAGGGCTGCACGCATGGCCTGAAGCGCACGCGTCCCGGGCCTTCTGCGTGTTCCAGAGCATCCTCCCCACTCCTGAACGCCAGCCCATCCGGTGAGACCGTGGCTGGCTGGTTTTCAAGCTGCATTCGCAAATCCACGTCAGACTCTCCACTTCCGGCGAGCCAGGCACAGGAACAAGTGGGGCCCCTGGGTTTTTCTGGGGTGTCCTGGTTTCCAGTGTTCAAATCCGACGGTATGGCCGTCGGACGGCTCCCGACGGAGCCCGGGACAGCAGTTTCTCTGCCTCGGTTCCCGGCTGGAGGAAGGGGTGGTAGATGACCACCTGCGGGGCGAGCGGTGGGCCGGCGCTGTTACCATCGAGCAGGCGCCCACCACCTATCTGACGCCAAACCACAGTCCGAGGTGGGCGTGACTGGCTTCAATTGGCAGGTGTAGTGTGTCCCCCCCCGAAATTCAAGTTCACCCCAAACCTCAGACGTAGCCTTATGTGGAAATGGGGTCTTTGCAGCTGTAATTACGTTGCGGTCACACGGGAGTAGGGTGGGCCCTTCATCCAGCGACAGGGGTCCTGATACAAGAGACACACCGGGGGAGACCACGTGAAGATGGAGGCAGAACCTGGTGCTCCTGGGCACTGGAAGGGACAGGAAGGACCCGCCCCTGGAGAGAGTCTGGCCCTGCGGTGCCCGACTGCGGACTCCTCGCCTCCACAGGGTGAGAGGATAAAGCTCCATTGTTTGCGTGAAGCCACGGAGCGTGTGGTCATGGTCCGAGCAGGCAGGAAACTCCGCACAGCAGACGAGGCGGTGAGGCTGAGGAGGGAAGTACCTGGAGAGGCCCCGGCTCACCTGGCGCAGGGGCTGGGCTGCGGGCCCCTGGCCCCGGGCCTCTCCCCTCTCCTGCGGCCCCCCTGCCACGCGCTTGGCCCAGAACACGCCCCCACGCCCCCGCAGGCTGCTGCTGACCGCGATGAAGATGTGCACACGTCCCTCCTTCCAACTGACTGCCATTGCAGGAAAGGAGTCCGGATGAAACCCCCCAAACCCAGGGAGCGGGGGACAGAAATCCGCACAGGACGGGGACGGGCAGCCTGCAGCACGGGGCTGGAACCCCCGAGGGCCGCCCCGCCCGCAGGCCCGGCCTGGGTCCCTTCCAGCGGGTCCCCAGCGCCAGCCACCAGCCAGCCAGGCCCTGCTCCCAGCGCCGTGTGTCTGTGTCATCCACGAAACAAAGCCCACGAGGTGCACAGCGCCTTGGGAAAGCGGCACATGCCTCCCTGCAGTCCGAGGGGGAGCTGGGGGCTGGGGCGGGAGGGGGATAAATTACCGCGCGGGCGCCCAGCTGCACCCGGGGGTAATAAAACGTGTTGCTAAGAGACAAGCGCCCAAGAAGTTCATTAAAGGACACTTTAAAACCGCGCTGCCAGATCCGCTCCCTGTAAGGGCTGCTGATTCGGTGCCGGCCGCCGTTTATAATTAGATCCGCAGTACGAAGGCGCGGCCGCCATTCAAACCGCTCAGCGGAACTCGTTAATGAAGTAACTTCCAGGAGGCGCCGCTCCGCCATCGACCTCCGCCGCCGGGCAGGCGAGCGGGCAGGCGGGCGGGCGGGGCGGGCGTGGGGGGCGGTGGGACGGTTCTTCCCGGAACTAGATGGAGCTCCACTCGCTTCTCTGAAGAGAGAGGGCGGCTCTGGGAGAGCCTCTGCGGCCCCCTGCACAGGAGCGACTGCTGCTCCGCAGGAGGTGGGTCTCGGGGCGCACGCGTGCTGGTTCTGGGGTCACAGCAGACACGCTGGTCCAGAACCTCAGGCCACGGGCCCTGCGCCGTCAGCTCCTACGGGCCTAGTGCCGGGCACGTGGGCATCCTGTGAGCTGCAGGGTGAATGGGGCATGAGACTGCAACCCGTAGGACAGAGCCTGAGCCATGAAGACGCAGAGGGGGAGGAGCCACCCCCAGCCCCGTCGGAAAGGGGAAGGAGCAGATGACCAGAGAGGGTCGTGCAGGGGTGGGCACGGGGGCCACATGTGGGACCTGGCCCACAGTTCCTTGGCCAAAGGTCTTTGAGCCCCGCCCACAGTCTAGGCCTCAGGAGCAGCCACAGACGGTGGATACCGGCTTCGCTGGAAAACTCCAAGGAGCGGACACAGGGGTGGGGCTCTGCCCACGCAGGACCGCTCGGCCGCAGCGTTGGAGTTTGAGGTCCGGTGGGAGTGTGCGGTCTGGGTGGAGTGTGAGGTGGTCTGGGTAGAATGTCAGGTCTGGGTGGAGTGTGCGGTCCGGGGAGAGTGTGCGGTCCGGGGGGAGTGTGCAGTCCAGGGGAGTGTGCAGTCTGGGTGGAGTGTGCGGTCTGGGTAGAGTGAGGCTGGCCATGTCTCAGGAGCCTGTCCCACCCCCTGTGGTGCTCCAGCGCCCAGTGTCGCTCACACCGAGCTGGCACCGAGCAACTACCGAGCAGGCACCGAGCTGGCATGGAGCAGGCACCGAGCTGGCACCAAGCAGGCACGTGCTGGACGGCACGACTGCACAAGGAGCGGTGATCACTGGTACCATCGCCATCTGAGCACTGTCTCCTGGACACACACCAGCTGCCAGGCCAGTGGGCACTCAGGGGAGACACGCACGAGGGCTTGAGGCACAGGGAGCCCCTGCCCCTGCTCCATCCCGTCCCCTCCACAGAGCATGCGGGCACCCCATCCCAGCTCTGGCTCCTCGCAGCCCTCCCCGCTGGGCCCACTGCCAGCGCCTGCCGCCGGGACGGCGTCCAGGGCCCCTTGGCTCTGTCCGCACTGACACCGGGGACTCCGTGTTGCCAGCTCTCCTGTCACACCAGGATCGGCCCTTGAGGGGCCTCACGAGCACGTGTCCCCTGGGCAGGGGCAGCCGGGAGCAGGCCGCTGGCAGGATGGGTGAGGAGAGCTGCTTCGGCGGGGTGCCGGCCGGTACCTGGAGAGGCGGGGCCAGGCATCCGGGCGTATAGGCGGAGCCCTGATCACCACGGGGCCTCATCAGGGGACAGCGGGCGAGCTGACTGCGGGAAATGCTGCTTGGCACTGCAACCTGCACCTCGCATTGACTTCTGGATCACGGGCTCTCGTATGTATTTATTTTTAATTGCATTTTCAACTTCATTTACATGCACAGATTGGCTTTCCGCCTGAATGACATCAAAGAGAAACACAGCTCCCTGCTCCCTCTTGCCCCCGCCCCATCCCTGCCCTTTCTCTCTCCTGGCACGAACAGCCCGCTGGCGTCCGCCCCCCAGAAGCCCCCCGCAGAACCCCCTCTGCTGCTTCAAGTAACTTTCTGCTGCCTCCACCCGGGAGACTAAAAGCATCAGCACTTTTCCTAAAGATGACCCCCGTTACCATCTCTCAGCACCTTTCCTGTGTGGGAGGGTGACTCGTCTGCCCACGTGGAGATTCCAAGAGCAGAGCCTTGTGCTCCCGGTGGGGGAGCGGGGGGTTTAGGGGAGGTGGCTGGTGACGCAGGAGGGCAGCTCCCACGCAGGGGACACCCTCTTGGGCACGTAGCTTCCGAAAGCCATCTCCCGTGGGCAGAATTAGCAAACAAACCGGCTTGAGGGGCTGTGGGGGGGGTCGGACCAAATCCCGGGCTCCTGGCTCCCCCGGGCGCCGTGGCGCCCACACTCAGGGCCGAGCTTCCCACGCGTATGAAAGGAGCTGGACGGAGGTGCCCTGCCAAGACCGCTCGCCTCTCACGTCCTGTCCTTTAGGTTATCGGGTCGTGTCTGGGAGACACAGGCCCTCGTGTCCACCGAAGCCCAAGTCTAGGCCCTGGTCCTGGCTGTGGGCACACCGTCCTCGGAGACCAAAGCGACCGGAGGCTGCTGTCCGGACAAAAGCCGCAGGTGCCCGCCTCCTCCAGGCGATAACGGCTCTGGGCACGGGCTCTGGGCACGGCCGGCTTTCGCAGCTCGGGTTACTGTCCATAAAGCAATATTGGTAACAGCTCCCTGCTGCCCGGCTGCGCATCGGGAATCGGCCTGCCCGGCTGCGCATCGGGAATCGGCCTGCCCGGCGTCCTCACGAACCCTCGGGACCACGCAGCCTGGGAAGCGGCGTTCTCCACTGAGACAAGGACCAGCCACCCGCCCTCCGACCTCACAGGGGGCTGAGGGTTCCCCTGGAACCTGGACAAAATATCACTCCCCCCCCAGAGACATACTTCCTTCTGCTGCGTTTTAACCACACCCCCCGGGGGGCCGAGCAGAAAACCCCGTGCGGCCATCTGAGACCCACGGGATGCCCGCCTCTGAGACGCAGGGGACATGGGCCACGACCAGAAGCTGCGTGGGCAATTCCTCCCGCACCCAGGACACTGCTACGACCGAGCACAAGGAACTGCCCTCACAGAACGCCTGAAGGAAGCACGTTGGCGCCTTTGGAGAACAGAGGCCATTTCCAAATGAGAAGATGCCTCCACCGTAAAGTAACAGCAGTAATCAGAAGAAAAGCGGCAGCCCCCCCAGCGGGGTCTCAGTGAGGTGGGCAAGAGGAGGGGGGAGGGAGGAGGAGGCGGATCTGGGGATTCCTCACAGACGGGGGGGGGGGGGGGGGGGGGGGTGGTGACGGGTGGAGGCGGGGCGGGGAGTGAACTTGCTTGGGGTGCATCCAAACCCCCACCTGCGCTGGCTCAGCCACTACCCTGCAGACCCCTCCCTGCGTCCAGCCGGCCACACACTCCCAGGCAGGGGCGGCCCCCAGGCAGGGGCGGGGACTGGGTGCAGACCAGGGCCCCCTCCCGAGTTCTGTGACCTTGGACCTTCGACCAGAGTGAAATTACCCCCATTATCACAGCGTCTCGGACAGACCCCAGCCACTCTTGCCTGCGTGTGAGCCCTGGAGAAGCTACGAGACGCCAGGCCTTTCCGGTCCCTGGTGGAAAGCGCCGTCATCTCCCCCGCACACTCGGCGTTGGCGTGGGGTTCAGATCAGGTCGGGGTCGGGGTCAGATCAACGTGGCCGGACGCCACGGCCCACGCGCCCACAGCTCCTCCGCCCGCCAGCGGGGATGCCCACAGGCCCGCAGCCTCTCCGGGCTCGGCCTCCTCCGAATAAAATGGAAACTAAGAACCGGCCTTCCCGGCAGGGCCGTGTGTGGTGAGTCAGCTGGTCGGAGCGGCCTGGCTCGGGGTTCGAGTCAGACCGGAAGCTGAGGGGAGCAGATAACGTCCGAGGCCCACGTGTTGAGGACGGACTAGGGCAGAGCCTCTTTCACGTCCGTTCCTGGGCGCATGCCCCGCGCCAGCACCCGCCACCTGGTTGGTGGTGCCCGCTATTCCCCTTCCTGGTGCTCTTCCGGGAGGGAAGTCAAACCCGGGGTCTGGTCCCCTAAAACCCCGTAAATGCCCCAAAACAGCGGAAGACCCGGCTCTCCCCAGAGTTGGAGGTTGAGCCAACAGACACCCCCAAAGGCCGCCTCCAGCCCCGAGTGACCAGCCCGTGGCAAGACGCTGCCTCGCTTCAGAGGAGTGAGGCCGGGCTGTGGCGGGCGCACCGGGCGGCAGCCACGGTCAGCCTCAGCTTACACAGTGAGACAGAAACGGCACAGAGCCCTGACCGGTGTGGCTCAGTGGATAGAGCGTCGGCCTGCGGACTGAAGGGTCCCAGGTTCGATTCCGGTCAAGGGCATGTACCTTGGTTGCAGGCACATCCCCAGTGGGGGTGCAGGAGGCAGCTGATCGATGTTTCTGGCTCTCTATCCCTCTCCCTTCCTCTGTAAAAAAAAAAAAAAAAAGTCAATAAAATATATTTAAAAAAAAAGAAAAGAAACAGCACAGAGCCCGGGACTTGGTTCCTGATAAAGACGTTGGAGCAAACACTTGGGAAAACTCGAGGCAAGTCACACGGCCAGCAGCTCTAGAGGCAATGTGGGGTCACGATGATCACTGCTCACGCCCCTGAGAGGTGATGGGGGGAAGGACCAGGGGGGGAAGGACGGAGCGGGGGAAGGGCCCCGGGAACGTGGCTCAGGAAGGTGTGGGTCCAGGAAGGGCACTGGCTGTGCGAGGGGCAGTGGGTGGTCAAGGGCACGCAGGTGGCAGTGGGCGAAGCCAGGACCAGCCCCGCTGTCTGGACCCACGCTCTTTCCCGCAGAGTATGCAGCGAGGGGTGCTGGGAGGGGCAATTCCCTTTAACATGCAATGATGCCGGATGAAAACGTAGCCTCCTGCCTGGCTCAGTGGCTGAACGTCGACCTGTGAACCAGAAGGTCACAGGTTGGATTCCCCGTCAGGGCACATGCCCGGGTTGCAGGCTCGGTCCCCAGTAGGGGGGCGTGCAGGAGGCAGCCAATCAATGATTCCCATCACTGATGCTTCTCTCTCCCTCTCCACCTCCCTTCCTCTCTGACATAATAAAAATACATTCTTTTAAAAAGTAGCCTCCTGGACAGGAGCAAACTCAGGAAGAGAACCTGGAGAACGTCCCTGTCCTGCAGGGCTGCAAAGTCGGGGAGCGTTCCGAGGGAGCCTGCCCCGCAGCTCCCCGTGGCGAACATTTCCAGGGAGGAACCCCTCTGGCGTCCAGCGTGGCGGGTGACTCACCGTGAAGACACGACTCGGCGCCCGGGCGCACACCACGTACGTGCTATCCTTCCAAAGGACATAGCTTTGCTGCTGCACATGAGGCCAGCCCCTCGGGAGTCCAGAGCCCTGCCCATGGACAGCTGGGGCAGAGCGCAAGGCCCCAAGCTCACCTCCAGGCTCGCTCTGCCACCCAGCATGGCCTGCAGCTCACACGGCAGGCTCCTCTGGGGGACGCTGAACTCGCAGGAAGTTCAGGCCTAAGCCCACTCCACGTGGCACCCAGCGTGCCACCGAGGGAGAACGCCACCGAGGGAGAAAGCAAGCCCTCCGGTGTTCGGACGGGTCTGTTACTTACACAGAAGTGCTTGTCACTGGGCAATCGAGATAAAAATGTGACTGCCTCTCCGCACGTGCCGCAAATTCATGGCGTCAAACCACTGGAGCGACTAATGGAGTCCTCGCCCATCAGCTCTCGTTAAAGAGGAGGGGTCCTGGTTCCACCAGAACCGAACCCAGCCCCAACCCAGCCGCGGGGGCAGCCCCACCTGGCAACGCGGCCCCGCCGGCCACCAGTCAGCTCTCACCACCTCCTCGGGCCGCCTTCTCTTTTAAAGAAACATGAGCTCTGTTTTCAAAGAGCAGGGTCCTGTGGAAGCTGGTTGCCTTTGAATCCCTTGGCCCCCCCAAAGACAGGAGTTACCCAGAATCTGTCTCTCTCCTTCTGATCCACAGCCAACCTATTTACTTCTCAGCGTCCTTGATAACATCTGCAAACACGCGTGCATGTTTCTAGAAGTAAGGGGGGGGGGGCAGCGCCAAGGGTACGCATGGAAACCTGACAGCTTCCCACCAGGAGATGTTGCTCGGCTGCAGCTGCATTTCTAACGTGGATAACGGGGCCATCGGTGCATTTCCTCTCTGGCTCATCACCCACGTGGGCACTTTTAATGGCAACTTAACCTTTATGCCCCTCATTCTGAGTGGGAGCGGCACAAAAACATGTCTGTCTCCGCAGCAAACCTGCACAGGAACACCACCTTTCAATTTAACACCAACTCTGAAATGCTGGCTTTGTCACCCCTGCTCCCACACCTCAGCTCCTCCGGGGCAGGTCCGGGGTGACCAAGCAGAGCCCGGGTGCAGCCCAGAATCACCTCCTCCAAGAGCGAGAGAGAGAGAGAGAGAGAGAGAGAGAGAGAGAGAGAGAGAGGCGGGTAAATGTTAAGTCTACCCAACTCATTTCATAGGTGACCTCTGAAAGATTTCAGCTGGGAGCTTGGGAGAGAGAGGCAGCTTTATTAGCATGCTGCACCAGGCCCCAGCCCCCTCCCCCCCTTTTATGAGCCCTTGTTATATCAAATGCCACAAAGGGGAAAGGAAAAACAACACACTCACAGTTACAAACACAAGTCCAGCCCGCCAGGGTTGGCGGCTGACCAGAGGTTATTTTTAGTCGTTTAAAAGAAAAACACTTTTAAAAAGCCTGAGAACAAAAGTTTTCGTTGTTGTCTTTCTTAAACACATGCACACACACAAACATGGAGGTCCACTCCCTTCACAAGCATCCTTCCCCATTCAAATCCCTCCCCATCCAAATCCCTCCCCATTCAAATCCTTCCCCATCCAAATCCTTCCCCATCCAAATCCTTCCCCATCCAAATCCCTCCCCACTCAAATGCAAAGGCAAAGGCAGCCTGGGTCCCACAGCTCCTTCCTCGGAGGCTGCACATTTTCCAGTGTTTCTCTCGCCCTCTAAATTCCGGCAGGAAATAGTTGCTACAATACAGAAGAAATGAGCAAACCTAAGCTCTGCAAAGCCACCCGGAACCGAGAAACTATCGCGCTGCAGAGGCACACACAGAGATACATTGTTGCCATAAAGCTGCGGGATTAGCGGATTTTCTCTCTTTTAAATCTTCTTCTAAAAGTCACCAACTTGCCGTTTTTATCCAAGTGGGGGAAAAAGGCTTAGTAACCCGCAGCTATCACACGGTGCCAGACTCGGTGGTGGTTTCTTTTTTTAAAGTATCTGATTTGATTCTACGCAGTGATTAAACATCTTTGTGCTCCGCGGAGAAGGGGCCTCCAACCCCTCCCCCTCCAAAAATGGCATCGAAGCAATCAAAATGGTAATGCCGGGCCTGGGTCCCCTCCCCCCTGCGAACTCCCCGACTTCGCCGGGGCCGCGCGCCGGGCCCCCCTCCGGCGGGAATGGAAGCTTCCACTCCCGGACGGGCGCGCGCGGCCGAGAAGGGGCCGCGGCCCCGGCAGAAAGGGGTTAATGCTTTCGTCCCAACCCTCCCGTCCAGCCGGGAGCCCCCAACCGGCGCAGACCCGCGGCGGGGAACAGCCATCTTTCTTTCCGCAACCCCCGGCCCCTGCCTCTTGCGCACGCTCCCTCCCATCACTTTTCAACTTTAAAGACTCGAAATGAACGCCCAGCCTCCGAGTTTTCCCTCTAGAGTCGCCGCCACCCCCGCCAATCTCCTCCACGTCTCCCGCTCCCCCTCCCCCGGCGAAAATTCCTCCGGGGAGGGGGCATCTGACCGGGCCGCCCCAGCCTGGATATGGGGCCTGATCGGCGGCAGAACCAGGGGAGGGGGCGGGGGCGCGCGCGGGCGCTGTCCAAGTTTGGTGCTGACGGCGCGGCCGGCATTCCGAAAGAACAGCGATCAAATGCCAGGGGGCGCGGAGGGCGGGGGCGGGCCCGCGGGGTGGGCGGAGGGGGCAGCGGGGAGGGGCGCCGGCGTCCCCGCCCCCGCCCCCGCACCCCCCCTCCCCGCCAGCCTCGGAGTCCCGGGAGCGCCATTGGCTGTGCCGCTCAAAGTTCTCGGCTCCGGGCGGCGCGGGGAAGGGGCGGGAGCGCATGTGCGGGGAGGGGAGGAGCGGGGAGGGAGGGGCGCGCGGGACGGGGAGGGAGGGGGCGAGGGGGCGGGGGCGCGAGGCCGGCCGCGCTCTGGCGGCGGCATCTGTTCGTGGTGCTGAAACCCCGAGCGCTGAGCTCAGCGCAACTAAGTCACAATGGACAACTTTTCCTTCCGGGAGAGCCGAGAGGCCGTCGGCGGCCCGGCCCCCCACCCCGGGGGGAGCTTCTCCGGGGTCCCCATCTACACCTGACGCCCGCAGACCAAAGTTGGGGCAGAACTGGGGGACCCCGGGGACCCGTTTCTTTTGTTCCCCGGGAGCTGGCGTCAGGTTCCAAGAATAAAAAGTGATGCTGGAGAAGTGAGGGGAGGGGCGCCCAGAGGACCGCTTCGGTACATAAAATGTGCAATGAGACCCAGAAATCGCTTCCAAGTAGTTTGGTGGCGAGGCCCAAATCACCGTCCCCTCTACCCCTACCCACAAGCCAGCGTGCATGGGGGCCCCGAGCCGGGAGAAATGCCCACATTCCCAAAACATGTCCACCAACTCAAAATGGACGCCGGGCTGCTCGCCGCCTTTTAAGTGCAGCTCCTGTCTTTTGGCCACTGCACTTTCCCCCTCGGCCTCTGAGAACCCGGCTCTTTCTTTCCAGAAAAGGGGGGGCCGGGTAACTTCGAGGATGGCACCGGACTCCCTTGGGAGTCTGAGCGCGCTGCGCTGAGGCCGGCACTTTTTAGGGTGCTGCCAAAGTACCCCGCGACCCTCCTCCCCACCGAGGCGGGGGTGCGCGCAGGCCAGCTCGCTTACTGGTTTGTCGCTGAGCGCGGCGATCCGCGGCTGCCTCTCGTGGAACTGCTTCTTGAGGTCGCCGTTCTGCGGAAACACGGAGTGGGCTCAGGCTGGCAGCCAGGGGGTCGGGTGCGCCCCGAGCCCCAAGGACCTCAGCCCCCGCCCTGCAGCCCGCGGGGCCAGGCCGCCCGCAGCGCGCCCCAAGTTCCCCCGCCACGTCCCGCACGCGCAGCGGCCCGGCAGTGCCGTGCGAGGCCGCTTACCTGTGGCTGCCGCCTCATCGGGGCAGCTCGCGGGGCGGGGCGGGGGCCGAGGCCACCCGGCGGCGCGCCCCGAGCCGTGCAAGTTTGCAGGCCGGGGTGCGTGTGCGAGTGAGCGTGAGTGTGAGTGTGTGCCGGAGGAGGGGGGAGGAACAAAGAGCCAAGTAAACACGGCGAGTCCGTGTCGAGCAATGCTCATAAATATTCAAGTCGCGTCCTAATCTTCCCAACACACACACGCGCACGCCGCGATACCGCTCGGGCTCCGGCCGCCACGCCGCTGCTCGCCCAGCAACCATCGCCAAAACTACTTTTGCAAACTGTGCAGGGTTGCACGGGGGTGGGGCCCCAGGGGGTCGGCGCACACACTCGCACAGACCGGGACAGGCTCACGAAGAGTTCCCACCCGGCACCCTCGGTCCTGCAGAGCCCGTGTCAAGAACGAGAAGACACCGGGCTCAGGTCTCGTAAGCCCCCGACTCCCCCCCCTTCTCCCCCAACTGTAAAGGATTGCAGGGTGGAGGGGTAACCCAGCGGGGTCCTGCAGGTAGTTACTTCCCCCACTCCGGGGGCAGGCTCAAGGAGTCCCCTCCGGAACCTTCAGTGGAGCAGACCCTGCGAGGAGGAACGGGTCGCCGAGCTCCGGTCTCTGGAGCCCCCACCCCGGCCACCTACCTGGCGGCGCGCGAGTTCCACGGCGAGAGCCTCCGGCCGGCTCTGCAGCTCCATCTCGGCAACTTGGGCAGCACTTTGCGCTCACTTTGGCCCCAGCTCCCGATAAGTTGCACGGCTCCGCTGGGCGAGAGCGGGCGGGGGCGGACCGGGCCTCCCGGGTTGGGGGACACGAGCCCCCTCCCCCACGACCCAAAGGGAGGAGGGGGGTCAGCGAGGGGGAAGAAAGGCGGCCGGGCGCCCCGGCTCGGAGCCCGCGGCCACCCCAACTCTTCAGGATGCCCGGCGGCAAGTTGCGCCGGGTCCCCGGGCTGCCCGAGCCGCCCAGCGCATGGCCCCCCGGCGCCGGGAGCCCCGCGCAGGCCGGGGCGCTCCCGCCCCACCGCCGCCGCCGCAGCCGCCCACGCGAGCCGCCCGCCGGCAGGGACTATATTTCCTCCGGAGCGCGCGCCTGGATCTCGCTGGGTCTCGGTAAAGTTGTGCCTCGGCTCTATGCTAATTCGGCAGTGCCCGGATGGAGCGGCCCGGTCGGCGGGGGGCGGGGCCAGGGGCGGAGCCGGAGCCCGTCGCTCGCCCCGCCCCCCGCCCGCGCTTGCGCACTGCCGCCGGGCCGCGGCCCGGCGCCCCGAGCAGAGAACAAAAGTGGCACCGAAGGGCACAAACTCGCCCATCCCGGGCTTGGGGTGCCCGCGAGGCCCTCCTCCTGCTGCTCTCCCCAGCCAAACCCGAGGATAACAGGGCGCCCCCATCGCCCTCCTCTGGGGAGCCCAGCCTAAGGCCAGGGTTAAGGATACTTATGTCCATTTTTCATTTCTTTTCCCCTCTGGCTCTCGCCGGTCCCTCCATTCCCGGCTCCCTCTTCCCCTTCCTACTTTGTTTAACTTGTCTTGCATCCCGCCTGCCCCCTGCACACCAGCGCGGCGTCTGGGAGATGAAACAGTCCTGCGACAGACTCCCCCGCCGCCTGATGGCCACCGTGCGGTTCAGACAGCACGAACATGGATCTCTTCACTCCTTTAATGACTTTTTTACACTCACATTAAACTCCCAACAGATGCACTGGACTTTTTAAGACTTTTGTTAAAAATCGTAAACGTGCCGACCAATGTGACATAAAACAATGATAATTACAGCCACGGAAATCACATTTCCAAACTCCCAGGCCCACAGCCAGGAGGTGACTGTCTCCAAGTCCAGTCCAGTGGATAAGCCTGGTGGACTTCCCATTCTAGCCAATTAACATCGGAATGCCTTGTGCCCTATGGGTAGCGGCCAGCGTGTTTGAAAGACGCTGGGGAGAAATGGTGCGATCGGACTTTAAAGTAAACGTTCACACTGGTGGGTCATGATCACTTCATACTCCTCCACAGCACAGAAAGCACCCAGGCACGCACACTCAACAAATGCCCCTTTCACCTCTGCCACCTGCCACCAATTACGCCAGGCTCAGCAGAGCCTTGGGCATTTTTTTCAGCTGGGCCCCCAATGGAGTTCTGGACTCAGTGCAAGTGACATGCGTGTTTGTGGGTTGGGCTCCCTGAACCCCAGGGCCTGTCATCCTGCCCTGCTCCAGGGAGCCTCAGGAAGGGAGCGCTCAGTAAGGGAGCTGGTTAACTCCTCCTGTTCACTGGGACTTGCAAAACAACAGGGCTCACTTTAGGGGCCCCAGGAGGCCCTGGCTCCTTCCATTCTGGGTTCAGCTCAGATGGTGTCCAACTCAGGGTGGTGTCCCCCTTCTCAGTGCGTGTGCTGGCCTGGACGCCAGCCTGGCCAAGTGGGCTGCCCAGGGGACCAGGATTCCGGGAGCCAGAGAGAGGGCGCTTAGGAGAGGGTTCCGCTGTCATCGCTGTAAAGGTCACTGGCTTTTTGGTAAAAAGTTATAATAATTCCATTGATCGCACGTGTATTGAACTCAACAGAGGGCATATTCAGGCTCCTCTCTGTGGACCAGTCCAAAGTGCCTGGGGAGGTAATCGCTGGGGAGTGAGTGGGGAGAGTGAGGAGGACCTGGCTTCCACTCACCACGCTGGGGTTCTGCTAGGCATCTGGGGTGTGAACAGAGGCGGGGACCCCCGAGGAGGGAGCCCCATTCTCATTGACAGGCTTCACACTCCATCCAGTCACTGACTGCTGCAGCACCCTGGGGCGGGGGTGACAGTATCATTGTCACCTGCAGTCTGCATGGGGAAACTGAGGCTCAAGGTGGCTGGGTTACTTGGCAAGTCACCTAGTTAGTGGGTGTCAGTGGGGATCCAGATCCTGGCCTTGAAGCTGGGCTCCACTGGGTTCAAATCGCAGCTGTGGGGGCCGGGATGTTTCGGGACCAGGCACCCAGGGAGCCTGGGTGCAGAGGTGTGATGGGGAGGAAGGCGGTGGCTTGGATTTAAGCTAGAAGCCAACCATGAGCTGGGGGTCAAGCGAGAGTTTGGCTGGGAGATCACCCCAGGGGTGACCCCAGGAAGCACGGGGTGTGGAGGTGAGCTGGGAAGAAAAGGAAGCCCCCACAAGGTGGGTAAGGAGCAGTCACCTCTGCGCTGGGCCACGGGCCCGCTGTACCGGGGACTCTGTAGACTGTGTGGCTCTCAGCTCCCAGCTGTCCTGCTCAAGAGGAGAGAACAGGGCTGCTTCTCCCCTGGTTCCCTGCCCCTCATTGGCCAAGGGCTGCTTCCGGGGGACAGAGCCCCAGGCCACACCTGCTCCCCAGGTGGGAGAGCGCAGGTGACCTCAGGAGCGTGGGGTGCGGGGGAGGAAGACAGAGCGGGAGCAGGAGGGGCCAGGGCAGCGCCTGCCCCGGTGAGAGGACTGATGGGGCAGAGGCCAAACGCTTCCTAAAGCATGTGGATGGTCAGCAGGCGATTGGGAGCCATGGACGTTTAAAGTGCCCTGACCAGCCCTGGCTGGTGTGGCTCAGTGGATAGAGCCTCGGCCTGCGGACTGAAGGGTCCCAGGTTCAATTCTGGTCAAGGGCACATGACCAGGTTGTGGCCGTGCAGGAGGCAGCCAATCAGTGATTTTCTCTCCTCACTGATGTTTCTCTCTCTCCCTCTCTAAAATCAATTTAAAAATTACATTTAAATCAGTGATTTTCTCTCCTCACTGATGTTTCTCTCTCTCTCTCCCTCTCTAAAATCAATTTAAAAATTACATTTAAAAAATAAAATAAAACAAAGTGCCCTGACAATGTTGTTGTCTGCAGAATCCAGATGTGGGGCGAGGCGGGGTGAGCACGCTGCCTTGGGAAGCACATGCAGACCCGGCCCAGCGGGGGAGCAAGGAGCTGGTGAGGGGAAAGCCTCAGGCCAGCCAGGCGAGAGCACCAGGGCCTGTCTTCCCTGGAGCCCTGGGCAGCGGTGTTGCCTGGCACAAGCCGGTGGACGGGCAGAGCAGCGGCCTGGAGAGCGGTGGCCCAGGGAGGCTGAGGCGAGGGCACCTGGGGGCCTGGAGCAGTGGCTGCGGTTTGGTGAAGGCCCAGGGGATGCGCTCAGTGACTCTCACTGTCCCCCATGTGCTGCCCCAGTTGTGCCCTGGGCCTTGGCCCGGCCTCAGGGGTGGGGGGCTGACGATGGGGCTCCAGGATGTCCCTCTGGGCCCTGTGCTTGTCTTTTCTGGGTGGAGAAAGGAGTCGGGCAGCCCAGTCGCCTGAGGCTGGAGTTCCGAAGCCTCGCGGGCACCCGCTGGGCTGATTGCTCCGAGTCCCGTCTCCTCTTATGAGATGGGGGTCGCCCACTCAGTAGACCAAGGGTCCTCAAACTGCGGCCCGCAGGCCACATGCGGCCCGCCGAGGACATTGATCCGGCCCGCCGGGTGCCGCTGCCTGTCCTGCTTAGCAGCCGACTCGTCCCGGGCCTGCAGTGCGCATAGGAACTTGTTCATAGTTTTTTTTTAAACTATAGTCCGGCCTTCCAGCGGTCTGAGGGACAGTGAGCTGGCCCCTGTTTAAAAAGTTTGAGAACCCCTGCAGTAGACAGTGACAGAGCTCGCCCTAGTGCCAGTGGGAACATGGAGCGCGTGAACGCAGCCCCGCCTCTTGGCCGCACCGCTCAGGGAGCCGAGCTGCGGGTGCGAGAGCAGGCTGTGCCAGGGCGGCGGGCAGGAGAGGTCCCGGCCCCCGAGGGCCTGCTGCGCTGGGCTCCGCTGGACCCCAAAGTGCAGGTCGTGCGCCTGGGAGGCAGCCACCCGGCGGGAGTCCCGGCATCAGAGGCCATGAAGGTCTGGGCACATTCAATGTCAGGCCTGGTGCTCAGGGCTTTCCACGCTGTCTCACGCCGATCCTTCACGAAGGCCCTGTGAGCCGGTATTAGGAGCCCCGTTGTAGAGATGAGGACCCCAAGGCCAGCACCCATTAGGAGAAGTACCTAATGACTTGTCTAAGAAGAGCCGGCAAGTCACTTTCCAACTGACACTAAGGCAGGTCCAAGCCTGGCGTGCTGCCCCCACCTCGCGGCCGAGCTGGCGTTGCTGAAGACGCCGGCAGACACGGCCGGGGCCTGACCACCGGGAACTATGGGCAGCTACAGCCAGGAGGTGGGATACAGGCTTCCGGCCCCGTCTCCTCTCTCTCTCTGGGGAGGACACAGCTGAAAACCCTTCTACTGCCACACGGCAGCCCCTGGCGAGAACCGTACGTAGGTAGTTACCAGTCATGAACATTTATAATAATGAAACGAGGACCATTATAATAATCATGAGGGGTGCCGGGGGTGGTGTTAATTGCGATGATTATGAATTTATTGGGGAAATTAGAAGATGGCTCGAGGTTTGTAAATCTGGGAGGAGTGAGAAAGGAGAGTGAGCAAATGTGAGAACCTGGATGTTGTGAACACCTGCTCCTGCACGGACCGCCTGGCCCCGCCCTCGGCGACCCGCCTGGCCCCGCCCACCTTTAGCTCTCTCCTGCTTTCCTGCTACCGGCGCCCCTCCCTGCCCACCCGCGTTGGACACACCCCGCCGATGGCCACATGGAAGCCACTGGCCAGGCCTGCTCTTCTCTCCTGAGGACCCGCCCCCCCCCACCCCCGTTCCCCAGCCTCCGTACCGCTGACGTGTAAGTCACCCCTTCCCCCCAGCATTGCCCTGAATTAGGAAAGAGATGGTTTCCCCACTTCTACCAGCCCCCCCCCATACCCCCCAATTCCATACCTGGGTCCCCTGTCGGTTGCCACCTGGGAGCGCCTGGGCCTCAGACAGGCCCACGCTGCCCAGTCCTTACCAACACCTGCACCCCAGGACCAGGCTGGGGAGGCTCTGGTCGGTCCTCCTGCCCGGGGCCAAGTCAGCTCCTAGAACAGGCTCTGGGTGACACGCCTGCACCCCGCGGCCTCGCCCCTCAGACCAATACAAGACCCTGCTCTCAGCCCCCAGCCAAGCAGGTCCCCCCTCTCCTGACCCAGTCCCCCCACTGCCTGGCCTCCTCCAGCCCCCCTCACCTTCACCCCCTGGCGCCGCTGACAAGCTCCCTCTCCCGGGATTCCCACCCCTGCCTGCCGCCTGGAAGCTCCAGGGCCCCCATGGCAGATCCCGTCTGCATGTCTCCTGCTTCTGGAAACTTCCCAGGTGACCCCTCTGGGAGGGACCCGTCTCCCCGCTGCTCCCGGCTGCTCAGAGCCGGAGCTGGAGCTCAGGAGCCCGGGCGCCTGGGCGGACCGAGTGAATGACCGTGAATATGTCGAAGCACACGAGCACCCACGAGGGAAGCTGGCTGCTTAAGGAGTCCCGTCGGGAGTCATTGGCTAAAAGGAGAGCCTCTTCCGACGGGAATAAGCACTCGGCGCGCGTGGTGCCGGTGTGGTCCTCGGTGACAGCATCGCGTCTCTTAATAGAAAGAGCATCTTACCAGGACATTCTTTGTTGCCGGAAACTTTATTCCCGAGTCAGCAGTGAGGCCAGGAAAGACAATGAAATCTCCGCTACAGCCCTGACCGGATCGGCTCCGTGGATAGAGCGTCGGCCTGCGGACTGAAGGGTCCCGGGTTCGATTCCGGTCAAGGGCATGGACCTTGGTTGCGGGCACATCCCCAGTAGGAGGTGTGCAGGAGGCAGCTGGTCGGTGTTTCTCTCTCATCGATGTTTCTAACTCCCTATCCCTCTCCCTTCCTCTCTGTAAAAAATCAATAAAATATTTTTTAAAAAAAGAGAAATCTCCACTAGAATTATGCCAGCTGCCCAGGACCCTAAGCAGCCCGTGTCCTGGTGTCTTTGCTGAAGGGATGGGCTGAGGCTGGGTCAGAGCCACGTGCAGAGCTCAACGCAGATGAAATGCAGAGCCCGGCTCAGCGATTCCGAATCGCGAGGCAGCCACAGCGGGGCTGAGTACGGGGCTGAGCCCAGAGCCCTGCATGGCGGCCCAGGTCCCACGGGATTCTCAGAAGGGGGGTCTCGACGGGGTGTCAGAGCCCTCATGCAGGCCACCCAGCAGGATCCTGGTCTGGGGCTGAGCCCAGAGCCCTGCATGGCGGCCCAGGTCCCACGGGATTCTCAGAAGGGGGTCTCGACGGGGTGTCAGAGCCCTCATGCAGGCCACCCAGCAGGATCCTGGTCTGGGGGAGGCTGCCTGGCGGGCAGGACCCTGTGGCTCTCAGCACCAGCGTGTGGACGATGAGGGGCGTCATTGGTGGAGGTGAGAGAGGGTCTGAGTGGGCCCAAGGACTTGGGTGCAGAGTTTGTGATGAATTCCAAATGGTCCCCCAAATCCCAGCTTCAGTGCCACCTCCCCTGGTGTGGCCCTGCCCACTCGTCCAAGCTCACCTTCTGAACCACGCACACCGGTCAGACCACACGCACTCCCTCACCTGTACCTGTTGGTTGGCACGCATACCTGTCTTGCCCACCATCCAGAGGCTTCTGTGGAAGGCAGGGACCTCGGCCTGATTCCCTCCTGGGGCCCAGGCCCTGGCCCCAGGGAGGAGCCCCGTACGTGGTCCTCAGGTGAATGAGCAAAGGAAGGGACAGAGGGTGGGAATGTGAGTGCAGGGGCTGGATCTGAGTGGAGGAGGAGGGCTGGGCCCTGAGCCAGGGGAGTGGCAGGGAGTCCCAGTGGGGGCTTCCCCTGCTGGTTTGAGGAGCTGGTGAGGGAAGGACCTGGAGGAGGGGCCTCTGCACAGTCCTCCCCCACTGCCCCCGCCCACCTACCTGCCGCTGCTTCTGTCCTTTGATTTCCGGCTGAAGGGTGATTGGGTTGCAGAACAAGGGAGCCCAGTCTCCATGGGACCCGCCTGTTGACAGGCCACAGCGGGGTGGTATTTGCGGAGGCAGGAGACGGAATGAGGCCAGGCCAACCTGCTCCTGCAGCCGGCAGCAACCTGCCCGCCAGGCAGCGCCCTTCCTTGCTGTCCCCTGTGCCTGGGTCTCAGGCCGCCTGGGTCTAGCCTGTCCCACCCCCTCTCTGCCCATCATGCCATCTCCGCTCAGCAGGGGGGTCTTCACCCGCAACGCAGTGGGCAGGAGGATTCAGGGACTTGGCAGCTTCGAGAGCCTGGACTCGGAGCCTCACTGGGGAATGAAAGAAGCCTGGGCAGGTGGGCCTGGGCACACCTGAGGTCAAGTCTGACCAGCGGTGCGACCTTAAGTAAGTCATTTAACCTCTCTGGGAAACACACTTTAGTCAGTCTCCCTCCTCCCTCCTCCCTCCCCCCTCCCCCCCTCCCCCAGCGGAGTACTTCCTGACTCGCAGAGGTTATGGGGAGCTGGGAGGGTGGAGGTGGAGGCTCTGCACACGGCTGTGCTAACTAAACAGCAGTCATTACAAGCATTGCAGGAATTCCGACTTACGTCAACTCCACAGCAGAAGGGCGTGTTTAAAGTTCAAAGCCGTTTCAGGAAATCAGGTAGAATTCATGCTGCCACTGGTTCCCCGGTGAACTATTTGCCCTGAGAGGGGTGATCGGTAGGGTGGTTAACATGCAGAGGGAAGAGGTTTCAGAGAACAGGGAAAGCTCACGGAGTCCTAATCCCACGCCATGCCTCTCTGCCATGCCTCTCTGCTGCCGGGAAGGACCAGGTCCTGGGCCTGCAGGGTGGGGCGCTGGAGGATCCCTGCAGGGCGGGGCGATCATGAGACCACGCGGCTCCGCTCTGGGCTGGGTGTCTGGCCCCCACAGCGCCCTCCTCCCTGGTCCCTGAGCTCCAAGTCTCCTCCCACCGGACAGCGGGGTTCACACCTGATAAAGGCTCCCTGCAGACAGCGGGGTTCACACCTGATAAAGGCTCCCTGCTGACAGCGGGGTTCACACCTGATAAAGGCTCCCTGCAGACAGCGGGGTTCACACCTGATAAAGGCTCCCTGCTGACAGCGGGGTTCACACCTGACAAAGGCTCCCTGCAGACAGCGGGGTTCACACCTGACAAAGGCTCCCTGCAGACAGCGGGGTTCACACCTGACAAAGGCTCCCTGCAGACAGCGGGGTTCACACCTGACAAAGGCTCCCTGCTGACAGCGGGGTTCACACCTGACAAAGGCTCTCTGCTGACAGCGGGGTTCACACCTGATAAAGGCTCCCTGCTGACAGCGGGGTTCACACCTGACAAAGGCTCTCTGCTGACAGCGGGGTTCACACCTGACAAAGGCTCCCTGTGTGAGGTGAGGTGCCCATCGGAAGCCCTGCCTCACCGTCCACTGCCCCTCCCCAGGACGAGGGCTGCAGAGCGAGGGGCAGTTCTTCCTTTAAAGTAGGTTTTTATTGATTTTAGAGAGAGAAGGGAGGAGAGAGAGAAACATCCACAGGAGAGGAACATCAACTGGCTGCCGCCTGCACACCCTGCACTGGGGCTGAGCCTACAATCCGGGCAGGTGCCCCGACCGGGAATCGAACCGGTGACCGCTTGGTGCACAGGAAGACACTCAACCACTGAGCCACACCGGCCAGGCGCACGGCAGACTCTTGATAGCTGTTTGTTGAATGAATGGGTGTGGAATCCCCTGGCCGTGAGACCCACCAGCTGCCGTGTCCCGCCTCCCCACCACTCCCCAAGACCGGCCCCTAACCGGAGAGGCCCCTGCCTCCCTGCCTTCCTTCCCCCTCACTCTCTGCCTCAGTACACTTCACCTTTCTTTCCCGGGTAGTCAGCTCAGGCCGTTCTTCCTGCCCGCCTTTGTGGCTTTCCGGGTGGGGACACCTGTCCCCGGCGCTTGGGCATGCCTCCCTCGGGGAACCCCACCGCGCTGTCATTGCCCAGGTGGGTCTGCCGGCCACGCCAGGCTGGGGGCCCTTGAAGCCCAGGCCCGGGGCCTCTGCCCTGTGTCCGCAGCCCTGGCCCGGGGCCTAAGGCTCATCCAGGGACCAGAGAGGGTGTCCCAATTAGGCCCCAATAACGGCCTCGTCTCACGGAGCGACGTGGAGTCCTCTATCAGGCAGCAGACGTTGACGGAAGACGGCCCGGTGCTTACGTAGCCGGCAGTCAACAGCTTGTGCTCAACGGTGTGGGCCAGACGGTGTGCCTTATGCTAGCAGCAGGGCGTTTACACTTTAAGGGCTCAGGGCGTTCCCATCAAGAGAGTGGGGCGTTCACCATGTTTATAACATTTGGAAGTTAGGGTATTGGGGTCTCCACACAGCAAACATGTCACAGTAATCATTTCACACATTAGAGGGGTTTCCTTAGGACCGTAACATTACAACAGCGGGGACTCCAGCCTGTGCGTTTCAACTGAAATATGAGAGGATGGGGAGAGGCACTCTGAGCAAAAAGACTGGAAGGCCCCAAGTGCAAGTGAGATGGGAGTTCCTGGCGGAAGGACATTCTGGGTGGCAGGCGTGGGGTGGGGGGTGGGGGGCATCATGCTGCGCACCGAAAGGTTGCTGGTTCTGTTCCCGGTCAGGGCACGTGCCTGGGGTGCAGGTTTGAGCGCCTGTCGGGGCGCACAAGGCAACTGATCGATGTTTCTCTCTCACGTGGATGTTTCTCTCCTTCTCTCCCCCTCCCCCCTTTCTCTAAGGATTAAAAATTAATTACTGAGTTCACTTTAAAACCACACTGGAAAAATCAAATCATTATTTAAACACGTTAAAAACAGCCCTGGCCGGTGTGCCTCGGTTGGCTGGGTGTCACCCCATGCACCCAAAGGTCACCGGTTCAGTGCCTGGTCAGGGCACATGCCCAGGTTCCGGGCTCAATCCACGGTTAGGGAGGCAGCTAATCAATGTTTCACTCTTACCTCGATGACTCTCTCTCTCTCCCTTCTTCTCCTTCCATAATTAATACATGATTCCTTAAAAGGAAAAAGAATGCAGGAAAAAAACAGGCGGGGCCCCGCGTGAGGAGGCCTCACAGCCGGCAGACGTGCAGAACAGCGGAGAGATTCTGCAGGTGCCTCCAGGCTCGACAAGGAGCTGCAAACATAGGCCTCCTCTTCCCCTAAGGCAGGGTCCTCAAACTTTTTAAACAGCGGGACCAGTTCACTGTCCCTCAGACCGTTGGAGGGCTAGACTATAGTTTAAAAAAAAAACTATGAACAGATTCCTATGCGCACTGCGGGCCCGGGATGAGTCGGCTGCTAAGCAGGACAGGCAGCGGCACCCGGCGGGCCGGATCAATGTCCTCGGCGGGCCGCATGTGGCCCGCGGGCCGTAGTTTGAGGACCTCTGCCAGGGATGCTCCCTGGGGAGTCCAGAAGGAGAAAGGGAAGAAAACAGGGAAGGGAGACATCAGCCACCGGGTTCGTGGCTGCGCCCTCGGAAGCTGAGGGAGATGCCATCTTGATGGGCCTGGTTAGAGGCTGTGCCTTTAACAGCCAGAGAAAACACGCGTGATCGGAGACGGCGCCCACGGCACAGCCCTGCATCTGGACCTCCTAAAAGAACGCATGAGACAGAGCCCGAGGACCTGCTGACGAAGTCTAACGCGCATGTAACGCCACGCCGTTAGCAGCCCTCGTGAAAGGACACTTTAAAAAAGCCACATTGGCTTTTCGCCGTCGGGGTCCGGCCCGAGCTCATCTTCGCCAGAAACTCCCAGGATGGCGCTGCCACCCACCTGGTCAGAGACACATGCGTGATCCGGGCTCCCCTCCCCCATCCGTGTGCACCAGGCCCTAGGAAGGCCAGCGGTCTAATACCGCTGCATAGATCTCAGGCCGTCCCCAGCCTCACCATCCCCCCGAGGTTGTTAGTGACCCCGGGCAGGGTGGCCGAGCAGCGTGGGGTCCCGCCTGCCCTGAGCCAGCAGCAGCCGGGCGGTGTGGGAGGCAGTCCTTCCTCTAACACGGGACACCGCCGTCCTCCCCAGCCCCTGCACAGAGACAGTGACCCTGCGGGGGACGCAGGCCAAGGGCAAACCTCTGCCCAGCATCTGCGCGGCCAGGCCCTGTGCTGGGTGCCCGAGGGTTCCCTGGAGAAGACAGACCTGACCACCAGCCAGGACACAAACAGAAATGAGAGAGGACGGTGGCCGGGGAGGGAAGGTGGGGTGGCCAGGGAGTGCCTCCTGAAGGCGGGACATTTCTGAGGAGCCTTGAGGAGCAAGGTTAGGAGTTCCCGGGCTTGGGGGGAAGGGATGGAAAGGGATGGACTCTGGAGAGCGGAGAGCAGCAGATTCCCAGATGGAGGTCATTGTGGGTGAGCAGGGAGGGGAGGGATGTGGCAGGAGGGGTTCCATCGAGGGCCCAGGCCTGGCAGCTGAGGGCTGCCCCTGAGGGAGCAGGAGTCACTGTGTGTGGGCCGAGCGCAGGGCCCACCTCAGGAGGGTCTCCTGCATGAGGAGTGAGCAGGCCCGAGGCTGGAAGGGTTCAGGGCAGATGGAAGTGACGTGGGCAGTGGGTAGTGGGCCGTGGGCTGTGGGCCGGGGCAGCTACTACATGGGAGGAGCAGGGCCAGCCAGGACGGTGGGGAAGCACCACGGAGGGCGGGGAGGGAGGACACAGAGGAGCTGCCTGGGGCTCCAGCTCAGCCGGCGGCCTCACCCCCGCCCCCACCCCCGGGGCCAGGCTCTCCCTAAGGTGCAGCAATCGCCCCTGCTCGGTGGGGTCTCGGAGCCTCTGTGGCTGTTTTTATTTTTTGTGGCAAAAATCCAATAAATAAGAAGCAAGTGCAGTGATATGAAAGTCAAGAGAGCTGAGAAGATCCCGGTCCCTTATCGGCCAAATGCATAAATCCAAGAGGAGGACATTAATTTTTCCAGAAATTGCACTGTGGAGACCTTGGTTTTAGAGGGAGAAGGTTCTGGAAATCAAAAAGTAATGACGGTCTCTGTCCCCCCCTCCCGCCCCCCCGCCACCACCACTTACTAGGAGACGATCTCCACCCCTGATTTCAGGTTTCTGAGCTTGGGTTTCCTCCTCCACGCAGCCCCCAGGGTTGTTACTCAGAGGACCTGTGAGAACCTGGAGCTTGGAGTCCGTCTGGCACATGGCAAGAGCCGAATAAATATCAGCGACCACGCGTTAAATCCGCGTTCTAACCGGAGGCGTGTGGGACGCGTCTGGCCCATTCATTGCACATCGCATCACCGCCACGCTCAGCTCCCCGCGCCTCCGGCGGGTGGGGAAATGCCCGTTTCCTCCCCGGCCAGGGCTGCCTCCTGTTGGACTGTCCTAGCTGCTGGTAGGAGTGGTTTTAAGGGTTTATTATGATTGACCAGAACCTGAAGAGACCTGTTTACTGACCGTGAAACACTTGGTCCTACGGGGCGGTGCTTGGGGCCAGGCGCGCTCGGGGTTTTTCAGGGGGAGGCGGGCAGCAGAGGGCCGGGCGGGCCCTCGGGCTCAGGGTGGCCTGCCTGCACCCCGCAGCATCAGCTGTACCCAGTGGACCGACACCCTCGACTGCCTCCGACCCTGAGGTCGCTGGGCTCGGTCATTTCGTTACTACTTTTCACTACCTAATTTTTAAAAATTTAATCATGTATTTTATTTAACCAAATATTTTTCCGAGTATTGCCATTTTGACACGTAATCAGTGTTAAAGTTATTGAGATTTTTTATACCCCGTTTCACTAAACCTTCAAATGCAGTGTGTGTTTCCCCAAAGCACCCGGCGCCCCTTCCAGCCGGGAGGCCTCGCAAGGCCCTGGCGGGCTGGAGCACTGCTTGTCACCACAGGCTGCCGTCCATTCCTTAGCGGCGTGCCCAGCAGACAACCCATGGCTGTTTCTCTCACGTCCATGTTTCTCTCTCTCTCCCTCTCCCATCAGTTTTTAAAATCCACGTATCCTTAGGTGAGAAAGGCCTCAGAGGACGGCACAGATGGTGCTGGGGCACTGCCAGGTGGACTGGTAGCAACTGAAGCCGCACGTGGCTAGCCACAGCCTTTCACAGCAGTCTGGGCGGCCGCCTGGGTGGGACTGCGCCCTCGTTATGAATGAGGAGCCCAGGCTGACGGGTTCTAAGTGGCCTGTTGTCGTGGGAGAGCTGAGCTGCCAGGTCATCGCTAACGATGATGCATGCCACCCTGGTGTGGGCGGGCGGGGCCTGGCCCAGTGGAAGTGCCTGGCCTTGAGCCACAGACGCCCTTCCTGGGGTCTGTCTGTCTGTGGACAAGGAACGAAGACGGTCGCACACAGCGGCTTCGCTTTGCTCCCAGACTGCCCCACGTGGGGCCAGTGTTTCCCTGGAAAGTTTGGGAGGTGGGCGGTGCCATTTTTAGCTGCTGTTTCCATGCACTGTGCTTAGTCACTGTGGGAGAAGCCATCCACTGCCCGGGGCTGCTTATCTGACTGCACAAACACCCCCCCACCACCCCCCCCCCCGCCGCCCCAACCCACACTGACTCTACCTGCTGAGGAGAGGAGTGCTGGACTGCCCCTCTCCCGCCCCCAGGGCCCATGAGGACTCCGGAACAGTTCCTCCCAATTTAAAAACAGAAAACCCAGGCTCCCGCCCAGGCCAAGCCCACAGTGCACCTGCCTCTTCGGAGACCCATCATCAGCTCCCTTCCCATCTGGAACATTCTCTGGCACTGGAAATAGCAGAGGCGGTTCCTGGACATTCACAATAGACGCCCAGAATCCGAACCCTGGGCTTCACGCATATAATCCCGAGAGCCCCTCGCGCTCCTACGCTAAGCATTGATTTTTATTTCCAATGAAACAGCGGGACCTGCTCACGGAGGGCAGACTCAGGGGACAATTCCTCGTGCGGCCCTGCGGGCTGCTGCGGGAGCCGCGAGCGCAGCGTGGGCAGTTTCCTCCGTGGCATCCTCAGGTCCCTTCCAGCCCCCATATCCCGAATTCCCACAATCCTCGGCACAGATCACTGAGGATGATACAAGTCGTTCCCCAACACCAAGCAAGCCAAGCGCTTCCACAAGTATCACTGGGAGACCGGCTTTCTTCACCATGCCCCCCGCAGCCCTGACCGCCTGCCAGGCCCTCCGACCCCTCACCGCCGCCCTCTGGCTTACTCCCGGAGCATAGGGTCCTCCAGGCGCACCCACGGTGGGGCCTGTGTCAGTTTCCTTCCTCCTCTGGCTGGGTCACGTTCTCTGCGGGACGGCCCACGTGTGGCTTGCCCACTCACCGAACACCTGGGCTGCTCCCACCTTTGGCGGCTGTGACTAGATGAACAGGGCGGACAGGTATCTGGTTCCCGGCTTCCCGTTCTTCCTGGTGCTGACCCAGAAAAGGGTTTGCTGGGTCCTAGGGTAATTCTGTGTAGTATTGTGAGGACTGCCATACCTAACTCCTTTCTCTCTCAGTAAAATGCAGTTTCAATGGAAACCCCCAGGTTTCCTCAGGCCTCACCTCCTGGGTGACAGTCCCGTGCGGTGTCCCTCGGGGAGCCTCTTGTGGGAGGACTTCCCTCCAGGCCCACCCATGTCCAATGCTCCCGTATCTTCTCCGCTGCCCGAGTGCCCCGTCCTACCTCTCCATCACTAGGTGGCGCGGGCGAGTAGCCGGCTTTCTGGGGGAATGACTGGCTGAGACCCCCCTTCTCGCCCCCACCCATGTCCTCTCCCTCTTCCGCTCCCACCCCCACCCCCACAAGCTCTCACTCTGGAGAGCTATTGTGACCTATCAGGTGAGAAATCCTTTCCCGGACCAACAGTGTGTGACTGCACCACGGACTGTAAGAGCAACAGAGACCACGGCCTGCATAACCTCGGAGCCTAAACTCCAGTGTGGATTTCCGCGCGGAGGGAACAGCCCCCGGCCCGCTCAGCGCCCCACCCGCCGGGGCAAACAGCCTGCGTTTCGTAACTGGGCTGAGGAGGAGCAGAGCCACTGCTCGGGACTCACCGCGGAGGGTCCAGGAGACCGTGGGACACTCAGAAGCCCTTCCTGGTGAGGCAGGGGGACCCCAAGAAGCAGAACCCACCAGCAAAGGGACTTGGCCTTCTGCTGGTGGCCACCAGCCGGCCAGCGAGAGGAAACTGGCTGGGCTGATGTGCCACTGGCTTTCCGCCTCACCCACAAAGGCGCCAGGAGCAGTGCCGTCAGGCAGCAGCCAAATCCTGGGGCTACTGTGCACACAGGACGGGGGGAGGGGGTCTTGAAGAAGTGTTGGGGTCGCAACAGTTGGGCTGTCTGAGAGTCAGGACCTGCCTGGCTCCTTGGCGGTCTCTCTCTCCCCCGGGAGCGTCCCCTGGCCCTCCTGGGAGAGCCGATTCCAGCCAGGCGGCAGCCTGTGCCGAGGCCCAGGCTCCACTCGGGGCCGAGGAGCTCCAGGTCGGCTCCACTGAGGTCATCGAGGCAGCAGCCTGAGGAAGCTAAGGTTTTTAGAGGGAAAACTGGGTGCCAAGTTATACGAACAGCTTAAGCTCACCCGGGTAAAAAGGAGGAGATAAGCCTCCTACCAGCTGTTGCAACCTTTCAGAGCAGCCTAATTTTTTGCATTTTCCAAAATTATCTATAATGAGCATGCAAGAAATAATCCTCCTATATAATAAAAGCCTAATAGGCTAAGTGTCTGGTCATCTGGTTGCCCATTCAACCAATCAAAGCATAATATGCTAATGATATGCTAAGGCTGTTCAACCACTTGCTATGACGTGCACTGACCACCAGGGGGCAGATGCTTCGACTGGTAGGTTAGCTTGTTGCTGGGGTCTGGTTGATGGGGACTGAGCGAGATGGGCCAGACACGCCCTGGAGCCCTCCTGCAGTCCCTCCCCGGCCCTGATCATGCACCGTGGGGTCACTCTGCCCTCTCACAATCCAGGACCCCTTGGGGGATGTCAGAGAGCTGGTTTCAGCCCAATCTCGCAGGCCAGATTGAGGGGCCCCACTGGTGCACAAATCCATGCACCAGACCTCTAGTAAGAAATATAAAACGAGACTAAAAATCTCAAGGTCCCGCTCTGATCTTATGTCCAAGTTCTGGTAACAAAACCCACGCACAGGGAGCAGTGCCCACCTCACACCTGACGGGGAGACACAGCACTGACAGCGTCCGTGAGTGCAGAGGGAGGAGCACGGACAGGGGCTGGGGGACTTCCAGCCCTCGTCCTCTGGGTGGGAGCTAAGGCGTGTTCACCTGAGGCCAGAGCTGGCCTCCTGCATGCACACCTGGCCTCGCTTCCCTTCAGGTCCCTCCCTCATCCACTCTGTGCAGTCCTGCTTGGCTGTCTGGCTTCTCCCAGCTGGGTGGGCTCAGGAGGCAGCCGGGCAGAGCACAGACGTGGTGCCTGATGGGGCGGGGGAGGGGGCACGGTAGCTGGGCAGAGCTGGGCCCTCGGAAAAAGATACTTTCACTCCTTCGAGGGCCTCAATGCTGAGGATCCTGCGAGCCCAGAGCTGCTGACTCTGCAGCTGCAGAGAAAGGTCGTTTCTGAATGAAGCAGAGGAATGAGAACGGTGCTCAGACATGGAGAGATGGCGTCCTGGGGACATCGCTTGAGCCGATCAGCGTGCCCAGGGCCAGCCCCGGACTCCTGCAAGTTCTTGCTGATGCAATCCCTTTCCTTCTGGAGCTTTCCGGAGCGAGTTTGGGTGGAATGTGCACCCCATGACAATGGAAAGACTCCTGGTGCAACCACCGTACAGGATCCGGGTATAGAGACTGCACCCAACCCTACCCTGGCTCTCTGCTTATAAACCCCAAGATGCTCGAATTACTACGGAACTTGCTTTCTTCGAAAGTGATTAGAGCAAACGTCGTCACCAGGGGAAGGCGACGGAGGAGGAGAGAAAATAGTCTACAGATCCTGGGCACTTCCCTTGAGGCGTAATTAGTGTATCTGGGCCATCACTCATTCCCGGCTCTCTCGTAATTTTCAGCTGCGGCTGAAGCTGCCGAGTATGAAGTAGCAGCTATTAATTAGTACACAGATTCATCAAGTGATGAAATAGAGAGGAATGGGTTGGGGGAACGGACGTATAAATCATTCCACATGTCGATTCTCACCACGATTGCACCAGTCTGCCTGCTGGCCTTCACTTTAGGGGGTCAGCGGCCGTCTTCTCTGACCGACGGCCTGGTCGCGGCCCGAGCGCCTGGCCACTGGTGACGGGGCCAGCCCTCCCACCCAGCTCAGCCCCGTGTCACCTCCCTGTTCTCTGAAGCCTGTCATTTTTTTAAGTTCACTATGTCCTGTCCTAGACGTGGCTTGTGGGGTGGCCTTCTGTCATCATTAACCTACTCCTGCTGTTTAACTTCCAGTGTCATTTAAAAGTGCTGCCCCTGAGAAGAAAAACGGGGAGAGACCACACCACGCCCACGCGTCCGGAACCGAGCCCTGATTGCCGTGAAGGCACTTAGGAAACCGTCATGCTTTACCTGAGAGGTGTGCGTCTTCCTGCAGAAACAGGAGCGCAACAAAACAGCCCACTGAGTGCACACTCGGGCATCACGAGCTTCCGGTCCTTCAGAGCTGGGGCTGTGGGGCAGCAACCTGCCCACCGCAGCGAGGGAAGGGAGGCGGGGCCCCATACAAGTCCGGGTCGCCGAGCCTCTGCAATCCTGCCGCGATGCACGGGGGGGCCCTGGTGATGGGAACAGGAGCTAGATGCTCCTTGTTTGAATTAAATGTTTTCTTTCAAATGTTCAGACAACCTCCTCCTCCTCCTCCAACACCATGGCAACCAGGCGGCAGGTAGGAGCTGGGCTGAGTGGAGGGGGAGGTGGGCTGGAGTAGGAACCTCTGCTCCCCTCTCTGAGCCTCAGTTTTGGCGTCTAGAGTATGGGCACAACAACCCAGTTGTCGGTTCCTGTCAACCCGGGTGCTCCAGGAAGCGGAGGCCCAGGCTGGACTCTTGAGGGGGAAGGCCCGGGAGGGAAGGGCAGGGCTGGGGAGGGCCGTGCACCATCCTGCAGCTGGGGCTGGGCCAGGCGGTGGGGAGTCCCCATGTCACGTTGTTGCTGGCGCTTCCCACCAAGCAGCCCGCGCCCGGTGTGCCCACTGCGTTGTCACTGCAGAGGAGCCCGGGGGGGGGGGGGGGGGGGGAGGGGCGGGAGACAGGGCCACAGCACAGCCCCTGGGAGCCCTGCAGTGAGGCCTAGGGCCATGGTCGGCAAACTGCGGATCACGAGCCACATGCGGCTCTTTGGCGCCTTGAGTGTGGCTCTTCCACAAAACACCACGGCCTGGGCGAGTCTGTTTTGAAGAAGGGGCGTTAGAAGACGTTTACGTTTAAAAAATGTGGCTCTCCAAAGAAATGTCAACCGTTGTCCTGTTGACATTTGGCTCTGTGGACTCAGGAGTTTGCCGACCACTGCCTCAGGTAAAGACTGACCTTTAGCTGCAGGCTCAGGCCGTGCCTACCTGCCGTGACTCACCTGCAGCTGGGAATTTTAGGTCACACCACCCTGTGTGGCGACTCTGTCTCTGAGGTTGTAGGGCCTGCCACGCACACCTCCCCGAGCTTGTCAGGGTTCGCACGCGGCCCCTTTTCACCCACAATGTTAACAGCAAGTTGACTAATAATTACACTTTGATGTTCAAAGCAAAAACCAGCCATTTGTAAGGCACTAGAAAACAGTGTGGGACGAATGAGCTCCACACAGACAGAAGTAAATATAAGGATCCACAGGCTGTTCAGAGGGAACTCGCTGGGATAATGTTCCCATCGATGAAGAAAGAGGATTTGTTGGGTTGGTAATCAGTTGAGTGCCCGTTATGTAGTAAGGATGGGGAAGCAAGGGGTGAGGCGGGGGCTGAGAGAACCGTGGCTAGCAAGGTTTAAGAGGTAAGGATTTAGTCACTATGGCGTATGGAAAAGCTGACCGGGGCAGGGAGAAGAGACCAAGGGCCACCTGCAGCTCGCCACCAAAAATCTGCAGTCCCCACGAGCAGGCATTCGGTGTTGGAAGGGCATGTGGAGCGGGGTGGAAGGGAGCCCTGGGCTCGGCTCCAGCTCGGCCACTGACCAATCAGACGGCTTTGGCAAGCTATACATCATCCTGAAGGGCATTATAGGTGCTCTCTTTTGTTTTTGTTATTTTTTAATGTTTTTGTTGATTTTTTTGAGAGAGAGGACGAGAGCGGGAGATGAGAAACACCCATTGGCTGCCTCCTGCATGGCCCTTACTGGGGATGGGGCTGGAGACCCAAGCGTGTGCCCTGAGCAGGGATGGAACGGGTGGCCTTTCAGTGCCTGGGATGATGGCCAACCAGCTGAGCCACTCCCTCCACGGCCTTCTGCCCTTTTCTGAAGCCCGTTCCCGAATCGGTGGATAACGGGTCTCACTCCCGTGGTGTCTATGGTTAAGCTTCTTTCACTGATGCCCTAGCTGGTTTGGCTCAGCGGGCAGAGCGTCGGCCTGTGGACCAAAGGGTCCGGTTCCGTCCTGGTCCAGGGCACTACCTTGCTTGCAGGCTCTTCCCCTGCCCCAGCCAGGGTCCCATGCAGGAGGCAACCACTGAGGTGTTCCCGTCTTTCCTCTCCCTGAAAATCCGCGGGAAAACACCCCCGGCTGAGGATTAACAACAACGAAAGCCCCAAAGCTTTATTCACTGCTAGGCAACAAGAAGAGGGAAACCTGACTTGCACTGGGCAGCATCACCCGCGGCTTGACGTGCTGCGCTGCAGAGAAAGGCAGAAACACGAGCGCGCGGACCCTGGCGCTGGCGGCGAGCATCCGTCCCGCAGCTCGGAGTCGCGCCTGCAGACCTCACTTCCTCCCGCAGCGCATTCGGGGCCAGTGTCATGGCCTGCAGGGCACCCGCCACGGAAAACAAACACGAGCTGTGCGGCGCGTGGGCCCGTTTCTCCTCGGCACCAGCGAGACCGTCCCAGCCAGGCCCGTCGCGGGGGCCACAGGGCGGGGCCCCCGACCGCAGGGCAGGGTCAGCGCCAGCGCGGCAGCTCCTGGGGGCGCGGGGGCGGCGCTGAGCTCCGACCAGACGCTATCTCAACGCCACTCACGTTTCCCGGGCCGCGGCCAGTCCCTCTCTCGGCCCTGCAGCCCCCCGGCCCGGAACACCGCGAGTCTCAGCCACGCTCACTGACTGACCGTGCTCCCCCGAGCGCCTCGCAAGTCCCACCCGCGACTGCCCAGCAGCAGGGGCCGCGCGCGAACGCCTCAAACGTGCGCGGCGGCCGCCACGTGACTAACGTGCGTCCACTCCGGCCGCGGCCGCCGGCTCCCCGGCTGAGGCCGGCGCGCGCATGCGTGAGACATGGGACGCTCCTCCGGGCGACGGTTTCCAGGTATCTGGGCGCATGCGCCGCGCGACGCCCCGCTGCCCGCCGAGCGAGGGCTCCAGCGCGCTTGCGCAATAGCCGGACGCGGGCGTTTCTTTCCTCCCTTTTCGAATTGGTTTTGAGAGGCGGATTGGAGTTACAAAATGGCGGCCTGGAGCGTGCTCGGCGCTGTTCCCCCAGCGGTCTCCGGCTGAGGGGACGGCTCCGCTCGCTGCCGAGCACAGACAGACGAGTCCCTGGGGGACATGGTGTGTGAGACTCCGGGCTTGCTGATCTCCGAGTTCTTGGAGAATCTCTGCGCCCCGGAAGCGGCCAGGTGCGCTCACCCGGCGACCGGCCGCCGCTGCAGACCCGAGCGCCGCGGCCGCGACCTCGGACCTGCTCGCCGCCGCGCCCCGGGCGCACCGGAGTTTCGCCGTGCCCACCGCCCAGCGAGTTCCGCGGCAGCCGCCCCGGAGGTGAGAGGCATGGCAGCGAGGGAGGCGGAGGGGCCTGGGGACGGGGAGCCGCACCGGCCTGTGGGACCCCGGGGAGGAGCCGCCGGGGTGCGGAGCTCAGGCCTGGGGAGCCGCTGGATCGGGGTTCGGGATTCGGGCCTGGAAGGGGGCCCTGCGAGGGAGGAGCCGGGGTGCGCAGCCCCGGCCCGGGCAGGAGGCGCCGGGTCGGCGTGCGGGACCCGGGCCTGGAGGGGATCCTGGGAAGGAGGCGCTGGAGTGAAGCTCCCAGGCCTGGGGAGGGGCGCGGGGCGGTGGGGGTGCCCGCGGGGGTGGGGTGGGGCGGGGTGACAGCAGCCACGCCACCGGGGCTGTTTGTGAAGCGGCGCTCGGGGCCGACTTAGGGAAGGCTCGCCCGGGGGCCGGGCCCCGGCGGAGGCCGGCGCCGGAGGGGGCAGGGGCTGTCCTGGCGTGGCCTCTGGTTTCTTCCTAGCGGTTCCTCTCGGTACTTCTGTCCCCTCGGTCATCTCACCTGTCTCTTCTCGCCCCCTCCGCTCTCTCTTTGGTCTAGCTTCCCACCCCCACCCCCCTTTTTAAAAAAATATTTTTAATCATTTCAGAGAGGGAAGGAGGGAGAGAGCTAGGAACATAAATGGTGAGAAAAAGAAATCATGGATCGGCTGCCTCCTGCACGCCTCACACGGGGGATGGAGCCCGCACCCCAGGCATGTGCCCCGACCGGGAATCGAACCGTGACCTCCGGGTTCCTAGGTCGACGCCCAGCCACTGAGCTACTTGGGCTGAGCATTGGCTGCTCTTCTTCTTGCGATGCCGGAACGTTGATCACCCCGTTACTCTGTTCCTTTTTGTAAAGAAGCAGTTAATTTTTTAAAATTGATTTTTAGGGGCGGAGGGAGGAAGAGAAAGACATCCACTTTATTTATTTATTTTTTTGCCAGCCTGTCTCCTTTTTTAAGAAATAAATCTTTAGTATTGAAAGTATTACATATGTCTCCCCCCCCCCACCCTTACTTGTGCATTTTATGCATTCCGCTGTTGCTTCTGTATGTGCCCTGACCCGGGACGCCAGCGGCAGCTCGGTGCACTGGGGACACAGTCCCCATCGGAGCTACCCCAGGGCTGGAAGGAAGCGGTTTCGTTTTCCGCCGGCGGCTCAGTCCCCGATCTGACCTTGTTCTCTTTTTCCTCCGGACACTACACTTTCAAGTGCGGTCCGTCTGTTTTCCTCTGAGGGTAAGCTGAGGTGGACTGAGGTTCACCCCTGGGGCTGGGCAGCACCAGATGGCCGAGGCCACGTGTCCTCCAACTACCAGGAAGTTTCGGTCTCCCATCACAGTGCTTCCTAGGAATCATTGCATCACTTGGGGCCTTTTCACCCCAAGCCCAGACGCGTTTTGAGTTCCTTGGACGCCCAGCTAGCACCTCAGACGTCAGGCGCAGGCCTTGCTCTCAGTGCTGTACAGGCATGCTTTATTCCTCCTCTTGCGTCAAAAGAAAAATGATTGTCCGAAGTGTCATGCTTTGAGACAAACTATGGGTTGGTTAAAATAAATTTTAAAGCTTGGCTCATAATTCAAGTAAATACTCTTTTTTCCAAGGAACTTTCAAGTTTCGGAGGAAGAATAGTATTTTTGTAGCCTTTATTAAGCCCTTCCTCTGTTCCAGGCATTATTCTTAACTAAGTGTTTTTGTTAATCACGTAGTTTTCATACCTCCCTGTTCTACCTGTGAACAAACTGAGGCACAGAAATGAAGCAGCCTGCCCAAGAAAATGGGAAAACTGGGTGTCCGGCATCTTCCTGTAGTGTTTTCCAAATACGTAGTGTCCAGATGGCTGACTCAGCAGCTGGCGCGCTGTCACGAGATGGGCAGCTTGGGTGTCTGCAGTACAGCCAGCACACAGAGCAAAGACCCCGCCCTCCGGTTGGGTCCTGATTTGATGGCCGCGAGAATGTGAGAGCAGCCACCTTTAGGTGGTTCTGCTGTGCCCATTATGATTATCCACTGTGGCTATGAGTGAGAGGTTAAATTCTCGCTTTATCACACGGTTTGTACGTTCCGCTCCACCTCCTTTTCCTTTTAATAACTTATTAGCAGTTAATAGTTCATCTTAATAGCAACAAGGACGATTTCAACTTCTCACCTCTCCTGCCCTCTGGTGGGAACGTTAGTTACTGAGCAGCGAAGTGGCCAAAGAATGCAGGCAGACCTGGCCCCTGGACAGCCACGTTCAGGGAGGGGTTCTGTATAAAACTACATGGTGTTTGTTTGGGTTACAGGAATTCGTAGCCGTACTTGACCAGGTGTTTGCGGGAGATATTAAAAAGGGACTCAGAGATTATTAGGGTGTTATTTGAAGCTGAAACCCCTATGTGATTACAGGGGTGGGTTTGGAGGACTTGGGGATGTCAGCACGTGATGCTTTGGTAATGCCTGTTTTATAGGCATTGAAGAGCAGTAGGTGATGTGTCAGTTCGTATCCCGGTGAACGTGAACTAGGAACTTCCTGGGGGTTGTGGTGTTGAGGGCGAACCCGGGTGGAGAGAGACTGTGGGAAAGGGTGTGGGCAGGGTTCAGGAGCCCTGGACTAATGGGTAAGTTCCTGGGCGAGGTGAGTGGCAGAGGTCCGCTGGGCTGGTGAGTTAGGCCACTCACTCCATCGATGGCTTTTGTTTCTGATGGCAGAGGCTCTGCTGTGGGATCAAAAAACAAATTAAAGAGACAGCACCCTCCTTCAAGAGTCCGCCTCGCACCCCGCCCCGCCCCACCCCCACCATGCTGTCACAGGAAGTGAGCGCATGGCTTGCTTTTGAAAGAGTTATAAAGTCTCAGAATGTTAACACGTCCATATTAGTTACAGTTTGAGCTGTTAAATGATGTCCTATTTCAGCATATGCAATTTGGGGTAATTAAATGTTCGGTCTCGGGAAATGTATTTATGCCAACGTCTGTAGCCTAAACAAGAGGACTTACGCTGTGAACTATGACCAGCGTCTTATTCAAATGCCTACTTAAGCATGAACTTCACTGGGTCATCTGGAAGAGAATTTTAAATATTTAAAATGTTTTGTCTGTGGCAAGGCTATAATTTGCATAGAATAAGTTAGTTAAGCACTTCCTGATTATGTATAGTGCTTAAAATTTCAGTTTTAAAAAATCAATTGAGGTTGCATATAACTTTTTTAAAAAAAGTTTATTTTATTGTTTAAAGTATTACAAATAGTAGTACATGTCTCCTTCCCCCCCATTGACCTTCCCCTGGCCTCCCCCTCCCTCCCCCCTCCCCGCAATACCCTCACCCCCCCACCCCCGCCCCGCATATAACTTTCTTTCAAGTAGAGTTGGTTCAGTGCTGTTCAGAAGACCTACCCGTGGGGACCGACGAACGCCTTTGTAAAGTTCCGTGACAGCAGTTCCCAGGGGAATGTTTTCTATTTCATTTCATGTTAGAGTGAACTTGAAAATTCTTGTAATCTTTTTACTTTTAGCTTTGAAAAAATGGCCAAAAGAATTGCTGAGAAGGAATTGACCGACAGGAATTGGGATCAAGAAGACGAAGCCGAAGAGGTAAAAAGTAGTTTTCCTGAGAGTGATTTCGTACTGCTTCTAAATTTAACCTGGGGCTCCTCATGAAGACTGATAAAATGAAAAGGCCTTTTTAAGACCATCCTGCACGGGGAAAAGTGTGGTTTCCCGTGACCTGTACTTAATAGAGACATTTATTAATTACATCCGGGTGTGCCTTTCCACCAGCACCTTCCTCCTGAATGTCATATACTTGCAGCAGTCTGAACCCGTGGTCTTAATCAGGCTGAAGGACGAGTAAATGATCGAGTCACGAACCTAGCGCAGTGCCACGCTCAGACTTGACTAGTGTACACCACCGTCTTGGTCTGCCATCCCTGTCATTTTCGAGTCAGATGGTTGAGCTCGCCTCCCTCACTCTAATCTCAAACCCAGCTTCGTTTCTCATTCTTACAGATCTGAGATGCACCCCCCACCCCCAAAATGGCCTTCATGGAATAGTTTAGATTGGCCTAGTTTGTTTCCTAACAAAACCAGAATGGCTCCCCTGAGGAAATCTTTTCGTTTTTCGGGTGCTTCATCAGCAGTGTGGGGTCCCCAGGCCGTTCCCTGAAGACATGTGCACCCAAGCTAAGAGGAGAGTGTCAAGGAAAAAAAAAAATGAAAGAATGTACAAGTGTCTTCAAGCTTATTCTGACACTAGAGGCCCGATGCACGAAATTCGTGCAAGAGGAGGCCTTCCCTCCCCCGGCTGCCGGCACCGGCTTCCCTCCGGCACCTGGGACCCGGGCTGGCTTTCCTCAGGCTGCCTGCAGGTTTCCCTTTGCCCCGGCTTCCGTAGGAAGGACGCCTGGTCTAATTAGCATATTACCCTTTTATTAGTATATATTATTATAGATGGCTATCTTCTTTCTGAGTCTCTTTCCTGATGCTAATATTTTTTCTTTACAAATGTTTGCACCAATATGGTTAGGGAAGTCAAAATCACAAGCATGTTAATATTTTAACAGGGCTTTTAACATTTCTAGCTGCCCTCATGCTTTTTCGCCAAGACTTGGGTAACTGCATTTTTTCGCAAGTCTTACGTAGAGCTACATTCTGAGCCCAGTAAGATTTAGACTACCATATAAAGATTGCTTTGACACTAAAATATTTCAGGAATGAAAGAACTCCCGTTTGGATAGTTGCTAATGAATGAATGTGGAAAGACAGTTACATTTGGGCAAATGGAAGAAATGATGGCTTCTGTGGCTGTGGGGATCTCTGACACTTTCTGAAATAGCTGTGGGTGGAAGCTTTTGCAGGCAGTGCTGACGCCAGCCGGACGGGAACAGCAGGGGTGGCTCAGCCAGAGGCCCTTGGCACGCTCCTTGCTGTGGACGTGGTGCTTGGAGCGTGCTCTGGGGGTTCAGTAGTCAGCCAGAGTGCCTCCGGGGCCTCTTGGATGAAGGGCAAATGGGCAGAGCTTTTGTAAAAATCATTACGTGTTTCAGAAATACAGTTTTACTTTCGAAAATGGTAGTAGTAAAATACTAGATGGGGCACCTGGGTTTCAGAACGGTCTCCCCTCTCAACGGTTCATGCTCTTTAAGGTGCCACGTCCAGCTTAAGTTTTATTGATGCCTTTGAATGTATTTGAAATCCTGGAAAGCTGTGCTAAGTAGTTTGGCACCAAAGTTTTGGTGGGCTGAGCCTGGTCAGACTTCCGGGCACGCTCTCCTCTCTCTCTGATTCAAAGCTTGGATTTGCAGGTTCCAGAAGACTGGTGATTCACCCAGCATTGGAATTCACATCTAGCGTGGATGTGAATGTCAATGTGCCCCCTCTCTAATCTGTATCACGAGGGTAAACAGCACTTTGAAACTAGCAGCTCATAGAGGAGCTCGCCTGGTCTAGCTTTCCCATTCAGCGCTGTATCTCCACCGTGGCCGTCCCTCACTGCTGCTTCATCTGTGTGCTCCTGCAGGTGGGGACGTTCTCAGTGGCCAGTGAGGAAGTCCTGAAGAACAGAGCCATAAAGAAAGCGAAGCGCAGGAACGTTGGATGTGACGTGAGTGTTTTCCACAGCTTTCTGCTGGCGGGCGGGGCGGTCCGCAGTCAGTGCGCGGTCAAGTGCTTTCTCCGCTTGTGAAGAGCTCGCTGAGAACAGCGGTCGCAGCCGTTCGGCCCTCAGACCACCGTGGTCCGTGGACTCCGGTTGGCACCTGGGGGTGTAGAGCATACAGAACAATGACCCGGGGGTGTGCCTCACAGGGAGCTCACAGCTGCAGAAACGGTACAGGTGCAGACAAATTGGAGGGCAGTGCCAGTGTGGAGGAGGAAATGGGACGGCAGTACGGACACCCGAGACGTGCGTGTCAGTAGCAGGGAGAGAGGAAAAGAGGGATTCTCAGTCTCCTCCACTGCCTGGGGTCGAGGTGCGGGCTGGAGAAGTCCTTTAACCGGAACAGAAGCCTTTCCCGTGCCCACCGTGTCGGGCATTAAAATGCTTCCGTCTGTGCTCAGAAGATCAAGGATGAGTTGGATATAGCTCAGATTGAAATCGCGTGGTCAGGATTCAGCCGTCACCCCACTGACAACTTTCCCAGGACGGTCCTCAGCCCTCCGTGCGTTCCAGGCCCGGGGTGCCGAGCTGCAGGCCTGGACGCCTGTGCTCGGGCAGGAGAGGTGGTGCGAGCACGCCGGGTGCAGCTTCGGGAGAAACCTGCACAGCTGGCCTCTGCGGTGGCTCCTTCATTCCGCGTCCTTTCCTCGTTCCACCTCGTTCTTTAGACGGGCGTGTGGTTGGCTGCAGGTGATGAGTCAGGTGGTGTTGGATGGGAAAGGGCCAGCTTAACTAGGAAGGAAGTGATGGGGTCCGTTTGGAAAGGTACGTGAGGGTGGTGTGGAGTTCTCCACAAGACCACTAGGTACGCTGGTGGCTTCTCAGAGCAGGAGCGGAGCGAGAGGGTTAGGCAGGCGATGAGCCGTCCGGAGGCTGACGCCACGGGGTGAGCAGAGCTCCTGAGGAGGAAGGGCTTTGGTGTGCATGAGTAAAGCCGCTCCGGTCCTGTTTCTGCTCCCGGCCAGCACTTTCCCTTCGGTGGAGGCTGTGTAATGGAGCCAAGATAACACCGCCGCTCCCTGCGGTTATGAAAATGAGAGCTGTCTGTGCTCTTCCTTTGTGTTTCAGTCTGACGGCGGAGGGGCCTTTAAAGGCTTTAAAGGGCTGGTTGCACCTTCTGGAGGAGGAGGGTTTTCTGGATTCGGTGCTTGTGTTGGAGGGAAGCCTTTGGAAGGACTGTCCAATGGGACCAGCATGACTGGTGCCCCGCCCTTCTCCAGTGGGAGAGCTGCCGCTGAGACCAAGGTGGCCTTCGGTAAGTAGGTCCCCTCCCTCCCCCCCCTCCCTCCCATCTGTGTAAAGATAACCCCTGAAAATCACTTCACAGAGAAGTTTTCCTTGTCCTTGCCCTGGGTCCTGAGACTATGTGGGCGAGAACAGTCATAATGAGACAGAGGAGGGAGATGTCGGCTGTTTGCGTTCGTCAGTGGAGAATGAGCTTTCGAGCCAAAATAGAACTAGGCTCTGCTCTCAGCTCTGCCCGTTCTCAGCTCTGCGACCTTGGTGGAGTTCCTTGGCCTCCCAGCCTCCAGATCTTTACTGAGAATGAGTGATGAGAATTGACCTCAGGGTCAGAGGAGGAGAGGAGGGTCTTGGTAAAGGCCTGCCTTCCCGCCCCTCCTCGTTAGTACTGTACCAAAGACTGTGTGTGGCACACACCTTCCAGAAACTGGGGCTCCTCCCATCTACATTTACTTTGCCCAGGATGCGTTGGCTGCCTGATCTTGTTTTGAGGGAATTAGTCAAGATTTCAGGATTAGCCCTAACCGGTTTGGCTCAGTGGATAGAGCGTCGGTCTGTGGACCGAAGGGTCCCAGGTTCGATTCCGGTCAAGGGCATGTACCTGGGTTGCAGGCACATCCCCAGTAGGGGGCATGCAGGAGGCAGCTGATCGATGTTTCTAACTCTGTCCCTCTCCTTCTCCCTTCCTCTCTGTAAAAAGTCAATAAAATATATATTTTTTAAAAGATTTCAGGATTAGCAATAGAGAATAAGATCATGGATTAAAATCTTGAGTTCTTGGAAAAGATCCCAACTTGTTGGATTGTTCTTAGCTAGCTGTTCTAGAAGTGTTTCATTTTAATGAGGCAGAACGTTAGTGTGATTAAAATAAGGTTAACTTTCCGTTAAGATTTTAGCTGCATTAATGATGTTCATTCCTGCAACCTTGGGTAAATGTTATCCTAACAGTACTTTGACAGCTCTGGGTAAAATGGGCATCTTTTTGAAGGAAAAGATTATTTTAAAATTACTGATGCAAGCATATAATAGCAGCTGTTCCTGCGTGGAGTTTGGTTTGGTATTTGTGGTAACCAGCTCCTAAATATTAGGTGTGCACATATTTCTTACTGTCACAAAGATGGATGCAATAAAAGCAGAAAAGACGAAGAGTGATACAAAAATCTAGATGATTTAGTCAAATCAACTTCTAAACAAATCTTAAAACTCGACTTTCCTTTAGGGTCTGTTGCTGCAAATGGCCCCGCCTCCTTGGTTGATGGTAAGATTTCAAATCCCAGAAGGAACGGTGACGGCCAGCAGTCCCCTGGCCTTGCCTCGAGCAGCACCCCGCAAGGGAGCGCCTACCACAAACAGCTGGCGGCCTTGAACTGCTGTGTGCGGGACTGGATCGTGAAGCACGTGAACGCCAACCCGCTGTGCGACCTGACGCCGGTCTTCAGAGACTATGAGAGCTACTTGGCGGGCATCGAGCAGCAGCTGGGTGACAGTGGGAGCAGCGGCTCTGAACGGAAATCCAGCAAAATGTCACTCGACTCACAGCCTCCCTCCCTGTTTGGTTCCACAAAGTCACAGCAAGAGTCCACATTTTTGTTCCGCGGGGATGCCACCGAGGGTGCCTCTGAAAAGAAGACAGAGGCCGTGCCTGACAAAAAGGGGGACCCGTCACCAGGAGCGACAAGTGCCTCGTTTAATTTCGGCAAGAAAATTGACGGTTCTGTTCTGGGCTCCTTAAACTCTGGCCCCCTGGCTGGGTTTTCGTTTCCCGCAAACTCCAGTTTATTTGGCAAAGACGTTGCCCCGAGTAAGCCAGCTGCTTCACCCTTCTCCGCTGCGGGATTGGAGGGCCAGGCAGGTGGCGGCAGTGCTGGCTGCAAAGGTAAATGGGGTGTTTGTGTGGAGCTTGGTGTTTAGTGGAAGAAGCAAAGACGTGCGCCATCATTCCGAGCCGTGTGATCCCGGGCAGGTTGGCGAGCCTCTGAGTGTCCGCTTCTTTGTTTGCAGAACGGAGGAAGGCAGGCCTGTTGTGTGTGGGGTTATTGTGAGGATTAAGAGTATAAAACTAAGAATGAAATTTTCTGGCACAGTGATTTTGAAAAGTATCGAATACGTGGCTTGTATGTCAACAATTAAGTGAATTAACTTTTGAAAATGGAATTTTATTGAGAGTTTATCATGAATATCCACTGGGTTGTTTGTATGTAGGAGATTCGGTTGTAAGTAAAGGCACATAGCCAAGCAGTGCTGCACATGTACAGGTAACTGCGTGAGCCGGGGACATTAACCAAGCCTTTCCACAGGTGAACTGTTTGTATTAGGAGATTCGGTTGTAAGTAAAGGCACATAGCCAAGCAGTGCTGCACATGTACAGGTAACTGCATGGGCCAGGGGACATTAACCAAGCCTTTCCACAGGTGAACTGTTTAGGCACCAGGACTGTTTCTCCGAGCATCGCTTTTAAGTTGCTTTTTAGTTTAGGGCGTTTTATGGGACTGCCTTTCTCTTTAAGAGGATGGGCATCTGCCTCTTGCCATGTCTTCGACCTCCCCTGTGTTGGGGCCGGAGTGAAAGGAAGTGCTTTCTGGCTCCGTGCGGGGGGGTGGGGGGGGATGGGGGGGGATGGGGGGGGTGGGGGGGCACCAGAACACGGGAGGCATGCAGTTCAGACAGAGGTCCCGTGACTGATGCTTGGCTTTGGAATGATTCCTCGGGCAGCTTTGCTTGTTTCCAGCTGATGGATGTTGTCTGGTCCTTGGCATGATGCAGGCGTGGTCACAGGAGCATTTGGGGATGAAAGTGTTAGCAGCTTATTGAGATCTTTGTTTTCCAGTGGTGATCTGAGTACATACATGTTTGTCACCTGTCTGTGTGCCCAAGGCTTCAGAATTTGAAGGGAAGTTTTATTGATCAGGAAGGTGCCAGCTGAGAAGATGGGAGACTCGCCCTCAAATCCATCTTAAGGCAGTACAGAATTCAGGCTTTTGAAGGGAAGGGCAAGTGGGAGGGGCAAGAGTGATTGACCCCAGACCAGCAGGGGAGCGAGGCAGAGCGCTGACTCTGTTGGCCCTGTTGGTGTGAGTCCGCTAAGAGGTTCCTGCCAGTCTTTGCTAACAGTGTGTACTTCCCGCATCTCCCGGGAGGCACCGCCTGGTCAGGGCTGCTTTTGCCAAACTCAAGGGGCACGCAGAGCTCCTCCAAGCGTTAGCTGTCTGTGAGAGGAGAGGCCTGAGCCCGCAGGCCTGGGAGCAGCAGCCGGACAGGCGCAGCCCGAGGCCCGCACTTCCCTCGGCCCCGAGCTTGACTTCTTTCTCGGTACAAGTTTGCACACGCACTGCGTCACAAGCAGGGCCATTTCTTCATCCCAGGGCTCTCTGAATTGATAGATGCTTTAGAATAGAGAATATGTTCCCATAATGCGTCACAGATGCCTCATTTTTACAAAGCAGTAAAACCCAGTGGGTGCGCACACGCACAGCGTGGGGTCAGTTTACGTGGGGTGTTAGGTTGAAATGGGGAGGTAGGTGACAGACTTCTCTTACCACGTGTTGAAGCCTTGACTTGAGTCTCACTGAGGCGTGTTTCTGTGAAAGGTGGAGAGGAAGAAGAAAGTGACGAGCCGCCTAAAGTAGTGGTCACGGAGGTAAAGGAAGAGGATGCTTTTTACTCCAAAAAGTAAGTCCGAGTCGGCGCCGTGGCGCCCACGTGGGGAATGCTGTCCAAGCCCTGGACGGAGGCTTCCGACATCGCCCCGGACTGGCTGCCGGGCTGTGCCTGCTCCTTGAGCTGGAGTGAGGACGCGTTCTCGCCCGCTTATTTAAACAAGCATGTTCTAGCCCAGTGGCCGGCACGCTCATTAGTCAAGGGACCTGAATATCAGCAGTATGATTGAAATTTCTTTGGAGAGCCACATTTTTTAAACTTAAACTTCTTCTAACGCCACTTCTTCAAAGTAGGCTCGCCCAGGCCGTGGTATTTTGTGGAAGAGCCACACTCAAGGGGCCAAAGAGCCGCACGTGGCTTGTGAGCCGCAGTTTGCCGACCACTGTGCTAGACATTTCCTTCTGGGCACAGCCTTCTCTCCTGCCGACCCAGCTCTTCTGCCTTAAAGTGCCGTATCGAGGGCCTTTGCTCTGCCCTGCCTGCCTCCCCCCACCCCCTCCCTACTTCCTCGCCCTGTCCCTCCTCCCCGCCCTCCCCTCCTCCGTCCCCCACAAGGAAGGCACCGGCACTGACGGGCTCGGTGCTGCTGCTCTTGGTCCGGAGGCGTCTGTGATCCGTGCTGGAGACTTGCTGGCCTTCGTGGACTTTCTCGCAGGTCCGCCCAGCCCCTCCGTTGAGGCTGTGAACACGCCCCTGCTGTCGGGGCTGCTTTGCTTTAAAGCATGGGGTGACGGTGGTGAGCAAATTAGAGGCGCCAGTGAACTGTCACACATCGCCTGTGAATCGCTCCGTGTTTCCCACCCAAAGCCAGACCCTCGGCCACCGCACAGTCGACCTGCTTTAGAAGAAAGCAGAGCGGAACGTTGAATTACTCTCAACGAAATGAAATGAGTACTTTGAAGAGATATTTACTGAAAGATATTTGCCATTTTAGAAGCTTCCCTAGATGTATTTTTCCAATAGAAAAAGTGCAGCCTAATGAGCCACCAGTTTTCATAACAAAAAAGCACCGTGTCCTCTGAGATTTCCAAGTGTTAACTACTTTTGAGAACTTTTAAAAGTGGCCAGCAATTCCTTTGGCCTGTTTTTAACATTTACTTACAGATGACAGAAAGGCGTGTCCCTGACGATGCTTTCCCGAATCTGAGCAAAGCAGAGGCAGTGGTTCTGGTTTCTTTACTGATAAGCTGAGGAGCTGCGGGACACACACTTCCCGGGACGTTTGACTGTGTCGCCGTCACTTGGGGGATAAAAAATGGAGTAGTCCTGAAGAGAATTCAGAAATAAGAAGGGAAAAGGGCAGGGCTGTGGGCAGTGTTCCTTCTGTCTGCTGTTTTCTTTATTTTTTTAATCCTCACTGGAGGGTATTTTTCCATTGATTTTTAGAGAGAGTGCAAGGCGGGGAGAGACAGAGAGAGACATCGATGTGAGAGAGACACGTTGATTGGTTGCCTCCCACGCTCACCCCGACCAGGGCTGGGGATCAAGCCTGCACACGAGGTTCGTGCCCTTGATCAGAATTGAACCTGGGACCCTTCAGTCCGTGGCTGATGCTCTATCCACTGAGCCACACCAGCCAGGGCTTTTCTGTATTTGTTCTCCTTGGAAGACCAGGTGGCCGTGGTTTTGATTGTCTTGAAAAAGGGTTGTTTCAGAAAGTTACGTCATAATTTGAAAAAATAGTGGGAAGGGTTCTCGAATATCTAAGCAGGTGTTCCTATTCTGGTTGGTGCCCAGACCCAGTCCGCGTCCACAGAAGGTGGTCTTGAAGCTTCTCTGCTCTCATTCATGCGATTGCCCACAAGTATGAATAGTGGCTGTTAGAGACAGACTTGGTGTGTCGTTTGTCTGACCCTACCTGTTGTTCTTCTCCTTAGGTGTAAACTTTTTTACAAGAAAGACAATGAATTTAAAGAGAAGGGTGTAGGAACTCTGCATCTAAAACCTACAGCGAATCAGAAGACACAGCTGTTAGTGCGGGCAGACACCAACCTAGGTGGGTGCCCTTTCTTCCAGGCGGCACCGCGTTGGCACGGGCACGCGGCACCGGGTAGAAGCCCTGCCCCTGCTCAGTCCAGTCTTTGAGGGTCCCAGTACGTGATGGGGGTGGGAACAGAGGAGGCCGTTCAGGCCAGTTCCTCCGGACTCGGCGGCTCTTGCGGTCGGTTTGAGTCCTGGGGGTAGGGGGTAGAACAGGCAGCGCTAACAAGGAGTTAACGAACGGCCTCCCTGCTCCTGCGTGTTGGAGACGTGGCTCAGGAGCTGGAGGTGAATTGGGTGGTTTCATAAACACACCAGGGGAACTCACCATCTAAAGGGATCCTCGTCGTGTAGCGGATCATCGTTAATACACGCCCCTCAGCCCGCCCTCCAGCTGGGCCCTGGGAACAGCCCACGGAAGGGTCTGGAGGGACCGCGGGCGAAGAGGAAGTGGCGGGCCGCGGGCTGGCTGCAGAAGGAGGCGTCCGCGAGCTTTTTCTTGCTGAGCCTGAGCCCGAGCCCGAGCCCGAGCCCGACGGGCGGTGACCCGCAGCACTGCCACGCCCCAGGAGCCGGCCCCGTGAGCCGGCCCCGTGAGCCTTTCTTTGCTGCCCGCTCTCTGTTCCAGTGACGGTGATCTCGGGGCAGGCCAGCGTGCCCGTCCTAACATGCGCCAGTGGGCGGGCTGGCCGGCGCCGGCGGAGGGCGGGAGAGGCGGCTTCTCCGCAGTCGGGCGGAGCCCAGTCCTGCTGGTGGCCTCAGGTTCCTCTCGGGACGCCATGCTGGCCTCTGTCGGGACCGGGCCATTTCTGTGACATTCCCATGGCTCCCAGTTGTCAGTCCGCGAAGTGCAAGAGGGCTCCGTGCTTAATGCTTAGCACCTGAGCGCTCCGGTTCACGGAGCTGCGGCTGTGTGATCTGGGTCATTTTTGTTCCCGTAAATGCAGGCAACATACTGCTGAACGTCCTGATTCCGCCCAACATGCCGTGCACCCGGACCGGGAAGAACAACGTGCTGATCGTCTGTGTGCCCAACCCCCCGGTGGACGAGAAGAACGCCGCCGCCCCGGTGACCATGCTGATCCGGGTCAAAACCAGCGAGGACGCGGACGAGCTGCACCGAGTCCTGGGGAAAAAGGACGCCTAGCCGCGCCCGCCCCCGCTAGCCAGGCTCCCCCCGCCGACGCCCTGAGGACTTTCAGGAACTTAACCCTCTGTGAGCAAGGTTAACGTGGCCAATAAACCTTCCTGTTTAGTGGTAAGAACCGTCTAATGCGTAAACTACATTTGAAAGGAATTTTGGGATTTTTAATGTTCGTTTATTAAGTTAACCACAAGTGATTTCTTAATGGACTGAATCAGGGTATCGATGGGATTTCCCAAAGCTTTTCCCACCCGTGGGTTTGGGCGAGGCTCCCGAGGGTGGGTGTCCAGAGGAGCCTGGCCCTACCCTTCCTCCCAGAGGGCGAGGCCAGGCTGTGAGACCGCCCCTCCCGGGACGCTGCCCTGCTGGGCGGGGTGTGCTTGCTTTAAGTGTTCTTCTGAAGCTGCTGGGCCCCACACGTCACCCTCTGCCGGCCGCTCCGCAGACGTGGCCTTGCCCCTGCGGCCGCTGTGCAGGCCCGGAACTTTCCTTTCACCGGGAAACAAGGACCGTCCTTTGGTTCTGGAGTTTGATTCATGAGGTGCTGTCAGTCACTTCCGTGTTCCCCTCATGACGAATGGGTGAAGGGCGGTTGCCAGGGATGAGATTTAAAAGCACAAACTGGGCCGCTTATACTTTGTAAGTCATCCTACAGAAGGAAGTGACTGTGCTTGTCCCGGGCCAGTCCTGGGGGTCTGCCTACTGCTTAGGTCATAGGAGCTGTTACCAGGCAGGAGCCTGTGACTGCACCAGGAAACGGAGGGGGAAGCGTGTGTGTGTCGCCTTTCACTGGGACACCAGGATATTCCATATTCGCCATCCAGTTCCACATCCTTTTGGAGAGAGATCGTTCCGGATGCCCATGTGGAGGGAGAGCTGTTGGCACAGGAACGCACGTTGCTCCCCCACGGCTGTCGGGGAGCTCACGCCAGCGTGCCCTGCAGACAGCACGTGAGAGACGCGGCTTTGAAGGTTGAAATGCCCGTGTTCCCGGCTCGGTTAGCGCGGCACTAGGCGACCTTGTTCAAGGCTCGGTTGGTGCCTGAGGGCTCGCTGTATGTTCTGACCTTCAGCACATCTTCTGACTTAGAAAAGAGGAGTCAAAATAATTGTAGACAGTGTCGTTTTTTAAAGAAACAAGCTGCAATATTTAGGTGTAAAGGGGCAGGAAACGTGATCAAAACTGAAGTACTGGAGGTCAGGTGGCTGCACTGCCGCCTGTCAACCGCACGGGCAGGCGGCCTGGGCGACGGGGTGAACACGCAGGCAGGTGTGCTCGCTGTGATGCAGGTGGGCCAGCTCGTCTCCCGCGACCCAGGCAGAAACAGCAGTGGCTTTTGCACTTACTGCTTAGTATGGAGGTTATCCGTGTGCTCTGGCTACAGGTGATGCATAACAAACAAGCGGTTGACGCTGTTACAGGCCCCTGCCCCGGGCACACTGTTTATCTGTGTGTCCAGCTGTAAGAAGGATGAGGAAGTACGGGGAGCACGTTTCCACTTGCTACAGCCTAGCCACCGTGCTCCGAGGCCCTCCGGGAACAGGCAGCTCAGCAGGGACCCTGCTGGTTGTGGGCCATCCTTGTCCGCTTTTGCACGACGGCGAGATGCGCAACAGAAGCGGTGCGGGAACACCTGTGCAGGTCGTTAGCTTACGTCCTTCAAACTAGCGATGGCTGCGTGTGCTTCCCTCCTAACGTTCCCAGCAAACTTGCTGCTAACACTCACTGTTCAAGTGCAAACTACAGGGACCAGCGTGCTGTGTGGACCATCACTCACAAGGTGATACTTTCTTACCGTTCTCACGCTGTCGGAACTTGGTCTCCACGCTACGTGGGTGCTGGTACACCAGGGCCCAGAAATGTGCATTTCACTGTAACCCCGGCTCCTCGCGTGTGGCCTTTCCTCCCCACGGCGGGACAGCTACCCCTCCCCATGCGGTCATGCTCATGTTTGGCAAAGTGTTAGAAATACGTCTTTAAAATGTTTAACTGTGGACTGAAACGCTCATTTTTGGTTTAAGAACCTACAGAGTGTATTACGTAGCGGCCCAAAGTGAGGTGTGTGTATCTTCTGTTCGGAATCAGTGGTGTTGCACCTTGACAAACACGGAGCATCCCAGTGGCCTTTTCACACTGGTGTGTCCTCCTCATCCTCTCGGGCATCGCCAGGAGGCGAAACCGCTGTGGGCGCCTTCGTTGTTAGACTCCCTACGGAAGACGTGTGTCCAGGTGTTGTTTTGTTTTTGTTTCAATGTCACAGAGAGGCAGGAAGAGGGAGAGAGAGAAACATCAGTGATAATAGAAAAGCATTGGTTGGCTCCCTCCTGCACGCCCCTACTGGGTATCAAGCCCAAACCCAGGCACATGCCCTGACCGGCAGTCAAACTGTGACCTCTTGGTTCATGGGTCCACACCCAGCCACTGGGCCACACCGGCCGGAAGCACCGGGTTTAAAGAAGTTTGGGTTGTGTCTCCTAGGAAGACAAGTCTGACTGTTTAGGAACTGGTTTTCTTTGGAAGGATGACCGTTCTACAACTTCCATTCCAAATCCCTTTTTTGATATGCTGCATGCCAAAAATACCTACCTACCGTCGCTTCCTGCTCTTAGTTCAGACCAGTGCTCACGGAGAAAGGTGGGTGTGTGCTTGGGGGCATCTGTCAGTCATATTCTGGAACAGTCCGCAGTGCACTCGAGGCTTCGCACACCAAGCGGCTCCCTCCCAGACCCCCGCTATCCATTCTCATTCTGAAAGTGAGGCTTTGGAGCAGAAACGGGGTTCTCCTGTGCTGCCCGGTGACAGGGAGCCCCTTGGCAAACGGGTCTCAGCCCCACACGGGCACAAGGCCGCCCGGAAGTACTGGGCCTCGGGCCTCGGGCCCTCCAGCAGACCAGTGTAACGGAGAAAAGGCTTACTTGCTAGCAATCAGGTGGATACAATGTTTGCTTTCTGTTTTAAGTAGGAAACGCGTTTAATACTTGAATTGTCAGCCCATGTAATCCAGTTTGTGTTAGGTTTTGAATGATCCCATTGAGGACATGTAACAATCCAGGAAATGTGAATAAATGGAGAGGAAACAGAATCCGTGTTTGTCATTCCATGTTCCTCCGTGACGCACCTGGCGCAAACACAGGGCTGGGGAGCAGAGGGGTCTGCAGGGCGGGGGGGGGGGGGGGGGGGGGGCGGTGGTGTTGCTGCAGAGCCCCACCCAGGACCTCCTGCTTGGAGGGAGGCCACTCCCACAAGGCCTAGAAGGCTCTTTCTGGCTGCTGGGCGGGGCTGTGCCGGCCTTCTCCGGGCCACCTGGTCTGGTCCTCACAGCAGGCCTCCCGCGCTTGGGCCTGGGTGGGTTTTCCAAAGAAACGGGTTCAGGCAGCTTCAGCTTCTCACAGATAGGCCAGTGGAGATGCGATCTGAGTTCAGATCCATCTCAGTCAAAACCCGAGCTCTTAAGGACATTTTAAAACTAAGGATCAAAATGATCGAGAGAAACGTTTTGAGTGGACGGAGCTGTGCATCTGCAGTGCTTTAGGAAGTCACCGGTAAGGCGCTGACAGCTGTAGTGTGTGGGGTCAGGCTCACGGCTTTCGGCCTCCGGAGCTGCTCGGCACCTGGCCGGTCTGTAAGCGACGTGCCCGGGAAAGAAAACACTGAGGACTCACCCACCCACCAGGGCTTTCCCGGAGCCGGCAGCCTCTCCGGGCCTGTGCTGGCTCAGCTGGGGGCTGGGCAGCACAGCCGTCTAGTGTGGCCCTGGGTGCGCAGCTGCCCCGAAGGCCTGACACCTGGGGTCCCACCCTAGACCCCAAGGCAGAGCCGGGCGGGGCCAGCTTGTTCATGTTGCTGTAACTCGGCATTCTCTAAAATGCACCGTGTCCAGTTCGGCGAGCTCTGCGACCATCACACCAGCTCACTCCAGAACAGCTCCTGGGTTTTAACCAGTGGCTCTGACACAGGCTCCGATTTGAGACCCTGGGCTACGTCTGCGCTCCCTCCTGACAGGTTTGAAGATAACCTGTGGCACACCCTTCAGGCACATTCCAGCAGGGGCGGGGGACTGGCAGAGCTGTGGCAGCCCTGGTGTGGGTCTCACGGGAACTGGTAGCTGGGGTTTTTGCCTCCCGGGAAGCCCAGCCCAGGTTGAGACAGCAGCCCGCAGGGTTCGATGCAGCCTGAGGAGGGGCCAGACCCGCACGGCCCAGCAAAGGGCTCAGCTGGGCTGGTTCCTGGAGCTGAATTGCCTGAATTCCTTTGAACCAAATCGTTTACCCAAAACATAATCATTAAGGTTCACTTAACAACCGTGTTGTTTCACACAGAGCAATCTGATGGTTTTATTCAAGTCAGATTCCACGATGAAAGACCTTAAGCCACAAACAGGGGAGGGAGACCTTGTTAGACCTGTTGGCTCCCGTGGAGGCCAAGTTGGAGGGGACTCAACACAAGGCCGCGGGCAAAAGAAAGGACAGCGATCACCCCGAACAAAGGCTTCCCTTCCTCGCGAGGTCCCCGGGGTCCTGTGGTGCTAACCGAGCACAGAGTACAGTGTTTGCACATCACCAGTCTGTATACAATGGCCGTGGGGTCGGATGGGCCATTTCACATGCCCCTCCTCCCCGTGTAGCAGCCCCAAAGGTTTCCCCTCGTGACTGTGGTTTTCTGGGCAAGGGCACGACTGCTTCCTCAAAGTCCAGCTAGGCCAGCATTAACCGCAAGTGATCGAGCGTCGGCGATACAGAGCAACGCGGTCCTTCCAGGAGCCGCCCGGGGACCTTCTCCAGCTAAACGTTTCCCAGGTGACGGCCTCACGGGGACCTAATCATTTACCGGGTTTGATCGGTGGCGAGGGCGTCTTTGTGACCGCCCGCGCGGCCTCCGTAACCACCATCTCAGTCTGCCCAGGTGATGCCGGGCACACAGTCCCGGCTCAGCTGCCCCTCGCAGTCCCCAGGCGTCACCCGGATGTGCGGACCTTACTGTTTCTAGATGTGTGGGCCTGGACCCCCGTTTCCTAGCCTGTAACGCCCTGCAGCGTCTTAGGCCTTACGCCCACCATGGGCTCGTGACAGCCTTCGTCTGACCCTGGGAAGGGAACGCGAGCCCCTCGTGTGAGAAGTGACTCGGGCTGCTCCCATGCATGACGAACCTGCGATAAACAGAGGCTCCAGCCGTTGGCGAAACGCGGCCCCGCGCTCGGCGTCAGCTTGAATAATCGCAGAGCAAGGCAACAGGGAGCCGGGCCAGAGACCAGCTTCCACTAGGCCAGGGGCTGGTTGCGAGCCGGCCACTTGCCTCCGGGGCTGAGCGCGCAGGCCGACATGCAGCTCTTGGACTTGACTTTGCAAACACAGCGTTGGCGGGCCCAGGGACGGCCGAGGCCGAGCAGTGGGTGGTTCCTGCCAGCCCCCGGCAACAGTTCAACACGTAGCTTGTGCCAGTACTCCAGACAGGGAGAGAGAGACCTTTGGGGCCAAAGGAAGTTCAGTCACCACGTTACCACACGGCTGCGATACCTGCATTTCATCTGAGACGCCCTACCAGAGAACAAAAACGGGTACGGGGTTCAGGAGAGGCAGACACGGGAGGAAAATAAATGTGACGTTCGCCATGCAAATCAACTTCCAACAGAAACGAGAGCCACGCAGGCACGGCTCAGACGGGACTTCCACGGAACGCGGCGACGCTGACCGGAAGCCGCTGAGAACGATGGGAACTCCGCTGACGATCGGCCTGCAGGTGCTCGGGGTGCGTGGCCAGGCTGCTTTGGCTGAGATGGATTTTGCAGAGATCACCTTCGTTACGGCTTCGAAGTGAAAAGTCCCCACAGGTTTCCTTGCGCGTCTCGGCAGAGAATTTGTTTGGAAAGCACAGAAGACGTGGATTTACACCCCAATCGCCCCGCCGTCTGTGAAGTGGGGACCCAAAGGGCAGGGAAGGTGAGAGGGTGCGTCATGCGCTCAGTGGGCTTCGGACCTGCGCGCCCAGGGCGGGACGCCGGCTGTGAACGCCCTCGTGTCTGGCTCCCCGTCTGCCTCCCTCCCCTCCTGAGGTTCCAGCCGCCGGACTCGGGACCGGCCCCAGGCCACGCGCTGGCCAAGGGATTTGGCTTCTGCGTGTGGTGCTCCAGGTTCTCCAGGCTGAGTCAGGGCAGGAGGCTCTCCTCCACGAGGGTCCGGTCCGTAGGAAAAGGGAAGAGGAAGTGACCGCGGACACCTTCCTCCGCTCCCACAGGCTGTCTCCGCGGAACGGGCTGGAGCTCGGCTGCCTGGCTCCATGGCGCACGCCTCACGGGCGGGCGGCCCTGACAGAGGCTTCAAGCTCCGGGCAGTGGCAGCCAGCACCGCCCGCCAGGTCTGAGGCTGGGTCCTGCTCGGCTGGGTCCTAAAGGGACGCTTGTTTTCTGGCACCAAGATGAGAGAAAGCCTGAACAGGAAGTCAGTGTCATGTCAACAGATCCTGGTTTTTGGAAGTGAATATAAAACTAAATTCTGGCTAAACTGGAAAGCTGAACAGGAGAATGTGTGTGTGTATTTATATATTCCCCAAAAAAATGTATACACATTTCAACAGCTGCTAGCTCATGTTTCTTTTCCGATTTAACCCACTGGAATGAATAATTATTCAAAGTGTGTATACGTTTTTTTGAGACAGCTTGTATGCATGTATGAACCCATTGAAGTCTCATTAAAAAGCGAGCAGACTTGTAATATGGAAGCTTTTAAAGGCTTTTGGCCTGATGTAAAACCATCTTACAATGTCAAGTAGATTTTTCAAAAGTCATTAGAACGTACCAACTGCATAGGGACTACCCCATGGAATGTGTTTTAATGGAAAAAATATATTTTATTTCATTCTTAAAACGCCTGCTGACTAGCCCCGGCCAGGGTGGCTCAGTTGGCGGGGCACGTCCCGTGCACGAAAGGCCGCCAGTTCACTTCCCCGTCCGGGCACGTGCCCGGGTCGCGGGCTTGATTAATGTGACACGTAGGTCTCTTCAAAGAGAAACTGGACTTTTAATTCCAGTTCCCAGTCATGGAATGCACACACACATCATCCCTGCGTAACATGAGACAGGCGTGTCCCCAGGAATTAAAGATGGACCCACACCAAGACCCGCGGGACGGGTTCTGGTCCTGCCCTTGTTCCTGATGCCGTTGTCACTTGGAAACACCAGACCTCGGGTGACAGCTCGCTGCGTAGTCACCAAGCACCTCGGAGCCGGTTTTCAATTCGGCGTCACAGGGCCTTTCGGATTTAAAGACACAGGTCAGCTCCACCAAAATCCGTCCATCTGTCCTGGGCAGGGGTCGGGGCTGTGTGGACGGGGCGATGCCGCGCTGGCTCCTGCCCGCCATGCTTGGGTTCGATCTTGGGCGGTTCCCTTCACCTCCGGCGGTTTCCTCGTCGGTGAGATGGGACAGTGACACTGTGTGCGGTGCTGCCTGCGTGCTGCACCGAGCGGGCTGCACCGAGCGGGCTGCACCGAGCGGGCGGCACCGAGGGGTGAGCTCTCGGAGCCCAGCCGCACGGGACCCCGCCGCCGCCACCAGCGTCCGAGTTCTGCAGCGTCTTCCGTCGCTGCACTGGCCCCGAGGACCCGCGAGGCCCCCAGGAGCCTGACTCGCCTGGAACCACCGGGAGCGGTGGCCGGGCCTCGGAGCTGGCTTCCTGGCTTCCGCGGGAACCTGCTGGGGCTCCTCCCCTCTGAGAACAGGGCGGGGCCTGCCTCCTGCACGTGCTGAACTAGCTCACCCCCCACGGAAGCTTCGTCGTTTCTCCCAAGAACCGAGTCCGTCTTCAGAGCCCAGAGGACCGGCAGGGAACGGCCACTGCAGAGCCACCTGGGACGCAAGCTCCGGCCTGCGATCGGCCTCCGCACACCCCAGGGCGCCCGAGACCTGGGCCACGCGGGCTCACTCCGAGGCTGGCTCCCCGCTCTGGCCTGCCCTGACTGCCGCCCTGCGGCCCTGCTTCAGACGCCGCTTCGGACCTGAAATGGTGCGGAGCAGGGGCACCGCTGGGCACAAGCTGGGCCCCGGAGACCACCAAGGATGTTCAGACTCGGCCCATCAAACATCTTCGGGGCGGGGAGAGGGTGACGAGGAGGACAGGGGAAGGGGACATTCGCATCCAGACTCTGACCCCTGACCCCAGTGGTGCAGGACGCCTGGCGATCGCACCCTGACCCAGTTGTGTACTGGAACTTGGAGACGTCAGTGAGGTAGGTGGTACAGCCCCATTTTACAGGTGGGCAAACCGAGGCAGAATGAAATGCAACAGCTCGCTTTTAATAACAGCATACAAAATCTAGAGAAAGCCCCCAGTAGTCCCTGTTCCGGAGCCCAGTGCAAACCCTTGGCGCACAGAATGAAAACCGACGGGACAAGCCCCTCCCATTCCTCTCCTGCCCCCAAGGGGGCGCAAACGCACAGCAGCGCGGCAGCCGAGACCGGTGACAGTGCACTCCCAGTGGGCTGGCCAGGCCTCTCCTGCTGAGGGCTCGGCTTTGAGAGCACGTGGGTCCCCGCAGGCGGAGATCCTGGCTGGCACCAGGCCACGGGCAAACCCGGGGTTCGTGTGCCACCCACACCTGACCATACTGGCCGCATGGAAGCCAGGTCCCCTTCGCCTCAGTGAGTTGGTCTAAGAAATGGGACCAGCACGCCCAGGCAAGGGAGGTCATCTCTAGAAAGCCAGAGACGAAATCCCAGCCCCTCCGGCCCGAGGAGCATGAGCCTTCCTGGGAGCATGCCACCCCCACCCACCCCAGCACTCCTGCCTGGTTCCGAGCCCCCCACCTGTCCTCGTCCACGTTCTGGGGCTCAGCTGTGAGGCCCGGAGCGGGGTGTCTCCAGGTGGGAGGCGTGTGGGCGGTGCTCTTTGGCTGGAAGCGAAGGCCCTTCTGGCGGGATCCGGGCCTGTCTGCTGAGCTCGAGGCCTCCCTGGCAGGGTGTGCCAGGTGGGTGTGGGTGACACTTTCCCAGCCCAGGGCCACACCATCAACGGCTGTGCTCCCCATCTCCCCAGGGCCCCTTCAGGACCACGCTAGGGAGGACAAACAGGAGGACCAGCGCAGATGCGGAGGTTCACTGGCACGGCACTGCGAAATATTAGCCGCTTCCTTCAGAAGCGCGGACCGTGGGCACGTCGAGCGGGACGAGCACTTCGGGTCAGCGGGTCCGGACCCACTGGACGCTGGCTGCTGCTTTGCTCTCTCCATGGCGCCTGTGGCGGTCTTTGGGTGCAGAGGGCTCCCCAGAGACGGGCTGGGGGGATGGGTGGGTGGGCGCAGGGCAGGAGCAGAGCCAGCGGGAGGAGGAAGAGGCACTTCAGTTTGGGCTGGTGTTTGTGGAGGCGGCCAGGCCCGGGGTGGAGGGGCGCCTGGCTCCGCGCTGGCTGTCACAGAAGCCCCGGTGGCGGTGGGCAGGTAGGCACTTGGCAGTACTTGCAGGGCCGGGCCGGGGCTCCGCGCACGGCTAGGTCATCAGGATGGGCTTCTGCCGAACTTCCAGGATGTCTGGCGGAGGCAGGAGGACAGGAAGGAAGTCAGGGAGCAGTGCCGCGCAGCGTCACCCCAGGGATTTCCTCTGCCCGCCTCGCAGGCTGTAGGGCCCCGGGTCAGAGGCGGGGCCGCGGGGTGGGGCCAGGGACACCTCTCCCAGAGGCCCCACAGCGGTGTGAACAGGGGCCTGACTTGAAATGATGGGACAGGGAGGGTCACCCTGAACTGGCCTCAGGAACCTGGGGCCCAGGAGTCAGGCTGGCTACGAAGTGAGCCCGTTTTCCACAGCGGGCGGGCGGTACCTGTTAAGATCCGGTGCAGCGGCAGCGTGACGTAGGTTAAGTGTGCATAGAGAAGGAAGTTTCCATCTGCTCTGTTCAGCTTCAGCCAGGACCCGACCAGGGACCGCCCCGTGCCCGACAGGGACCGGGACCGCAGGTTGGTGGCATTGTGCAGGTCAGCTGGGGGGCAGGAGGCTGGGTCAGGGCGTGGGCACCTCCCACTCCAGGTGACTCCTTCCTGCCCCGCTGCGCCCTCGGCGGGCGCTTTATTACCCTGGCCTGCGACTTCTGTCCCCTCCTGCCCTCTGCCCACCCCCTCCGTCAGGGCCGCCCCGGCCACTCCAAGCTCTCCCCACCCCCTTCGCTGTCCTGGCGTCTCCTCCGTGGGGTCATGCACCCCGCACACTGCTACTCCTCTGCTCCCCTGTGGTCCTGCCTGTCACTGGAACTAGGTGCCACCAGCCTGCAGGACACGGGCGAGGCTGGGATGGCTCGGCATTGTCGCCCGGGGAGACAGGTTGGGTGGCTATCCGTGCTTTCCTACAGGTGTGGGTCTGATCGGAGATGAAGGTACTGCCCGAGCTCACAGGGCGGTCAAGGCCAGCGCTGGAGTCTCTGGGTCTGGGGGGGGGCGGGGCCCCTCGCCCCAGCACCCCAGCTCCATCCTGTCGTCCTGCCGCTTGTCCAGCAGACACGCCTGGCGCTCCTGCCTGCCGGCAGGGCCGCTGGCCTGAGGGCCACGGTGCAGACGCACTCGCACTGCGCTTGGGGCCTCACCAGCACGGAGCTGAGCTGAAGCTCCCTCCGGCTCCTGCTAGCCGGCCCCCCTCCTGGAGTCCACTCTGCACATGGACCGCCGAGTGGGGCTTTGAATATTCCAGTTGGACCTTGTTGATCCCTGGCTTACAGCCCTCCCCGGGCTCCCCCGGCCCTAGGCTGCCCTCTGGCTGCACCATTACTGCCTGGGGGGCCGACACCACGGAGGCACAGGGGCGCTGCGAGGGACTGCAACGGTGTGGGCCAGACCCAGGGCCTCTGCCCAGGCAGGCGGAGGCTGCGGAGGCCTAGGCACCCTGCGGGACCCCACTGAAGGCTCTAGAGCCGGGTGGGAACGTCTGGATACCGCCTGCAAAGCCACTTGGGCTGGCCTTGCCAAGGCATTAGGGGTGCGCTCGGAAATGCTGACCCAATATCGCGGCTGGCTTTCCTTTCTGCAGGCTGGTGTTTAAGTTCATGCACGTGCAGCATGTAACAGCTGTGCATGGCCGCGAACCATGTTACACATGCCCAGATGGCCCCGGCAGAAAAAAGGCTGCCCCCCCCCCCCCCGCCCCGGCTCTAGAGAAGGCGGAGTGGCCAAAGACAGCGCTGGGGGTAAAGCAGGCGGAGTCACAAAACGCATGGGCGGCCAGAGCCCACTCCCTCCCTGGGCACGCACTCCCATCGGCGTCAGCAAGCGCACGGACCCCAACACTGCAAACTGCCGCTCGGTCCTACAGTCCTACGTTCTGAACAGACGCACTGGAAGGGGGCGCGCCTGCGGCAGGGATCTGTCTGCTGAGCCCCTCCCCGGACAGGCACCCTCTCTAAGAGGGAGGGAGGGAGGGAGGCACCAGGGGCCGGTCACCTGCACCGTCCTCCTCCCGGAAGAACTCCTCGCTGTCGTTGGCCGAGTGAGACTTCTTCATCTCGGCGATGCGGTTCCGCGGCACCTTCCTCTTGAGGGACGGGGAGAAGAAGGTGGGCCGGTTGTTCCGCTCCGGGGTGGGGGGGGTGCTGAAGGAGGCCATCTGGGGACAAAGAGCCGTAGTCACAGAGCAGCCGCCAACCAGCGGGGCCCAAAGCCCACTCCCTTCCCTCAAACGAACCCCGAGACCGAGCTCCAGGGGGGAGCCCCTGGCCGGAGGAGGGGACTCGGCCGTGGTACCGAGCGGCCCTTCTGAGGGCTAAGTTTCAGCTCGGGGACCAGCAGGACCGGCCGCCCGCTCTGCCCTCAAACACTGGCAGGGGCTGGGTTAAGTGCAGACTGGCTGCTGACGCTGCTCAGGCACCTGCCACAGCACGTGACTCCACAGAACTCCCACGACTCAGGCCTGGCACTGACCCCTCGGGCAAGTGAGGACACGAAGGTGGACAGCAACTTTAACTCGTCCAACGTGAGCTTTCACATCAACCGGCAGGATGATGGCAAAACGGATTGCAACTCAGGTCTTCCGCCCTAACCTCTCCTCTTGGCTAACATGTCCCCAACCCCACCCCAGCATTCTTCCATACACTTGCTATGGCTAAGTGGTCCATGCTTCCGTCCCCTCCTCTCTTCTAACCACACTGTTCGGTCCACCAAACATTCTCCACACCCACTTGGGGCCTGGCGGACGCCGCACTAAGCACAGACAGGCACATGACACTGGTCCTGCCCTCAAGGAGCTCACAGTCTGCTGGGGGCAACAGACTCAAAGAGAAACAACAGTAGACTGCATGTTGGTTGCTGAGACAGATAAAGAGAGGCAGGGCACACAGGGGAGCACAGAGGCAAAAGCCCGAGAAATCAGGGAAGGCTTCCTGGAGGAGATGCCGCTGCAGCCGGGTCTTGAAGGACGAGTAGGAGTTCGCCAGGTGAAGAAGGGGGGGAAGGGCGTTCCAGGCAGAGGGAACGTGGCCCCTCTCCTCCCTCCTCCCCATGCAAACAAGCATCTGAGAACAAGATGAGCTGGGACCCAGACTTCCGGAGCCCCGTCAGCCTCTTCATCGTGGCTCTGCCGTCCACCAAAGTCCCGGCGGCCGCTGGCTCCAGGTGGTCCTCCCACAAGTCAGGGAAGGTTTTTAAAAGATAAAAAACAAACACCAGAAACCACAATACACACAGAATCGGCATTTGTCGTACGCGGGTTACAAATGACCCCCCTGGAAAAGGAGGGGAAGCAACAGTGAGCACAGAGGTGGCGGGGGCCTGAAAGGTCCCCAGGAGGTCAGGCCCTGCCACTCACAGCTGTGTGGCCCTGGCATGTCCCTCCCCTTGACCCCAGGACCCCCCTGCTAAGAGAGGCCCCTGCTTGGAATCCTCACCCATCCTTACAAAAAAATACCATTTTAATCTGCTTATAAAACACATTCATTGCAGAAGACACACAACGGAAGGTATAAAGAAGATGAAGAAGACGCCCTCTGGCCTCCTGGAGGCACGCCTGGTTGGCACCATCGGACAGAATTAGAAGTACGGCAAACCCTCTCCCGCTCCTCAGCACATAAAGCGTTATTTACGTTCTTCAGAGTCACCCCCAAGCGGGTCACCGGCACAGTCACTACAGTGGCTGCTCCCTGGACACCCGCAGGCCAAGCCCTGTGCAGATGCTGGAGGTGCAGCGGCTCCGCTAAGCCTCCCAACCCTGCAGGGAGCAGGTTTCACCCATTTCTGGGTGAGCACCCTGAGGCTCGGAGAGGACGAGAGACTTGTCCCAGGCGGCGAGCAGCAGCGCCCAGATGCCAGCCACAGTCTCCCCAGCCCCTCTCCCGGTGGTGCGCTGAGCAGGCTGCCTCCTGCCCACTGTGCTCACATGCCCGTCCCCTTCCAAGACCCCGGGAACCGTGCTGAGAGCCCCGGGAACACCCAAGCCGGCAGAGCGGCCAGTAGGCTGGAGGGGAGACCTCCTCCTCCGAGCCCCGCTGGAGGCTGAGTACAGCTGCCCAACCTGGGTTCCCCCCGGGAAGGATGTGGCCTGGAAAAGGCTGTGCTGTCACACCAGAGCCGTGCGACCTGGGTTCCAGGTCGGCAGACAGGAGAGCCCTTCCGCCCGGTGCTGGGGCGGGGCAGCTGCACCCCTGGGACCCACCCGGGCGGGCCAAGAGCAGAGCTGATGCTCAGGGGACAGGCCGAGGCCAGCTCCTCACATCCCACCTCACAGGGAAGGCCTGCGCGCCCCAGTGGGCCCAGAGGCAGCGCCAGCGCACGGTCAGCTCAGCCTGGCTGCACTGACAGCTAGAGGAGCAGACAGGGCTCTGGCCCAGGCACTAACCTGCTGTGTGACCCTGGGCAAGGGACTCGCCCTCTCTGAGCCTCGGCCTCCTCACCAGAGAGTGGGGACAATGACGCCTCCCTCCCCTGGGCTGTAGGATCAGGGAGACGGTGGGAAGCAGAATCAAGGGGCAGGAAGCCCTGCCCGAGCGGGGCGGTCCTTACCCGCTCGTGCATGGGCGAAGCCGGGCTGGAGTCCTCCTCCGTCCCGCAGGGGGACGTGTCACCAGTGGACACACGGCTGACCGCCATCTCCGCGTGGCCCTTGCCCTGGGGCCCCTTCATGCGCACAAACTCCATGTTGTTGTACTTGTAGAAGCCAAATGACATCTTCTGTGCCATGCGGGCGGCCACGCTCACCTGTGGGCAGGGGGAGGCTGAGCCAGGCTGGTGGGCAGGGCTCCTCCCTGGGACACGAGCTGCCCGGACAGTCGTCCCTCCCGGAGCAGCCCCAGCAGGCAGGGCCGCGCTGAACACCTGGGGTCCCCGGCCGACGCCCCCTCACTGCCGGATGACCCTACGCCCAGCAAGCCCAGGTCCAGACTGGGAACAGAGCCGCAGCCCCAGAACCCGATCCCGCCTCCCACCCCCACCAGGCTCCAAGGAGGGAGCCTCAGGTGGTGCCCAGCTCCGGAGAGGGCCTCCGCCTGGTCCCTGTCCCTCAGGTCAGTCAGGGCCGGCCCAGGAGTGTTCTGCTTGGAGTGGCCGTGGGAAGGTCACCAGTGCTGGCCCTGAGCCACCTCCGGGGGCCGGGGCACGGTGGGCGCTGTGAGGAGGGCGGCCCGGGGGTGGGGTGGGGGAGGAGGGAGGGCGGGCCCGGGCCCGGGCCGCCGCGCTCACCCGGTTGTCGTACACCTTCTTGAGCGCCTCGTAGCGGATGGAGCCCTGGAAGATGACCCCTTGGAACATGTTGGCTTTGTCACTGGCCACCAGCTCCACGCAGACCATCTCTCCCTCCCCCACGGTCATGTCGCTGAACACCTGGGGTGGGAGCACGCGGAGAGAAGACGCCGACTGTCAGCTGCCCGCCACCCACCCCTCACTCGCCCCGAAAACTCCCCCTTAGCAGGTGAGGACAGAGCTACCTGGGGCCGCCCAGCTCTCCCACCTCCGCGGACCCGGCGCAGCCTAGCTGCGGGGCAGGGCGGCGTCCAGCAGAGGGCGCTTGTGGCTGTGACTCGGGGAGGGAAGGGGATGGACTCCTGGCCCTCACCACGCCTCCAGGCCGAGAAGTTAGGCAGTTAGAGGACTGTCCGGCCCAGGGTCCCGGTCTCTCCGACTTCGGCCACGGGGGACCAGCCCCTCCCACCCTGAACTCCTCAGCTTGTGCGCAGGCACAGAGTGACCCTGAGTTTTGAGGCCACACAGATCCGGGTTCAAATCTCAAGCTCCTTGGATGAAGGAGCTGTGTGAGCCTCCAGGGGCCCTTAGCCTCCTGAGCCTACGGTGCTTCAAGGCACCCTCAAGCCCTGGCTGGTGTGGCTCAGTGGAGAGAGCGCCGGCCTGCACACTCCAGGGTCGTGGGTCTGATGCCCGGTCAAGGGCACATCCCTGACCCCTGTGGGAGGCAACCGATCTATGTGTCTCTCTCCCATCGATGTGTGTTTTCTCTCTCTCCCCCCTTCCCTCTCTCCCTTCCACTCTCTCTCTCTCAAAAAAAAGATACAATGAAATCCAGGAAAGCATGGGACCCTGGAAGCCACGCCCCCTCCTCAGAGGCCCCGCGGAGGGGCCTGGCCGGGCAGGTCAGCAGCGGGACACAGCCTGGTTCTTCCCAGCACCTATTTCCCTGCGCGAGTCACCCTTTGCCTTGGGACCCAGGCTGCCCAACCTTAAAACAAACGCGTGGCTGGATGACCCAAAGCGCAGCCCGCTGACACCGAGGGTCCCAGGCTGGGGCAGGCGGGTGGAGGCACGTGTTCCGAGTTTATGGCGATAATCACGACCCCCCTGCAGGGCAGCACTTCTGTGGGCCTTTCCAGAGCCGGCTCCCATTCAGGCGCCCCTCTGACCTCCGACCCTGACGATGAGCACGACTTTACAGGTGGGAGAACTGAGGCTCCAAGCTGGGGGCACCCTTGCCCCTCGCCCAACACCAGGAAGCGCGGGGGCCACGTTGGCAGGAGTCCAGACCCGTCTGCTGCTAGCCCTGCCCGCCCTCCCCCTGCCTCTCGGCACGGGGTGAGGCCCGCGGGGTGAGACACACGCACCTCCTCGAAGCTGTCGATCATGAAGAAGATGTTGGGGTAGCTGATCTTCGACTCCTCCCCTTTGCTGTCCATGGGGTGCTTACTGGGGGACGCAAACACTTGCTGAAAGAAAGGAGATTTGGGGGCGCAGTGAGGCCCCCCCTGCACCCAGGCGGGCGCGCTGTCTAAAACACACACACCTCTTCAGAACAGACCCAGGGCAGGCTGGGGCTCTCGGTGGGCGGCTCACCTGGGATTTCTTCTTATGGATGTGGATGTCGCCCCCCTCAGAGCGCGTGCACACGGCACATGTCACCAGGTAGTCCAGCTGGAAGAGAGCAGGAGGGGTGCGTGGAGGGCCGGCTGTCCCTCAGCGCCACCCACTGCCCGGCTGCTGGAGCCCCGCCCCGCGGGCCCTCACCTTCTGGAGGATGAGGTTCAGGCAGACGCTCTCCTCCCAGTCAATGTCAGGGTCCCCCAAGCCTGGCAGCTTCTTGGAGTCCCGCCGGTACACCTCCACCTCCACCTCCACCTCGGGCTCGGCCTCCGGCAGCTGCAAGCGCAGGTGAGGAAGTGGGTGCCCCTGTGGCACCAGTGCTGTCTCCCTGGCCACCGCACGGGGCAGGTGTCAGCACAGATTCCAGCCTGGCCCTCAGCCTCTAGCTGAGACCCTGAGCTGAACCTCCCGGGCTGCGCGAGGGTGGGGAACCCAGCCGCCTGTTCCACCCACACTCGGCTCCCCAACCCACAAGCAGGCAGCCCATCCACCCACCCCCCCTCCCCCCCTCTAGCGCAGGTCGCTATGGCGACTGGCGGCTCTGCAGGCTGCAGGATGGAAGGGGCGGAAGCAGCCTGGGCTTGCCGCAGAGGACGCAGAGTGCGCAGGCGTCCCAGAGCCGGCGCTGCACCTGCCAGGGGCTTTTCTTCCCTTTCTTTTGGATGGTGGGGGCAGGAGGCCACCTGGGAAGCTGCCACCAGGTTTCCCCACATCCCCTCCCCGCCTGCCTGCACCCCCTCGGCCCATGGGGCCTCCTCAGATCGCTGCCCGCCCCCTGCCCTTCAAACACCGAGCCAGACACGGCAGGGCCCACCCTGACAGCCCCTCCCGCTTCGCACGTGCGGGTCCCTCCACCCAGAAGGTCCTCAGCTCACTGCGGCGCCCGCTCTGTCCTCCAGCGCGCAGCTGGGGTCACCTCCTCTCTGAGGGCCCCTCCTGCTCCCCATCTTCCCGCCATCGCAGCTCTGTGTCCCTGGCTACGCCCTGTCCCAGCAGACTGGGGGCTCCCCAAGGCCAGGGCCAGGTCTGATTCGTTTCTGTACACAGCTCACTGTGGGTGGTCAATGGAACATTCTAGCACGTGAACAGCTGGACACATGCTCCCATGGACTCAGGCTCCCTCGCTGACCTCAACACCCCCCGACTCAGGAGCTTTTACTCAGGCTCTGCTCCCTCCTCCACAGTCCTCGCCCCGGCCAGGGATCCTCTCTCCCGCCAGGTGAGAGCCAGGTGAGAGCCGTATCTGCCCATCACCCCACCTGGCCTCTCCCCTCGCCCTCCTGGAGGGAGAATGGAGGCCGAGGCAGGTCAAGAACACCCTCCCTGGGGGGTGGGGGCGGCCGAGGAGAGGTCAGTGAGGGAAAAGGGAGACTTATGTAATACTTTAGACAATAAGGAATTTAAATTTAAAAAGATAATAACCATTAATGGGATCTATGAGAAAGCCGAAAACCTGAATGCTAATCTGAGCTTTGCCGCCAACTAATTCGGTTCTTTCGTGTGTGACATGGGGTGCCATGCGACTGGCTGGCAAAGGCACATCCCCACGGCCCGATCTCCAGCCTCTCGCGGTTCGTCTCGTCTCCCAGGGCCCTTCCCAGCCCCGACAACTGGTAGAATTCTGGGGGTGATGTACGCAGAGGGAACCGGGCATCACCTTGCCGTGCCATTCTGGAAACTAATCTCTGCTTGGGAGCCGGGCAGTACTCAAGGCCCACAGGCCAGATTATAATATTAAGTCAACACACACACACAGGAGCCCCCTCACCCCTCACTGGCACTGAGATTCCAGAAACAGCGGAGCGTGTGCCAGGGCCCCGACCTCCGTCTCGGCTGCAGCGGACTGCCCTTGGGAAAGACCCCGCCTGTAATTCCAGCTCCAGCAGAGGCCTAGGGTCAGAGGGTGACCCCCCCGCCCCCCTTCCCCCACCAATCGCTCCTTGTCTCCTGCTGCTCCCTCCAGCATCGGGCCACCTCAGGGCTCTGTCCGAGGCCTCCTGTCTCCCTCCTCTTCCCACGGGCTCCCGGGGCCCAAACCTCTACCTCTGTCCCTGACCTCCCAGCTGAGTTTCAGGCAGCGATCCACCGCCTGGAAGACAGCCCACAGGCACCTCGGACCGACTCAGCCCGTCCAACACTCACTCCCCTCCTGCTGTGAGGGCACCACACTCCCTGCCCAGTCCAGTCAGTCACCTGAGGCCCTGCTGGGTGGAGCTCACATCCTGGGCGCCAGCTGACCACCCTCTCACCGCTCCCTCTCCCTGGTGCAGCCCCGCCAGCACCCTCCCAAGCAGCCCTGCCTCTGCCGGACCCTCTCCAGTCCACCACCTGCTGAGCACTTGCTGGCAGCACCTCTGACCGCATCCCTTCCTCCGTTCGTGCTTCAGTGGTGTCCCAGGGCTTTGGTGAAAATGCCTCAACTCCTGGGCGTGACTTCCGCGTCCCTGTGGTGCGGCCCCTGCCTCCCGGGTTTCCCGCGGTCCCCTCCTTCAGCGCAGCTGCGCACAACACAGCGACGCCCGGACGCACGGGGATCTGCGCACTGTCAGGCCCACCACTGCGCTGCTGGGAACACCTTGCCCTTCCTTCGAGACGCATCTCACCGGGGGCTCTGCTCCCGTTCCTTCTGGTCACTAAACATGCCGACCAGGTACCGTGCTCGGTCCCGCTGCCAACAGTCCCACAGCCAGCTGCCTGCACACCAGCCGAATGCCAGGGACCCAGGCCAACCCTGGGGTGGAGCTCTGTCCCCCCCACACGTCACGAAGCCCAGCCACACCAGCTGCATTGCCACCGGCATGCAGAGGGCCAGCGCGGCAAGAAGTCACCGTGTCTCCTTTGCAGGGGATGCCAGGCCTGTCGGTTTGCAGAAAACCTACTCTGCACGTGTCAAGCCCCCAGAGCAGGCACACGGCAGGGTGAGGCCTCCAGGGGCTCGAAGTGCACCCCAGCTCACAGGCCCGGCCCGCAGGGGTCAGGGCCCGGACCCGGACCCGGAGCCGGGCAGGCTCCACAGCCGGGCCCCGTTGGTGCGTAAAAGAAAGCCCTGCGTTGCCAGGTCTGGCACACAGGCTGCTTAAACGTTTTAAGATGGAAGCTTCTGGAAAAAGGGCAGGAGACATGCCCTTTTTGCTTGTTGCGTTAACTCCTCCACACGCTGAGACGCGGGGGGACGAGAAGCCTTGGGCGAGCCACGTCATCTGAGTGCTCGCTTTCCTCACCTGCCAAAGGGGAGCGCAGCATCTGCCCCGCCGAGGTGCCGCGGGGACACGGGATCGGGAAGTGGAGCGCTCCCCTGGGCGGCCCGTGGTCTGGGGTCAGTGCGCCGTCATCACCATCACCGTCACCACCAGGCCAGGTCACCCTGTCCATGGGCAAGGAGGACCTGGACTCTGGGGTCCAAGCTTCGCTCTACCATTTATTTACTAATTATGAGAGGCTGCCACACCACCTCGCCTCTGAACCTCAGTTTGCTCAAAGGTACAATCACGGTAACAGCGCTGCCTTCCAGGGTCGCGGTGAAGGTTAACAATAACGGACACCCCCTGCGGCAAGCACGAGTGACTGTCTGCCCATGGCTCCCGGCACACAGTAGGTGCTCATTGAACCTCATTTCCCCCTGGGACATGCATGGGGACTGCAAGGAAGGCCGCCTCGCTCGCCAAGAGCAGACCCTGCAGGGACGCCTGGCCAGGCCGGCGGAGGTCACGCACCTTCCTCCCGTCGAGCCCGCTCTCGGTGCCCGTGAACGCCAGCTTCCGGCGCACGTAGAAGAGCATGTCGTCCTGCCGCGGCGCCCACTTCTCCATGAAGTAGGTGGAGAACATCCAGGTCCAGAAGGCGATGCGGTCATCCTTCAAGCACCCTGCAGGGGCCAGACAGCGGTGAGGACGGTCAGCCCGGCCCTCACCATGTGACCTTGGCCAAGCCCTGTCCCCCTGCGCCCCCTCCCCCGCCCACAACCTGCATTTCTGGACAGAAATCTGCCAGGGTCTGTGCTGTCCAGAGCCCCCTTCTCCCACCCCACCCCCACCAAGGGGCAGCCAGAGGGGCTCAGGGACACCTCCTGGAGGCCCGACTCTCCACCCAGAGGTGGCCCGAAGGCCCAGCTCCCAGCCCCACAGCTGCGCCAACTCCAGCCCGAGGATGAATCAGCAGCTGCTGTGGCAAGGAAAGACCTAAGGAGAGGGAACGGCACAGGCTGGCACAGGCTGGCGGCTGGCGCTGGAGCAGGAGGGCTCTGCAGGGGAGCTCAGTCGTCATCAGACAAGCACCACCCTCAGCCCACATCCCCACCCCACCCCAGGCTGCGGCAAGCCCCCGAGAACCGACTTAAAGGAACAGCTGCCCCTTTGCCAAGAGTCTCGGCTGCGGGCAGAAAGCAGCCAAGCCGTGCACAGCCCCCACCCCTGCCTGCGGCCTGTCAGCCAGCCGGGTCTGCTCTTGCCTGGGCTCCGGGGGCTGTGCTCTCTGACAAGCAGTATTTCTTGACGGTAATTCATCTATCACAATGCCTCTGCACAGGAGAAACGCTACCCCCGCCCCCCGCCCGCTCAGAGGGCGGGAAAGCCCGGGCTCCACGCACTCCCACCTGCTTTGTGACAGCAGGCACGCAGCGTGGCTCTCTGATGCCCAGCCCCTTGTGGTGAGTGTGGGCTGACGGAGCCACGGGCGTGAAGGCCCGGGCCTGGCACCCAGAGGATCAGAGGCTGGGCGCCCTGCCTTTCTAGGCAGATGCAGGGAGACTGCAGAATCCGCTCCAGAGCTGCTTCGTGTAAACTCAGGGCACCCCTCGTTGCTGGTTCCTTTCTCTCTGCCCCCGAAGAACCAGTCCCATTGGGACCTCGGGCTCCTACTGGGTGCAGCAAAGGCTTGACCTCACCCTACACGTGGGAACCAAGCCGTGGCAGGGACCCTCCCTCGCCCTCACAGGCAGTTCAGTGGCCCGACCAGGACTGCCAGCTGCCCGGACTCACAGGCCAAGCCCCCTAGGCCTGGGGGTCAGCCATCAGGCTCTGGAAGGCTGAGTCACATGCAGAAATCCCAGCCTCAGTGTACTTCAGCCACCGCGCTGCCAGGGAACCAGGCTCCAACCAGCTCCCTCCCCCTCCCCCTCTGCTCCCACAGCCGCCTGGCTCCAGGGAGGAAACGGAAGGGGTCTTCCCCGGCAGGGTCTAGGTCAGCCTGATCGACATAAACGCAGCCTGTCAGCCTGGGGGGCGGAGGGGGCGGGGCAAAGGCGGGGCCTGCAGGACTGACAGCCGCTCCAGGCTCCCAGGCACCAGGGGGAACCAGGCGGGCTGTCTGTACCACGGATCTGAAATTCCCGCCACTTCCACAACAGGCAATGCCCGACTCGTGCCAATACAGACCCCCTGCGAAATTAGGCAGAGGCACGGTGCTTATCTCTCTATATAAAAGGCTAATACGCAGAGTGTCCCGTCAGGAGTCCGACCTGGAGACCGGGAGTTCGCTCACTCGCTATGACGTGCGCTGACCACCAGGGGTGGCACGGAATGAAGGGAGGCCCCAGCTGGCAGCTGGAAGGCTCCAATCGGCCCTGATCGCCGGCCAGGCCTAGGGACCCTACCCGTACACAAATTCGTGCACCGGGCCGCAGGTTCCTGGATAAAACCTGGACTCCTGCCTGGCTGGTGTGGCTCAATGGTCGAGCACTGACCCATGGACCAGGAGGTCACGTTTCGATTCCCCGTCAGGGCACATGCCCAGGCTGCAGGTTCAGTCCCCAGTCAGGAGAGTGCAGGAGGCAGCCAATTGGTGTTTTTCTCTCTTTCTCCCTCTCCCTTCCCCCCTCTCTCTAATAAAAACATATTTTTAAAAAAATACAAGAAGAAACAGCACAAACGTCAAGAGCTGCCTTCTGGAACATTCAAAGCTCCCTTCATGCCCAAGAAAGCAAAAGGAACGGGAATCCAACACAGGAGTGAGGCCGTAATAGAAAGAGTTCACATCACAGCGGTTACGAAAGAAAGTGCGTAAGACTCCCATAGACAACTGTGTGAGATACCCAACAGGGAACAGACCAAAGGGAAATACAAGTGCTTAGCCAAAATGTGGGAGACACTGATCTCCCGAGTAATCAAAATTCCATATTAAAAGAACAAGTTGTCATTTTAAGAGGGCAAATTTGGTAGTATTTACTTTTAATTTTTTAAAAATATATTTTATTGATTTTTTTACAGAGAGGAAGGGAGAGGGAGAGAGAGTTAGAATCATCGATGAGAGAGAAACATCGATCAGCTGCCTCCTGCACGCCCCCTACTGGGGCTGTGCCCGCAACCAAGATACATGCCCTTGACCGGAATCGAACCTGTGACCTTTCAGTCTGCAGGCTGATGCTCTATCCACTGAGCCAAACTGGTTAGGGCTATTTTTAATTTTTTGAAAAATATGTTTTTATTGATTTCAGAGACGAAGGGAGAGAGAGAGAGAAACATCAACGATGAGAGAGAATCATGGATTAGCTGCCTCCTGCATGCCCCACACTGGAGATTGAGCCCGCAACCTGGGTATGTGCCCTGACTGGAAATCGAATTGTGACCTCCTGGTTCATAGGTTGATGCTCAACCACTGAGCCACGCCGGCCGGGCCACACCTGGTGGTATTAAAAAAACACCGCTTAGGAAAACGGGAAGACTCTTAGAAGCTAACCATATTTACCAACGATTTGCCCACTGCTAGGTGCTAACCCCAAAGAAATGAAGCCTGTGCCTACCACACACGGGCACCCACATGTTCCTGAAAGCTTTATTCGTAACAGCCCCGAACTGGGAACCAGAATGGACACACGAAGCAGGACACAGCCGCTCCGCGGGCGATCGCGGGCAATAAAAGCAAACCACCGACCGGCCGCACAGCGGACAAACCTCAACCCCGTCCTGCTGCGCGCTGTAAGGGAACAGCCACGTGATGTTTCGGAAAGACAAAACGACAGTGCCAAGAGCAACGGCCGTTTCTGATTGTGGTGATGGTTTCACAGGTCCACGCAGCCATCAGACGGTTCACTTTCCGGCGGATGCGGTTTATCTTACACAAACTAGACTCTAATAAAGTTGATAAAACATGGTAATTATGGAAGCTGGCAAGGGGGCATTGAGCTGGGAACTCTCATATGTGCAAGAGAACAAAGAGTTTGTTTCTAGGACTCTGTCTTATGGAACAGAAATAAAATAGACAGAAATAAAGCCTTATGCACAATACCATTTCCTGCGTTATAATGACAGCGCCATGCTGTGGGTTCCGGGACCTTCTGCCCGCTCCTTTCCATGTCTCTGTCGGGGTGTGGCCTGCTCGGATGAGGTCACTGGATCCCAAACTTCCCAAGGTCGCGTGGCGCAGTGACTGTGCGTGAATAAACACACGAGGGTGACTGGACCCTGTGTGGCCTGTGAAATCAGTGCTTTCTCCCCCAGGTAAACCCTGGACCCCGAATCCTTCTCCAAGGCCTGACCAGCAAGAAGTCCCCTGGGTGACAGCCCTGGGAACTGCCACGCCAGCAGAGCGCCCCCTAATCTCCAGACGCCCTCTGTCCCTGTCTCCCTGACATCTGGCCTCGGGACAGAGGGCTTTCCTGGCCCTGAGTTCAGTGGATCCACTTAGAAGACATGTGGTCAGTCTGGACGCCGAGCCGCTCGCCTGGGCAGCACCACGGACAGCTCCATGCCACGGGCCTGCCTTCCCTGCGGGCCCGGGTCCCAGGCATCAGCCTTAATTACAGACCCTTCTCATTCCTGGAGGTTCTGTTTTATCAAGTAGCCACAAAGGCTGCATTAGCAAACACCAAACACACCACAGCTCCGCGGAGAAATGCAGGGCTGGGTTCCTTCAAGCCTCTGGTCACAGAATGCTTTTCTGTCCGCCAGTCAGCACATAACCTTGCTTTATGTGTGTCTCTGAATAAAGACACCCTTCTTTAATATAAGGCTGGCTCACTAACAACGAACTCCACGCCAACAGCACCGTCACTCCTGTCTGGATGAAGCTCACCTGGCATGCATGTCCTCTATGAGGCCCCTTGCAGCCTCCACGTACCGCGTGACGCAAATGTTCACCATTCTGCATGTCTCCAATTAACCTCAAAAGCGCCCTAAGTACGGATCTGGGATTACAAGTAAATGTTAGCAAGTAGGCGAGTTTGCAAACGCAGAATCCACGGGTAATGAGGATGGATGCATCAGGAAACCTGGCATCGCCAGCGCTGAGGGGCTGCCACCGCTGGGGACCTGCTTTTGTAACCACTGTCCTCGAACTTCAGACCTGGGCGAGCCCTCTCTGGACGAGCAGCTTCAGGGATGGAGAGAGGGCACAGGGCCCTCTGAGGCCAGAGCCTGCGCCTCCCTGGCCCATTCAGTGCTCTGGGATTGGGGTGCCACAGATTCTGTCTCCTGGATGACACTGAACGGGTGACGAGCGCCAACAGCTCAGCAGGACACCCGAGATGTTGGTTCGGTGGCAGACAGCGCAGGGGAGCAGGTTCTGAGTACAGCGAGGCATCATCTTTTGCTGGTGGAGGGTCTTGCCTTCAATTTGTAAAAAAATGCAAGCCCTGCACAGCTCAGGGAGCGAGGTCCGCCTGCAGTGACTAAGGAATGCGGAGCGGAGGACAGCTCACTCAGTCTGCCCTGCTCGCTGCAACGCTCTTTCCCTCCTGACCGCAGGCCCTTGAGGCGGCCCGGTGAGCTGGGAGGGCCTCGCTAGCTGCAGCCTGCAGTGTCAAGGTAAGGCAACTGACACCTTGGAATCCGGGGCTCGCTGGCACCTGGGGCTCACACCCGGCCCGTTCTTCCCGAAGCCCCGCGCACGGACACAAGCAGGGCGTGGGTCCTGGCGCTTTCTGCCTGAGGGGACAGAGGACCTTCAGGGCACCGGCTGGGAAGCCAGGAAATCACCTCAGACTTCTCCCAAACCTTCGCGATATACACGTCTGAACCCCAGAAACGGCCCTGCTCCAGGGGGAGGGGGATGGCAGTGGCCCCCCGAGCGCTGTTGTGCTATGATATCCGGGAAGGACGTCTGGATGAGCGTGTAGTAGGGGCTCCACTTCCCAGCAGAGTGGCAATCTATACTAATAACAGGCTAGGGCCGTCACGACCAGACGGACGACCGGTCCAGGCGGGAGCTCCACGCAGGTGCACTGGGCCCATCGCCAGGTGTGGGGAAAGCAGAGGCCGGGCGGGAGCGGCCAGAAGTGGTTAGGGCAGTGGCCCGCGGGGTCAGCGAGGCTGGGGTGCGAGGTAGGCCCCAGGTTCAGGCGCCGCTGGGGGAGCATGGCCGTCCAGAGTGGGAGAAAAAGCCCTTCTTTCCGGAAGAACATGGATGGTTTAAACGTGCATAGAGAAACTGCTGGGTACCGACATGGCTACGTCAGTTCCCCGAGCCACCTGTCGGTGTCCGACCGCAGGCTTCACTGTGGGGTGTGGGCCCAGACGTGGGCCAGGACGTGGCCGTGGCAGCTGGACTCACCCCCGGCGTCGCCTCAGCGTCACGACTTCACGACGTCACCCGCAAGTGGCCATCGCTGCTGGGCTGTGGGCCCCGGGGGGCCGGCACCGCGCCTGCTCAGGGCAGCGCTCTCCGTGTTTCCGTTGAAAGGACACCGTATGTGATGGGTGCTGTTGATTCCTTAAGGCTGAAATGGGGCAGCCTGAACTTGCTGAGGATGCGATCTTTTCTCCGTATTTTACCGCACAGTCTTCTCGGGCTCAGGGAACCGGCAGCCACTGGAGCGCCACCTTGGCCGGCCCACACAGCCAGACGCCACAGGAAGCGCGGAAATGCCAAAGCCCCAACCGAACCCGCCGTGAAACAGACCCCAGTTCACCTACTGGAGCGGAAACAAAAAGACAGTGGCACCTGTTGGACCTCAGCTGGGACTGTGCCCGCGGGTCTGTCTGCAGGGTTCCTGCACCCTGGCCGTGGCCCAATGGCTGAGGAAGCTCTGCGAGCCTTGATTCTGGAGTTACGGATCTTAGCACGTAGGCAGGTGCACAAAGGTGGAGTCGGAAATAGCAAGGGTAGGCGGGGTGGGAGTGTGTGCATTTATACACATACATGCCCATTTCCCCCCGTCTTCTTCTGAGCTGACTGAGAGCATGCTCTCTCTACACACGACAGGATGCCCGGATACTCCCCTGTGTGCTTCCCAAAAGCAGACACTCCTACATAACAATTCTCCACCCAACCACGGGAGGAAATCTCCATTCTAACGGCATTGAGTTCAATCCACAGACCCCATTTGAATTCTGACAACTGTGTTGTCAGAATTCACCCCACTCCCCACCCCCAGGATCCCATCCTAGGTCCTCTGTCATTCCTGTCCCTGACAGTTTTTCAGTTTTAATTAAAAATCATAGACTTTTGCCCTCAAAAAATTAAATAAATAAAAATAGAGAAAGACCCGCTGGCGCTCTGAGTTAGGAGCCAGCGGTCCCGGATTGTGAGAGGGTGTCCGACTGCCGGTTTAGGCCCCCGGAGGGGTCCCAGATTGGAGAGGGAGCAGGCTGGGCTGAGGGACGCCCCCCACCCCCGGGCATGAATTTCGTGCACCGGACCACTAGTTTAACATAATGAAACTATTTTCCACAGAGGTGATTCTTTAAATGTACACTGGGAAGGAAGGGAACTTTTATATCTTATAAGGCTTTCCACATTAATGCAAACACAACATGGGGTTAGGGGAAGCCTTTGTCAGCACAGTGTTTAAGGGTAGACTTGGTTCATGTTCTTTTTTAAAAAAATATGTATTTTTTAAAATTGATTTCAGAGAGGAAGGGAGAGGAAGAGAGAGAGATAGAAACACTAATGAGAGAGAATCATTGGCTGCCTCCTGCATGTCCCCCTACTGGGGAAGGAGCCACAACGGGGGCATGTGCCCTGACCAGGAATCAAACCCTGACCTCCTGGTTCATAGGTCGATGCTCAACCACTGAGCCACACTCTTGACCACTGTCTACTTGGGTAAATTAACCTCTCCGGTTTGGTTTCCTTATCAATAAAACGGGGAGGAGAGCAGCTCCCTCCTGCAGTTACTATGGAGACCAAATGAGATCCTCCAAGGGGCAGGTCCAGCACCTGGCACTGTGAACCTCACCGAACGAAGACGGCTACTGTTGCGATGGGTAACTCGGAACCACCTTCCATCAACTACCAGACGTCTGGAGGAATCCGGAACTGGATTTCAGAAGGCATTTCGAACCCACCCCTGTTCTTTTCTAGACCGCTAAACCGCTAAGCCACGTGGGCGGAGCAAGCTCGTCACACTAATCTTCACAGTGTAGCGCCATCACGCATGACTGTCACGTATGACTGACAAGAGGGAAACTGTCCAAGAGCTACTCGCAGCAAAGCACACTGGCCTCGAAGCGGAGACGTTTCGGACAGGACGATTCCACCGGGTCTTGAAGGGAGAGAGAGCGCCTCGCACGTCTCTAGAGCCTAAGAACCTTGCAGATTCTTTTCAACAAGGAGGCAGAACACTCATTCCAGAAACAGTGTGCACGTACCTCCTCCCCACCGCAAAATGACAGGCTAATCTCACCCCTGGATATGAACGTAAAAACCCCGAATACAGCATTAAAGGGGACCCATCCGTCCACGGAAAGGACACGCCATGAATAGCAGGATTTAATTCAGGAATACCAGGCAGGTCCAATGTTAGGAAATCTACTCACTTATTCACTATATATTTGTAGTTCAAGTGAGAAACAGCACACCATCATCTCCACAGGTGTAGGAGAGCAATGAAGTTCAACTCCCATTCTTTTTGTTTCTTTAAATATATTTTATTGGTTTTTTACAGAGAGGGAGGGAGAGAGAGAGTTAGAAACATCGATGAGAGAGAAACATCGATCAGCTGCCTCCTGCACGCCCCCCCTCCGGGGATGCGCCCGCAACCCAGGTCCATGCCCTTGACCGGAATCGAACCCGGGACCATTCAGTCCGCAGGCCGACGCTCTATCCTCTGAGCCAAACCGGTTTCGGAGCAACTCTCATTCTTGATCTAAAAAATAACTTCCCATAAGATACGAATCTTAACATTGTTGTAAAGACACCAGACAGTTAATTAATATAATAGTGAATGTCCACTATAATTGAAAAATAAAAAACAAACAAATAAAATAAAGGAACCAAGACTCTGCAATTATACAAGGAAGATACTGAGAATAGACACTGAATATAAGGTCAAATTAACATTAGTTATAGATGATGTTATACCTGACCTGAAAATGCAAAAAGAAAATAAAAACAAAAAAGAAAGAAAAAGAAAAACCTATTAAAAATTATTCAAACTTCAAGATAGAAATCATATGGTTTTTGGGGACAAAATCACTACATCCAGAAACCAACATTTTTTTTTTTTTCATTTTTATTGATTTCCGAGAGGAAGGGAAAAGGAGAGAGAGATAGAAATATCAATGATGAGAGAGAATCACTGATCGGCCACCTTCCGCGCACCCCCCACTGGGGATCGAGCCCACAACCCAGGCATGTGCCATTGGGCGGGATCGAACCTGGGACCCCTCAGTCCGCAGGCCGACGCTCCATCCACAGAGCCACACCGGCCAGGGCACACCCAATGCTTCTGATAAAAACCAACACTCCTAGCTCTGGCCGGGTAGCTCCGTTGGGAGCATCATCCCAAGACACCAAGGGGGCAGGTTCAAGCCCAGGGGTCAGGGCACATGCAAGAATCAACCCACTGTCTGACCAGTGTGGCTCAGTGGTTGAGTGTTGACCCATGAATCAGGAGGTCACAGTTCAATTCCTGGTCAAGGCACATGCTAGGGTTGCAGGCTCGATCCCCAGTAGAGGGCGTGCAGGAAGCAGCCGATCCGTGATTCTCTCTCATCACTGATGTTTCTATAGCTCTCTCCCTCTCCCTTCTCCTCTCTCTGAAATAAATAAAAACATATTTTTAAAAAAAGAATCAACTGATGGATGCATGAATAAGTTGAACAACAAGTCTCTCTCTCGCAAAGCCTATCTAATAAAAGAGTAATATGCAAATTAACCGTCACTCCGTGACAAAATGGCAGCCCCCATAGCCACAAGGTGGCGGCGCCCAGTCCCCTCAGCCCTGCTGCTGGAGTGTCCGGGCCTGTCTGCCAGAACAGCAAGGCTGGATCTGCCGCCGGAAGGGGCGGATCCAGGCTCCCCGCTCCACCGCTGCTGCTGTGTCTGGGCCTGTCAGCCCCACCGGGGTTCGCGGGGACCAAGTGGCGAGGCTGGATCCACCCCCAGGCACGGCAAACAGAGTCTGGACAGCAGGGCTTGGGGCTTCCTTAGTGCGGCAGTGGCGGGGAAGCCCCAGGCCCGGCAGACAGAGCCCAGACAGCAGGGCTTGCAAAGCCCTCAGGCCTGGCAGGCAGAGGCACAATGCAGGGCATTGGGGCTTCCTTTGCATGGTGCATGGCGGCGGCAGGCAGAGAGCAAACAGCAGGGCATGGGGGCTTCATCTCCATGCTGCAGCGAAACCTCCAGGCCCCGCAGAGAGCAGAGAACCACGGGAGCGGGCCTAATCCATCAGTAGGACATCCCCTGACAGCTCCTGGATTGCAGAGGGTGCAGGTTGGGCTGAGGGACCCTGTGCACGAATTTCGTGCACCGGGCCTCTAGTCAATAAATAAAAAAAAACAACACACAAACCAACACTGCCAGTTAGAAGCTATATTGGGAGGAGTGGTTCTATTGTGTTAGTTAGTTTGTTTTGTTTTTAAAAAGACTGGAACAACTGAAAAGGTTTACCAAGTTCTTAGCTAAGAACATTCAAATCATAGAACAATTCTACCTGATTTGATCTATCAAGTTAACATGAGCCAAAAGAAAATGCAAGAGAATGTCAAACAGCCAGGAAGATGTAGGAAGAGTGACGTGGGGACATGACCCCTGTCATGTATTAAAATGTACTGGAAAGCTAAGTCCCATGTCACCGTCCACCCAAGCTACACATTCCCCGTCAGTGGCGCAGCCATGAGGCCTAGGGCTGCCCGAAGCCTCTGTCATGCCGGTGGAGGAGGTCCACCTGCAGAAAGGAGGGGCCAGAGGTGTGCAGAACAGAGCTGGAGAGCGAGGAGGCACCGGGTCCTAAGCACTGGGGACTGCTTTTCTTCTGGAGGTTTCAGCTGCCCGTTAGCCAGTAACTTTCTCTTTTGGGTTTCTTCACTTGTAACCAAAAGAACCGTAACAAATGCAATACTCAAGACTCACCGACGTAAAACCAAAACCAAACCTAAAAGCCTCCCTTGACCCCACATGACCCTGTAGCTACGGCCTCGCCAGCAGCTGATTCCAACTGGAACCTTTCGGCCCTCTTCTTCTTGGACCTATTTGTTCATGTATGGACAGAGGCCCAGTGCATGAAATCTGTGCACTGGGGGGGGGGGGGTCCTTCAGCCCAGCCTGCCCCCTCTCACAGACTGGGAGCCCTCAGGGGATGTCCTACTGATGGCTTAGGCCGCGCCCCGGCCGTGGTCTGGCCTCCCTCTGCGGGAGGTGACCAGGCTGAGCAGGGGAAGGCACCAGCCCCATCACCCCGCTGCTGCTGCCACTGCCGGCTGCCGCAGCCGCCAAGGTGTTTTCATCAACACGGACTCCAGTCCCTTCGCCACGAAAAAATGACAACTTTCGTTAGGCATTTTCAAGATGTGTCTTTCATAGGATATGACCCTTCCTTCCTTTCTTCCTTCCTTCCTTCCTCCCTCCCTCCCTCCCTTCCTCACCTGAGGATATGTTTCCATTGATTTTTAGAGAGCTTGGATGAGAGAGGGAAAGACAAAGAGAAACATCAATGTGAGAGGGACACTCTGATTGGTTGCCTCCTGCATGAGCCCTGACCTGGAGCCCTGCCAGGGAGGAGCCTGCAACCTAGGTACATGCCCTTGACCAGAATCGAACCTGGACCCTGCGGTCGGCAGGCCGAGGCGCTATCCACTGAGCCAAACTAGCTAGGGCAGGATCTGACACTTCTTAGCCCCTCCAGCAGCAGATCTTAGCTTTTTCCTCCAGGAGTGAGGTGGGAAAACCCTAGACCACCTTCTTGGATTCTTATTTCCCAAGTTACCAAAAACACTGCAAATGGCGGCGTACAGGGAGCTTACCCAGTGAGCGGTCAGAAAAGGTGTTTCCTCTGCAGCTCACGCGCAGAGGCCCCTGCGTTGTGTCCGCTGGGCTGGGGGCGTGCTGCCTGCCCAGACGCCCTCCCTCCCTCCGCGGCCGGGACGCGGGACGCTGGCCTCGTCGCCCGGGCAACGATGCCACTGTCCCGCCCCGGCCACTATGGGTGCCACCATCTTTGTGACAGCGTGATGGTTAATTTGCATATTGCCCTTCTATGAGATTAGATGTGTCAGTTTCTACCATCACTCCTCCCCGCCCCCCCCCCCGCCCCGCAGAACTCTCTGACTTTATCTCTGTCCCGTTTCATCCATTCTACCTCCAAACAAACCTGGGAGCCAACCACTTTCCACGAACGACTCTCGCGCCCGGCCCAGCTGCTGCCGGGGCCCGCCTCCACTGCCCGGCTTCCTCTGGACCCCATGCCTAGGTCAGTCCTCGTCACCTCCCTGCTCAAAACCCTCCGGAGGCTTACATCCTCTCCTCCCTCGGGCTCCTGACTCAAGTATCCAGCTTCTCGGGGAGGCCTTCCCAAACCAGCCCACGAAAAATGGCAAAGCCCACCCCACCCCCACCCCCCTCGTCGCTGGCGGCCACAGCACCAACTTGACTGCTGTTTGTTTGCTTTCCACCCTTCCCTGGCACAGGAGCCAGCAAGCTTCCGCTATGAAGTTCCACACAGAAAATGCTTGAGGCTCCGCAGACCACACGGTCCTGCCTCTGCTTCAGAACCAGCCCAGCGTCCCACGGAAGCACTGCGCACGGCGGGGGGGCCACAGGCGGCCAAGACCCGCCCTTCGAGAGCCGGCTGTGTAACGGAGAGAACGTGAGCTCCGTGAAGTCTGAACACCCTTCCTCTTTGATTTTGTTCTCGGATGGAGCCTTGGTCCCTAGACCACTGTTTGACCTCCAGGAAACAGTAAGTGTTGGCTAACTGCATGAATGAGAAGAAGAACTAAGTGATTAACGACAGCAAGGTGGTGCTGGCACACGGTTAGACGGATCCATGGGACCGAAAAGAAAGGACGGAGACAGAACTAAACCACATGGTCACTTAACTGACACAAAGACGCCACTTCAACGCGCTAAGGTGAAGGCGACTGTGCGTCATTTCGCACTCGACAACCGGTCCGGGCACAGCCGGCTAACTGAGGCAGAAGAGGAGGCTGGGTCCCCGCTCAGGTCTCAACGAAACCCAAGTTCTAACTAAAACCAGTAACCACCACCGCCGCCGTGAGTTAATCTCTCTGTTCTCTCAGGGAGGAAGCCCTGTCTAAGTAAAGCACAAGAGCTATTAAGGAAAAAAATGACAAACCACACAAGAAATCTCTACAGAGATAAAAACCCACACGCCATAAACGGGAAGACGTTGAAAGCCTTCGTGAGGGCTGAGTGCCGTAACAAGTAACATGTGTCAGACGATGCCTGCGAACGGGGAACAGAACGAAAGCAAAGAGGGATACAGATCCCTCACTCAGCTTCCTACAATCAGGAAATGTACACGAAAACCATTTTTTTTTTCACCTACCCTAACACCTGATGACACCCCAGGTTCCAGAGGGTGTGAGTGGACACGGATGTCACACCTGACAGTGGAAGGTGGACTGATAAATCCCTATGGAGCTCTAGCTGGTATGGCTCAGTGGTTAGAGCACTGCCCTGGGCACCGAAGGGTCCTGGGTTTGATTCCTAGTCAAGGGCACGTACCTGATTTTTTGGGGAGGGAGGAGAAAATGGTGGTCAAATAGGCAGATCTTTCTCGCACCTTCTCCCAGGGCCAGACTGGAAATAAAACTAAAGTGGGGAACGTACACCCAGAATTACCAACTGAGGTCCAGTCTCTTCAATAAATGGTGTTGGGAAAATTGGACAGGTATATTTCTTCAAAGAGGACATACAGAAGGCCAAGAGACAGATGAAAACATGCTCAGTCACTAATCATCTGAGAGATGCAAATTAAAACGACAATGAGGTACCTATCACCTCACACCTGTCAGAATGGCCACCATCAACAAATGACAAGTGCTGGTGAGGATGCGGAGAAAAGGAACCCTCGTGCACTGCTGGTGGGAATGCCGACTGGGGCGGCCACTGTGGAGAACAGTATGGAGTTTCCCCAAAAACTAAAAATGGAACTCCCATTTGACCCAGTGATCCCACTTCTGGGAATATATCCTTAGAAACCCGAAACACTATCAGAAAAAGATATATGCACCCCTATGTTCATAGCAGCACAATACACCATAGCTAAGATTTGGAAACAGCCCAAGTGCCCATCAGCAGACGAGTGGGTAAAAAAGCTATGCTACATCCACACAATGGAATACTACAAAGCAGTAAAAAAGAAGGAACTCTTATTATTTGCAACAGCATGGATGGAACTGGAGAGCATTATGCTAAGTGAAATAAGCCAGACAGAGAAAGATAAATATCACATGATCTCACTCATAAGTGGACTCTAATGAACAAAATGAGCTGATGAACAAAACAGATCCAGAGACATAGAAGCATAGAACAGACTGACGAGTATCAGAGGGAAGACGGTGGCGGGGGGGGGGGGGGGAGAAATTAGCAGGGGAACTTATATGTGTACTAGAGGCCCCGTGCATGAATTCGTGCACTAGTGGGGTCCCTCAGCCTGGCCTGCGGGATCGGGCCAAAACCAGCTCTCTGACATCCCCCACGGGGTCCTGGATTGCGAGAGGACACAGGCCAGCCTGAGGGACCCCACCAAGGCATGATCAGGGCCGGGGAGGGATGCAGGAGGTTGGCCAGCTGGGGAGGAACCGTGGGAGGGCTCCAGGGCATGTCCAGCCTATCTTGCTCAGTCCCGATGGGCCGGACCCCAGCGGCAAGCTAACCTACCAGTCGGAGCGTCTGCCCCCTGGTGGTCAGTGCACATCATAGCAACTGGTTGACCAGTTGACTATCTGCCCCCTGGTGGTCAGTGCACATCATAGCAAGCAGTAGAGCAGCCTTAGCATATCATTAGCATATTACACTTTGATTGGTTGAATGGATAACCAGACATTTCCCATACTGAGCTTTTATTAGACAACTAGAGGCCTGGCACACGAAATTCATGTGCAGGCACGGTCCCTAGGCCTGGCCTGCAATCAGGACCATCTTCCCCAGCTGCCCACAGCCGGCCCCCGCCCCCCGCTGCCACCCACCCCTGGTTCCCCGTTCGCCATCGGGTGATCGGTGCCCGAGGGCCGGGGGAAGGGACAAGAGGTGGTCAGCGTGCCTCATAGTGACTGGTCCAGCGGTTGTTCTGGTCGTTCTGCCGTTAGGGTCAATTTGCATATTACCCTTGTATTGTACAGGACAGGGTGGTGAAGGCCTGGGAGGATGGGTGTGCGGTGGAGGGGAGTCAGTGGGGAAAAAAGCAAAGGAGACCTCGGTAATTCTTTCAACAATAAACTAAATGGGAAAAAAATAAATAAAGAGCATGTACCTGGGTTGCAGGTCACAGCCCATGGGGGAGGCAGCCACCTCTCTCTCCTCCTCCCCCTCCCCCCCTCTCTTTCTCTCCTCCTCCCCCCTCCCCCCCTCTCTTTCTCCTCCTCCCCCTCCCCCCCTCTCTTTCTCCCCCTCCCCCTCCCCCCCCTCTCTCCCCCTCCCCCTCCCCCTCTCTCTCCCTTTCCCCCTCCCCCTCTCTCTCCCCCTCCCCCTTCCCCTCTCTCTCCTCCTCCCCCTCCCCCCCCTCTCTCCTCCTCCCCCCCCCTCTCTCCTCCTCCCCCTCCCCCCTCTCTCTCCTCCTCCCCCTCCCCACTCTCTCTCTCCTCCTCCCCCTCCCCCCTCTCTCTCTCCTCCTCCCCCTCCCCACTCTCTCTAAAAACATTAATGGGAAAATAAACTCTTAACAACAACACAATCCCAGCGGGACTTTGTGAAACAATGCCCACGAATGCTGACACTCGGACCCAGCCGCTGCGCTGGGGGCCTTCCCGCAGCCTCACGCCCACGTGCGGAGTTATGTAACCACCAGGGCACGTCTGCCGCCACGTGACCACGGCCGTGCAGGCCCCACGCGCCACGGGCTGCCGCGGGAGCGCAGACTAAGCAGCCCGAGGCTGGCCCGGCCTGGGCTGTAACCGGGGCAGAGCCTCTGGGTGGTGACCTTTCCCCTCGCCCTGCTGGAGGTGAGATTGGCGCGGGGGGAAGGTGACCCCGGAAACTCAGGGGCTCCAGTCCATGAAAACATACATGACTCCTCCTCCCTGTGAGCCTCAGCAAATTCCTTTCCTTGCGACATCTCAAGAGCTCCACTTCCTCCAACAACAGACAGGGACACGGAGGGCACCCCGTGATAACATCACCCCTCCCATAACACCACCCCTCCTATGATATCACCCGTCAGAGAAACAGGGTTGTTTACCAGCTGCCCTGGGGCACACCGCTGGCTGGAGCTGGAACCGGAAGGCGCGGGCCCACCCCTCATTCCAGCCCGGCACACATCTCTGAGCGACACTGTCAGAGGCTCACGTCTCTGAGCGACACTGTCAGAGGCTCTGAGCGACACTGTCAGAGGCTCACGTCTCTGAGCGACACTGTCAGAGGCACACGTCTCTGAGCGACACTGTCAGAGGCTCACGTCTCTGAGCGACACTGTCAGAGGCTCACGTCTCTGAGCGACACTGTCAGAGGCACACGTCTCTGAGCGACACTGTCAGAGGCTCACGTCTCTGAGCGACACTGTCAGAGGCTCACGTCTCTGAGCGACACTGTCAGAGGCTCACGTCTCTGAGCGACACTGTCAGAGGCTCACGTCTGTGAGCGACACTGTCAGAGGCTCACGTCTGTGAGCGACACTGTCAGAGGCTCACGTCTCTGAGCGACACTGTCAGAGGCTCACGTCTCTGAGCGACACTGTCAGAGGCTCACGTCTCTGAGCGACACTGTCAGAGGCTCTGAGCGACACTGTCAGAGGCTCACGTCTCTGAGCGACACTGTCAGAGGCTCACGTCTCTGAGCGACACTGTCAGAGGCTCACGTCTCTGAGCGACACTGTCAGAGGCACACGTCTCTGAGCGACACTGTCAGAGGCTCACGTCTCTGAGCGACACTGTCAGAGGCTCACGTCTGTGAGCGACACTGTCAGAGGCTCACGTCTCTGAGCGACACTGTCAGAGGCTCACGTCTCTGAGCGACACTGTCAGAGGCTCACGTCTCCGAGTGACACTGTCAGAGGCGGTGCTCGGGGCTCGGGGCTGGGGCGGTGAGGCTGACCGGCATCTAGCCCGTCCCTGACCCTGGGGCACGTCAGCACGCAGGGCAGCCGCCTGGGCAACGGCAGGAGCCCATGGCGCACGTCTGTCAGGGTGTCAGAGTGTCAGGGAGGCGCCCTGAGGAGGGGGGTTTCAGCTGAGGGCTCATAACTATGGGTTCAGTGGGCAAAGCAGGACACCGCACTGCAGGCCCCGTGGCGGGGGGGCCACCCAGTGAGGCAAGGACAGGAAAAGGGCCCAGGATGCTGAGCGAGAGCTGGAGCTGGGGCCGCCCCAACCTCAGACCTCCTCACTGGCTGGGGCTGTGTGGGCATCTCAGAGGACTCGGGGCCCCTCAAGGGTGCGGCGGGGAGCGTGGGGAGTCTCTCTGGAGTGTGGAGAATGGACGGAGCACCCCTGACCCACTTACGTAGATGCCCGGTGCTGTCGGAACAAGGGCCTGGCCAGGTGCCTCCTGCAAGCTCGCCTGGCTCAGCAGCCTCTGCCCAGCCTGGCCCTCCCCCCAAAAGGGGGGTCAAGTGTCCTCTTTGGGGAGCATCCAAGGCAGCGCCTGGCCGCTTCCCCTCGGGCAGCCAGGGCCAGTGAATAGGCCTCTGTGTCCCTCAATGGCCCTTTCAGAACCCGTGCCTCTGTGCCCTTTGCTGCCGAAGCCCCTCCCTCGGGCACAAAGTCCAAGGAGCTGCCCGGGGCCAGGACTGCCCCGAGGAGGCCTGGGCTGGGAAGCGGGTCCCGGGGTCCCCAGGGAGCGTCCCACAGGCCGGTGGGTCCTCTGCGCCAGCCTAAGGGGCGAGGAGTCTCAGCGATGCCAAGTGGCAGAACCAGGACCAGCACACACCCCTGCCGTGCCCTGCCTTCCTCAGTGCAAAGGGCCCAGCAGTCCAGGCCCTGCGGAGGGGGACGCCGGCGAGGTGAGGACAGGAAAAGGACCTCTCCAGGCAGCCCCCTGAACGCCGAGGTCGGCCCCATGCTCCAGCCCCCGCCTTCTTCCCTGACGGAGGCCCAGGCGACCTGCCTGTGACGGTAGCTCAGCTGTCACCTCCCAGGACAGGAGGGGAAGGGTCCATTCCCCACCGACCGCCCCCTTCCCTGAGCCCCGTGCCTCCTATCCCAAGCGCTCGATCCCTCCCGTTGCTGGGCACCCACCCGCGCTACTGTACCTGCTTTGATCGTCACCAAATCCCCCGCGATAAAATTACTACCTCCGTTTAACTGATGAGGAAACTGAGCTCCAGGCTGGAGTCACTGTCTGATGTCACTCTGCTAGTAGTGGCAGAGCCAGACGACAGCCCACACCTCAACCAAAACCCTGCCCCGAACCTGTGCTACAGGGAGCCTCGTCACGCGGGCTCCTAACCACTGGCTCAGCGCCCTGCCGTCCAGGGCGACCTCAGACCCCGCACAGGGCAGGGCCCCAACAGGGAGTCAGCGGAGCAAACATGTGACTGACAAACCTCCAGCTTTCAGCTTGCTCAGGGAATGATGGAGCAGCTTCGAATCTCACCCCAGAGCCCTCACCAGCAATAACCTCATCCACGCTCCGTCCTTACGTGTGCACACTGTTGCGAAATTCTCAAAGTGCTCTTTCAACCCTCGCATCTCGTCTGGGATCTCCCTAGTAAGCCAGGTGACACAGCAAAATGAGATCGGGAGCTGGCTCAGGATATCCAGGCCGGGTTCAGCCAGCACCCGCTCTGCGCCAGGCCCTGCGTGAGGGACCCGGTGAGGAAGAAGCCTGACCCTGACCTCAAGGTTGCTTTCATGGGGTGGGGCTTTGGCCCCAGCAGCCCTCGGCCTGCAGTTCCGAAAGCAATCGTGCAGACTCTGCAAACAGCAATGCCTGCACCCCGCAGCCCCGCGGCGTGTGACCCCTGGCTCCCTGCTGGGCTCCCTGCCAGCCTCCGTCCTGCCTGAGCAGTCAGCGCCAGTGTCTTCCCATTCAACGTCCCTCTCCTGGGAGCCCCTCATCGCCGTGGCCCTATTCAAACTCCTGACTCACTGCTTTACTCTGACCCACACAAAGGCCTCCAAACGAGCTGCTATCCTCCTGAGCAATCTCCCAGGCTTCCTCCGACACCCACACAGGTGCCCCACCCCAGACAGGAGCGGTGACCCGGCCACCTCAACTCGAGCCTCCCCGCCGCTCCCCAACTGCCTGGGGTCACCGACCAGTCAACCTCCCACCTCCTCCCACCTCCCTCCCGCCTTCACCGCCTGGCGACGTGGCATGAGGCAGATCGTCAGAGGGACGCGGGCGTGTGCGTGCACCACGCACTCATTTCAGCACGCCTCCTCACTGAGCCAGTCTTGGACCCAGCCCGACCCACCCGCCCAGCTCTGAGGCCGGCAACAGGGACTGCCGTGCTCACTGCTGTGCCTGGTACCCAGCGCCCGCGGGCCCTCCGGGTTCAGGCAGTTTCCTAAGAACTCGATCCCTCCCATCGCTGGGAGGGAGGCAAAGCTGACAACACGCGGCAGGAAACGAGGACGCAGCGCAGCTGGCCAGACACCGAGGGACAACAGGCCCTTCTGGGGTCCTCCCTCCAAAGTCACCTGGCATCCTCCCTCTGGAAACCAGACAACCCCCCATCCCCCACCCCCCACCCCTAGAGGCCGTTGTCTCGCTTTTCCCAGATGAGGAACTGGGACCTCGGGCCCCTTGCTCAGTTCCTGTCCTTGGCTGCCTGCGTGGTGGCCTCAGAAGCGCCCAGCCCCCGCAGCCGCCTCTGACATGTCCCCTTTACTCTCGCTGCTACAACCTCCTTCCCTGTGAAGAGCAGGGGCTGGGGAGGCCACACAGACAGAAAGGCCCTCCTGGGCGAGATGGGCAGGTAAGTGCGAATGGACAGGCAGCAGCCGCGCATGCGGGACGCCTGGGCCCCGACGGGCTCTGGGGCCCTGAACTGAAGCCTCAATCTTTGCGAGTCTCACTGTCCTCACCGGCCAGCGGGGATGTACCCTTGGTCGCAGGGTGGCCATGGGAAGGACACAATACCAGGCGCGCAATAACGGGAGGAGGGGGCTCCCCGGCACCAGCCCGCCAGGGAGAGAAGCGGCCTCGCTGGGCTCAGGGAAGACGCCGGGCGCAGAGCCCCTGGCTGCGGACGGCTTCACCCTGCACCGGGGGCAGCACGCAGCTTGCACGTCTGGCTCTACAGGAGCAAGGATCCCAGGGGCGAGCTGCTGGGCGTGGGGGGCCGGCTGCCCTCCTCCCCGGGGCAGGAGGAACCTGGAATCCTTGGCCCCACCTCCCTGGCAGGTGGCACAGTCTCCAGATCACCTGGGGTGGCACCAGCCATCACAGATAAACTGGCTACCCAGGAGGACAGACGGGGCAGAGCTGGGGGGCTCGGCGTGTGTGAAACCTATAGCCCAGGCTGCTACAGAACCCTCCACGTGCACAGACCTTTGTTGCAAACGATTCATGAAAGTGAAAAACTAAGCTCAGTTTCCCCCAGATCCGACCAATTAGGAAGTTACGGCTCATCCACTCAGCTATCTGGTAGTCACTTAAATAGTGCGGAGAGTTTGGACAACATGAAAACGTTTTAGGAATTCTAAGTAAGAAAGCATGATTAAGAAACTATGTATAGACTATCAAGTGTTCGTTAAAAAGCTTTATAAAGACTGGAAAGCAAGACTTTGCGAAGTTCATAAGTAGTGTGCCTCTGGATGATTGGAACTATGAGTAATTATTTTCCATTTCTTACATTTTCCAGTTTCTGTTATGTGCATGTGACTCTTTTTTAATTGGAAAAAATGGAGGGGTTTCTCTTTTTTTAAATATATTTTTATTGATTTTAGAGAGAAAGAGGGAGGGAGAGAGGGATAGAAACATCAATGATGAGAGAGAACCATTGATCGGCTGCCTCCTGCACGTCCTCCACTGGGGACCAAGCCCTCAACCCGGAATCGAACCCGGGACCCCTCAGTCCACAGGCCAACGCTCCATCCACTGAGCCAAACCAGGTAGGGCGAAATTGGGGGGTTTTGAGGCTGTTTTTTAACAAGTGGCTCACAGCTTGTCTGATACTCAGGAGCCTGGCCCAGCACGAGAAGCGAGTTTACGTGAGGACAGCAAAGGCTGCAAGCCGGGGGACGTAACTTGGCCCAGGCCAAGGAGCAGGCCTAGAGGCCAGCCTGCGGGAGGGGGCACACGCTGACCCCCGTCTCACCTCGCAGGGTGTCCCTGCAGCTGTGACCCTCGGTTTCTTTAAGGTGTGAGGTCCAACGTCCTCAGGTTTCCCAGTGAGGCCGCAGACCCTGCTCCGGGAGAGAGCCACACTGGCAGGCAGATGGAGGCCGGAACCCACAGGCCTTAAAAATAGGCCAGGAACCGAAAGAGGCCCAGCTCCGCACCCTCACTTCCTCCCCGCGCCACTGGCCCAGAACCAGCTCTGCCTCCGGAGGGTCGGAGGGCCCGCGGCCCCAAACTGTCCCCAGGGACGCAGGGCAGTCTGAGCTCGGGTGTGACTCCCACCCCAGTTCCAGCTGCGGGCGTGCGCCTGGTATCCCTCATGACGACAGCAGCGTTAGGGGCAACCCTGGACCTGCCACGCCCTCCTCCTCGCGCTGCCATGAGGCGTGCCTGTCACTTCTCCTACAAGCCCAGCACCCTCCAGACGGCGCTGTGTCCACTTTACAGATGAGGACACAGAGGCCTTGAAGGGCCACAGACTTCCCTTCCAGCCACAGGCCCCGCTCAAGCCCCCCACCCGCCGCTGCCCCCAGCACAAGGGCCAGGCGGACGGCGTGTCCTTTTCCCAATTCACAGGGTGCTGGCGGGTGCTCAGCGCCGCGGAGAGGCTCCTGGGGGGGCAGTCCCCCCTCCTTCCTCTGGCTCACTCCACGAACTCTCTGCACAACGGCTATTCTCATCTGACCGGCCTCAGCTGGAGCCTCATGGCCCCTAGCTCTGCCACCTCCCGGCTACCTGACCTTGGGGGAGTCACTTTCCTCTCTGAAGCCTGGTTTTCCCATCCGCAAAATGGGTAAGAGCAGAAGGCGCCGGAGACCTGCCGCAGGTACAGAGCGGCTGGCACACGCAGGCGGGCAGCATCCTCTGTGCTCACGGCCACCCCACAAATCAAACACCCGACAAGCTCCTGAAGGTCCGACTGAGGAAGTGCAAATTCTCAGCCAGGCATTCGGGGCCCCCAACCACCGTGCAAGCCGCATGAGCCTGTCCTCCTCGTCCAGGCCCGTGCTGTCCCGCCTCAGTCCCTCTCAAAGGCCACACACTGCACAACCCCCCGCCCCCAGCCTCGGTGGCTCCCTTCTCTGTGCCCCCAACAGGCACACACTCACACCTCAGCCTGGCCCCTTCCCCAACCCACCCTGTGCCAGGTAGCTGGGCACACCTGTATGGCCGGGCTGCCAGCACCAGGGGACAGGTGTGGGGGTGCCTCACCTCTGCTAAGAGCCTGGGCTCAGACAGATTCTGGCACTCACCAGCCATGGGACTGGGGACGTGTTACTTCACCTCTATAACCGAGTTCCTTATCAGCAAAAAGAGTAGAGTACCCTGCCCTGGCTGGTTTGGCTCAGTGGCTAGAGCGTCGGCCTGCGGACTGAAGGGTCTCAGGTTCGATTTCAGTAAAGGGCACATGCCCGAAGTTGCGGGCTCATCCCCAGTAGGGGGCAAGCAGGAGGCAGCCGATCAATGATTCTCTCTCATCACTGATGTTTCTATCTCTTTTTTAAAAATATACATTTTATTGATTTTTTTACAGAGAGGAAAGTAGAGGGATAGAGAGTTAGAAACATCGATGAGAGAGAAACATCGATCAGCTGCCTCTGCACACTCCCTACTGGGGATGTGCCCGCAACCCAGGTACATGCCCTTGACCGGAATCAAACCTGGAACACTGAGTCCACAGGCCGACGCTCTATCCACTGAGCCAAACCGGTTAGGGCAGTTGTCGGCAAACTCATTAGTCAACAGAGCAGCAAACTGCGGCTCAGCGAGCTGCGTGTGGCTTGCGAGCCACAGTTTGCCAACCACTGGGTTAGGGCGATGTTTCTATCTCTCTCCCTCTCCCTTCCTCTCTAGAATCAATAAAAATACATATTTAAAAAAAAAAAAAAGAGTAGAGTACCCTGATACCCACAGGTTAGGATTATTTTGAGGACAAAAGGAAACAGCGAACATCAAACACACCTTTTGCCCCGCAGCCTTACAAACCTAGAATTCCCAGGCTACCTAACAGGAGGGGCCAGCCCAGAAATGCCCACCCCACCCAGGACCAAAGACAACAGCGTGATGGAGGACCCGCCCTCACACGCTCCTGTGGCCAGGCATGTCCACGTGGCCTGCCGGAGGTCAGCGTCCTGCTGCCCCTGTTGGAAGGGAGCCGCCGCCCAGCACGCCTGGAATGATGGCCGGGGCCCATGAGAAGGCCAGGCCCCAGGAGGGTCAGGTGACAGCCTCCCTTGGTCCAGATGTCTGCATTGCACATCTGGGCACTGGCCCCCCTCATGCTTCCCAGCTCAGATCCTTAAGGACGCCACCCCCGCCCGCCGGCGTGGCTCATCCGCTACCTGGAATGACAAGCAGCTTCCTGTGGACAAAACACCGAGATCCTGCCAGGAGTGGCCAAGCCCTGGCTGCTTCCAGCAGGGCCTTGCCTCCGCACAGTCACCTGCGCACCTGGCTTCTCCCCGGCTCCCTGTGCCCTCCCACCAGGCAGGGATCAGGGCCGATCCCCCTCCCGGCATGGCACGGAGCAAGTACTCCAAACTGCCGTGCTGTTCGAGTCAGGTCTGGCTCTACAAGGTGCCTTTCATCATGACAGCCAGCGGCCGGGGGCGGCCGCCTCCTCCCGCTCACAGACACACACTGTGACTCAGAAACGCAACAGCTTGTCCAGCGTCAGGCGTCCCCACCACAGCCTCCCCGACGCTTTCAAAACAGCCTCGGAGAACACGGCACCGTTCAGAAGAACCTACGCCCGAGTTAAACAACAACAGTCTGAGAGGCTTCCATTCATTCCCGGACGGAACGGGGTGTCACAGCTGTGGCGTGGAGATGAGGGGGTTTCCTGAGCCACGGGATGTACCTGTGGCTCGGGGCCCGCGTTCCGGGGTCACGGCTAGGTGCTCGGGCCAACCCTCAGGTCCTCTCTCTACTTTGGGCATGAGGTCCTGACTAAGCTGGCCCCCGTCTGAACATCCCACGTCTCATCTGAAGCATGAGAGACGGGAACACGAGCCCTACGAGGAGGCTAGGCTTCCATTCTCCTTGGCCACCCATACTCTTCACTTCCCAGCCCAGCGATCAGTTCTCTCGCTGGTGTGCTAAATGTTTACCGGGCCCCTGCTCTGCACGTGCCGGTGCGGGACACGGAGCAGACGCAGACCGGGCAGTGCCCTGCAGGGGTCCCTTGCTCACTAGGGAAGAGCCGCACAGAGCTTCAGAGGGCCACCATCACCCTGAGCGTCCAGTGGACGCGCACCCAGTCCACGGGCACAGGCAGGGGACAGGGAGAGGCAGAAGGGCTCCCTGAGGCTCGAGGGGACACCTGTAGGTGTTTGCAGGGCAGGTGAGTCGGGGTGGCCTATCGGGTGGAGAAAACGGCAGGCCTAAGGGTGCAGCGCGTCAGAGCAGGGCCCAGTTCAGGGGAGTATGGGGCAGGGTGAGGAGTAAGACAGGGAGACCTGTGAGGAGGGAGGCCGGGAGAGGAAACAGAGTAATAGCATGACCAGCAGGCTCTGCCCTGGGCCTAGGACTAGGGGGCAGTTCTCGCCAGGTGCAGCACAGTAGGTGCAGCAAGGCCTGGCTGGGGACATGGGCGGGCGGGGAGGGCGGGATCTGGGGTCAGACTGACTGAAGGTCAATCCCAGCTGTGCCAGCCTCACTGGTTGTCCCTGGGCCTCTCTTGCCTCTCGGAACCTCTTCGGTGACTTGGAAAGAAGATTTCCAGCAGCAAACTGACAGCACAGAAGGCACCTGGCACATAGTAGGGACTCAGGGAATGCCAGCTGCTGGAGTAAATTTTTATTGCTCTTAGGGGATGGCTCTCGGGGCTCCTTGGGGTGGGGACTAGCAGGGGGAAAGCTCAGGGGGTCAGAGGACAGCGGGAGCATGGGGACAGGGGAGGGAGAGGGGCTGCCCAGAGCTGCTGAGCAAAGGGCTGAAGGGCTAGAGCCGATGGTCCCTCAGACCACTCCCGTTTCAGACATTCTGTGCCAGGTGACAGGTGGGCACACAGCCTGGCACACAGTAAGTGCTCAGTGAATGAATTAATGTGGAGCCTTCCATTTCTGCTCAAAACTAAGTTGTGACACTTTTCAGAAAAGAAACCTATGTCCTCGTCCACCCCCGCTTTGTAGGCACCCCACCCCCACCCCCACCCGCACAAGAGCAAAGCTGCACTCCAGGGCAGGCCGGCTGGGACCTGCTCCCCCAGGAGGACTATGAGGAGGAGTGTCTTAGGCTCAGCCTCCTTCCCCACAAAGGAGGACTGGCTGTATTTCCTCTCCGCATCCGCCCTCCAGGGCGTGGCCTGCTGAGGGGCCTGGCCTCGGGGGGCTGCCATGTCCCTGGTGCCTTGTGACTTTAAGGGGGATGCTGGGCTCTCTGGGACTCAGTTTCCCCAGTGGAGAATGAAGGGTGTACTGGCATTCGCTCCAAGGCTGACATTCCTTCTCCACCATGCTGTCGCCTCCTCAGAAATCCCCAGCCCAGACGCGGGATGAGGGTGGGGTGGGGGCGGCAGACAACGTGCTATGAAGTCATTCCCGCATGAAGAAGGGAGGGGTCTTTTCGTGAAGAAAATGGCAAACCCCACACCACAGGGGAGGGGGCTGCTCCGGATCCAGTCTGGGCACCATCCATCAGCACGGATGACCTCACACCCAGCCAAGCCCGAGACCCCACCCACACCTGCAGTCCCAGGCTCTATCCAACAATAAGAGACACCCACGCCAGGCCACTGGCGCGTCTATGACCTGGGGCCCCTGGGGGCAGACCCGCACCCAGAGGGACAGCAGGCCCGGCTCCCTCTGCCAGGCGGGTGGGTTCAGAGGACCACAGGCCAACAGGTCCCCGATTAGCGGGAAGGGCCCAGACAAGTGCAGGACAAAGGCTTCACGGAGCCGGGACCTGGCCTCCGGGTCACCTCGGGACAGTGACCAATGATGAGCTGGGGGGTCTCCCCAGATCCAGCGCCCACACTCTCTGCAGCGGTCCCGAGGCCCCGAGGCTCCGAGAGGACTTCCTGGGGCAGGAAGGGGCCTGGCAGCGCCACGGAAAGGAAGGAGGAAGACGAGCCGGAGGAGACACCGATGACCCGGGAAATAAAAAGAGGGCCGGGGAGCAGAGCATGGGAGCCGCTCCTGGGACCAAAATCGGGGACGGAGACAGAGGGGCACAGGAACGACCCAGGCGCGGGGACCTGGGGGCGCAGGAGGGAAACACGACACGCAGGGAGCCCCGCAGACACGCGCAGGGACAGAGAGAGACAGAGACAGAGATAGAGACAGAGACACGCACATAGAGACACACCGAGACACGCAGATACCGGAGGCGCGCACAGCCCGGCCCGATCCGGCCCCGACCCCGCCGGCCCCGCCGACCCCGCCGACCCCGCCGACCCCGCCGGCCCCGCCGGCCCCACTCACCGAGGCCGCCGACCTCGCGGCGCAGATTGAGGCGGCCGCGCTCCTCCGCAATGGCGCGCAGCATGCGCTGCAGCGAGCGCTCCTCGGCCTCGGCGCTGCCCGCAGGCTCGGGGGAGGCGGCGGCGGGCAGGACAGGTGGCCCGACCCGGAGCCCCGCGGGCGCGGGCGCCGAGGCGCAGGCCCAGCCCGGCGGCCGCGCAGAGGCCATGCCGGGCCCCGGCTCATCGCCCGCGCCGCGCCCGCGGGGACACCCGGCGTGCCCCGCCGCCCCCGCCCCGGCGCCGCCCGCCGCGAGCACCAGAGAAGCCACAACCGCCTTTGTGCGCGTCGCCGCCGCCGCCGCCGCCCGCGGAGCCTAGAGAGACGAGCGCACCTCCGCGCCGCCTCCGCCCGCGCGCCTCAGGGCCGCCGGCCGCCCCGCCCTCTAGGCCCCGCCCCGCCTCACGCCCCGCCCCGCCCGGACCGCCAGGCCACGCCCACATCGCCTCCCGGTCACTTCCCGACTCACCTCCGGCTTCCCTGACCCGCCCCTGATTCTCCAGGCCCCGCCCCTAATACCATGAAGACCCGCCCATCCCGCCAGGCCCCGCCCCCAGCCACCGCTTCCTCCGCCCAGAGTCCGCGCCGGCCGGTCCCTTCCCCCCACAACCTTCCCAACCCCTCCTTCTTTGGCCCCGCCCACTTCCAAGAAGCGTGCCTCCGCCAACCACTCTCTTCCTCAAATGGCCCTTGTGATCCTGCCTCGAACCCCAGCCCAGGCCCCTGACCTTCCCTGGCCCCTCCACCCCTGTGGCTACTCAGCTTCTCCAGGCTCTGACCCCACGGCCCTTTCTGAGACCCACCTCTGCCCCTGAAGCCCTGCAGCAGTTTCAGCCTCTCCTATCGCAGCTCTCGGCCTCCTACCCGCTGCCCTCCTCCTTCCTACTGCTGCCCGCGCGAGATGGCCTTTGTCACCCACCCACCCTGCTCGTTGTCAACCTCCCTCTCGCCATCCAGTTGCAAAGACTAGTTTCGCTGAGAACTTCCTATGAAGAACCCAGAAATGGGTCACACCCATCCCCCATGACGAGGTCTCAGGCCGGGTCCTAGCCACTGTGGCTCAGTGAATCAGTAGTCCTCATACTGAAGGGTCCTGGGTTCGATTCCGGGTAAGGGCACATACATTGGTTTCAGGCTGGATTCCTGGCCCTAGTCAGGGTGCGTGCAGGAGGCAACCAATCGCTGTGTCTCTCACACCGATGTTTCTGTCTCTCCCCTTTCCTTCCACGCTCTCTAAAAAAAAAAAAAAAAAAAAAAAAAAAAAAATAATGGGAAAATATCCTCAGGTGAGGATTAACAAAAAAAAAAAAAGGTCTCAAGGCACACGATGGCAAAGCCCTTCCTGCCCGCACTGACTGCCCCACCTGGCATAGCCCAGGAGTGACGAAGGGCTATGAGCCTGTTACCTCAGTTGTGCTTTATGGGGATGTGGCTCCCGAGGGTTGGTAGGTCTGAGGGGGGTGAGGGTGAGGAGGTAGGAGATCAGCTGGGCATGTGATCCCGATGAAGGTCAAGGTCCGGCCTTGTCTGCATGTGCTGGCATCTGCAGACAGGAAGACCTGGGTGAAGCAGCCAGAGGCCTCCCCCAGACCGCACCCCAGGAGGCCCACTTCCAAGGACGGGGGGGCGGGGGGGGAGAGGAGGTGGAGTGACACAGCTGGGTCCCAGCTAGCTGAATCTCCAGCCATCCCGGCAGGCACGCTAGCCTCCATTCCTCAGACCCATCGAGGTCGGTCCTGCCTCCAGGCCCCACCCTGTCCCTCCCCCCATTCCTTATAAAACTCTCTTCCTTGGGTTTTGGGGACCCCTGTGTCACCTCCTCAAAGAGCCTTTCTGCTTCAGGCCTCAGCCCTAATTTTGTGCCCATGTCTGGGTCCCGAGCACTAGGCTTGGGGCTGGGGGCCTGCGGCGGGGGGGTGGGGGGGCGGGGGGGTGGAGCAGTTGCTCTGTAAAGAGGTGTGGAGTGAGGGGGGAATTAGTGCCGTGAATGATGGGCTGTGGGTATATCCCTCTCCTCTAGGCCTGTGACCCCGCCTGTAAAATGGGACACAGGCCTGCGGGTTAAGGCCTCCAGTTCTGAGTCTGCACAGCTGAGATTGGAGCTGGGGGAACGGGAAGTGGAAATGCCTGTGCAGGGCTCAGAGGCCCGCATGCCCAATGGTCACAGCCCACCTGTTTCCCCAAACTGGTGAGTCCTGTCTATTCCCGCTTCCGGCCCTTTGCTCGGGCTGTTCCCCTTGCTTCACACCCTTTGTCTTCGCTACCGCACTCACCATCCCAACCCGCTTTCCCCCGGGAAGCCATCTGATTGGGTTTGGCCAACGCATTTGTGTTCTTACCCGCTGCACACACTCCCTTCCCGCGCCCGCTCACCCCAGGGTTGCCTCCGCAGTCTCTGTGCCACAGGACCAGCGTCGAATCAACGAGCCCATATTTCCTGGCACGCGGCCCGGGACAGGTGCCAGAACATATTTGCTGAATGAATACGTGCACATCACTTGGGCTCCCTCCTTTTTACCTCAGTGCACTCCAGGTGATGTCCCAGAGGGAATGTTTTCATGTCGATAAGCCTGGAATTCTGTTTTGGACTCACAGAGGGCATGAGCAGGGTGCCTGGGGCCCCAGGGCATGTTCTGCTTCTCGATCAGGGTGCTGCTTACATGGGCGTGTGTGGTCAGTTTGTAAAAATCAAGCTGCAACAGCGATTTTTGAAAAAATTTTAATTCTTTATTGTTGAAAGTATTACATATGTCTCCCTTTTCCCCCGTTGACCTCTCCCCGGCCACTCCTCCCCGCCTGCAAGGCCAACGTAGGCACTTCTGTATACACAGATAAAAAGGATTTTGCCCTGGCTGGTATGGATCAGTGGTTAGAGCATCAGCCCACACACCGGGGGGTCTCGGGTTTGATTCCCGATTAAGGGCATGTACCAGGGTTGTGGGTTCACTCCCTAGCCCTGGTTGGAAGAGACAACCAGTTGATGTGTCTCTTTCACATCGATGTTTCTCTCTCACCAGCTCCTTCCCTCCCTTCCTTTCACTCTCTCTGAAAAGCCATGGAAAAATAGCCTCAGGTGAGGATTAACAAAAAAATAAAATAAAATGATTTCAAAGCCTTGATAAAAATTCTGGTTCAGCCAGATTTGCCATGACAATGAAAATGTTCTTTTCTTCGAAGAAGTGAAATGCGCATTGAAAGCCCACTGAGAAGAAAAGGGTGTCGGCAGACTAACGGCCCCACAGGTGTCCACACCCTCATCGCTGGGTCCGGTGACTATATGCCACCTTACATGGCAAAATGGGGTTTTGCAGAAGTGACATGGGTATGGCCTTTGCGATGAGAAATGATCCCGGGTAACCCATGTGGGCCCCGTCTAGCCACATAAACCCTCTAACTTGGAGGTGGCTTTCCTGGCGTGGTCAGAAAGAGATGTGAGGGTGGGCGAAGGCAGAAGATGCAACATGGCTAGCCTCCCAGGTTGAGGAGTGGGCCACAACTCAAGGAGTGCAGGCAGCTTCTAGAAGCGGGAGGAGACAAAGAGCCAGATTCTCTCCGAGAGCCAGCTCCACCGCCCCGGTGTCAGCCCCGGGAGGCCTGCCCTGCAGAACTGTAAAGTGACACGTGTGTGTCAGGTCTGACTTACTTTGTTTTGTGACACGAAGCCAATAGAGCGAGCAACCCGAGATGAAGAGAAGCACTTTCTTTCTCTCTGTCTTCCCCTCTGGCGTCCACTTCTCTCGCCCCAGCCTCCCACCATTGGACCTTGGGGGGCCTGGGTCAGAGCGGGCCGGCCCAGCGGAGCCCGCCGTGTGGCTTTCCTGGGCCTGGGCACTTCTGCTCTGTGGGACCCTTCCTCCATTAAGAATAATACTAAAAAATAATCAGATTAAAACTATTTTACGACTGCTTCGATATACTAGTAAAAACGGATATGTCAGAGTTCTATGCTGAGGTGTGTTCTTCTACATAAGAGTCCATTCTCCTTCTGACTCCTAGGGAACTTGGGCAAGTCCTCCGTGGGGTGGGCGCGTTCCCATGGAGCCAGCACCGCCCCACTCTGAACCGTCGCGGGGCGCCGCCAGGGGGCGCCAGACACCACGCGCGGCCCCACTGGGCAGCCGGAATGGGAGCTGGGCAAGGGCAGCGCATCAGCAAGCCGGGTCCTGCTCTGGAGGCTCCAGCCCACCCACTGGGGTCCCCAGAAATCCACTCCCTGCACCTCACGCCCCCTCTACCCACTGCCAGACCCAGTGGAGGTGCCACGGCCTCCCAAGAGATCTCCCTGGGCGGCAGGCTGGGTAAGGCGTCTTCCTGGGCGCCCACAGGCTCCGGGCCCTGTCTGGGGTCAGTCACTGTTTCCTTCTCTGAGGACAGTGGACAGGGAGTCCCCAGGCTGGGACGGGCCTGGGTGGCCCAGGGCCGCTGGGAATTGTTTTCCCGAGTGAATGGATCTGGGAGCGGGGAGCCCCACGCAGCTTTCCCGGGTCACTGCCCCCAGCCTTGCTGAGGGCCGGGTGGCCACAGACACTCAGTAACGGGGCTCCCACCCATCCCGTCTTCTTTCTGGACCCTCTGAGGACCCCCCATTCCTCTGGAGGCTCAGGACCGGCCCTCCCAGCCTGCAGGGGAGACTCGTCCTCAGGTTGTGACAACAACGAAGTGCTCAGATGCTGGAAATTACTTTCTTACAGTCAGAGGTATTTCGCTCTCCCCGTGATCACTGGGTTCTCGCCCGTGCTTTTATTTATTTATTTCCATCACCAGTCATTCCCCCACCCCCTCCTCCACTTCCGCCCACCCCCTCACTCCGGTGCTGTGGCCTTGCGGGAGGGGCGGGCTGACGAGGTCAGAGGTCGTGTGTCTGGCCCACGAGCGGTCTGGGAAAGGCTGGATGTGAGCGCGCAGTCTCCTGCTCCCCAGGGCCCCCTGCTGGCCTCAGGCTCACACATGCACCGCGAATGTGGTTCCTGGCACGGACTGGAGCCCTTCTGCCCGGGGTCACAGCCCTGGTCCCGCTCCTGCCCTGAGGTGAGCTCCCGAACTGCTCTGTGACTCAGTTTCTTCCTCTGTAAAACGGGCGAGGGGCATCAGAGCTGCGCCCGGCCCCCATGCCCGGGGAGACGGAGGAGACAGTGGCTGCCCAGCACAGAGTGGTGCTGGGAGATGGGCCCGGGCTCTCCTCCCTCCCCTTCGGATTGGAAGCCGGGGTTCTACTCTCGCTGGCCCCTCAGCTTGCCGGAGGGATGCGTCCTCAGCTATAAAAACAGGACAGTGGGGCCCACTTCCCCAGGGTCGGCCACGCACACCATCGCCCCGAAACCCTGGGTACCAGGCACAGCTCCTGGGGCACCACACTGTCCTCAGGGAGGTCGTGTTCTGGGCGGGGACACAGGTGTCACACAGGTAAGCCTCGGGCAGCCGCCAACAGGTCAGGCCTGGGAGCTCTAGCCGCACCGGCCCCCAGGACATCCGGCCCACGTGCGGCTCCGTCCTGTCTCTGCGGAGCCCGTGGCTCTGAGATTTGGGATTTCTGCTTGAGCCGCTGCCCATTCCCCAGGGCTCGGCCCGCGGGGCCTGGCTGGAGACTGCTGGGGTGGAGCGGGCTCAGGCCCTGCTTCCCTACTTCTTTGCTGGGCGCGGCTGGCTTCCAGTAGATTCTCTCCTGGCCCCACACACAGACCTGGGGAAACGTGGGTGCTATGGGTTATTGGAGGAACACGGCACCCTGCGGGGATGGAACGGGAGGGAGGACTCGCTTCAGAGCTGGGCTCCTGGAAGGTGTGCAAGGGGCAGGCCCAGAAAGCACCAGGTCAGAGCTGGGAGGGGCACCGTCTGCGGGGAGGGGGGGGGGGGAGGGGCGGCAGGAACAGAGGCCTGTGCTGTGGCCGCACCGTGTGGGGGTGGCTCGGGCTCACATGGAGCCCCGCGGGCTGGTTGGAAGTGCCTGGGATGGAGGGGGGTTGCGGGGAGCAGCAGGCGTCCCAGGAGCCAGCCACTACCCACGGCCTGGGGGTGCCCCACCTGCCCCCTTCATTTCCAGCACCCACGGCCCCCAGCCCCACCCGGAGCCCCGAGGCCCAGACTCAGGGAGCGGAGCCCACGCAGACTGGCAGCAGCCGAGGCAGTCCGGCCCTGCAGGAGTCGGAAAGCCCGCAGCTCAGAACCCCGCTTTCTCCTCTGTGAAGTGGGGTGGGGCCCCGTGGCTCCCAGGCTGCTGTGGGGTGAAGGGGAGGATGGAGGGAGGACGTGGGGGCTGACCCACCCAGGTGGGCGGGGTGAGGGCCCAGGCGGTGGAGGGAGAGCCGCTCGGAGCATTTCGGGGACGGGCAGGAGCGGCCCCATGCCCGCAGCCTCCAGATCACGCAGATAGGGGGACGTTAATGTCTAATCCGGCTTCATTCCAGAGATGGACAAACCAGTTTGCCACGTTCAACCAGGAAGCCTCACCTTCCCCCAAGGCAAGGGGGCGGCCCCCCTGGCCCCTCTCTGCCCTTTGGCCTTGACACGGGGCTCCGGGAGCTGCTCCAGGCCCCTGCGGGTCTGTGCCCAGCACTGGCACTGGACAGCGGGCAGCACCGGGGGACTCTCGTTAAATGCATGTTGTAAACGGGTCCCCCTATCTCCTGCCACCGCTCGGGTGATACGGGGTGAGAGCTGCCGCCCGCTCCACAAACTCACAGAAGCCCCAGGACGGACAGGTCCCTGGTGGACGCCACCCAGAGGGTGAAGCTCGCCGGGGTCTGACCGCGGCTCTGAGTTGCTGCTCGGCTTGGCCCGGCCGCTGCCCCTCTCTGGGCTGCAGAGCCTCGACTGTAAGAGGAGAAACAGAAGGTCTAAAACCGACGTTCTGCCCGGCCGCGGCGGCCCAGCGGCTGAGCATAGAACTACGAACCAGGAGGTCACAGTTCGATTCCCAGCTGGGGCAGGTGCCCTGGTTGCGGGCTCCACCCCGGACCATGCAGAAGGCAGCCGGTCAATGATTCATCACTGATGTTTCTCTCTCTCTCGCCCTCTCCCTTCCTCTCTGAAATCAGTAAGAAATAGTTTAAATAAAAGAAGCTAAGGCTTTGTAAAGGGGCAGGGACTGGCCCAGAGAGAAGCAGGCCCCGGGGGGAGCAGCAGGTGCGAGGGGGCGTGGGACAGCTGGTGCAGCTGGGAGAGAGGGGGCTGTGAGCGCCGCTCAGAGCTGGAGGGGGTGCGTGAGCCCCCAGGGCCAGGAGCCGGGGCTGGTTTGGTTTCGTTTTGTTTCCAGCGACTGCATCTCAAGGGGCAGACGCGCTGGGCTTCTGAGACCTCTCTGATGTGGCCAACACTGAGAGCAAGGGCTTGCTGGGGGTGGGGGAGGGGGGACCCCGACTGCCCTGACTTCCAAGGAAGGGACTCGGGGAAATTGGCTCAGGCCTCTCTGACCCTCGGAGAAACATTTCTGGGTCAAGAAGCTCCAGCCCAGAAATCCCAGGTTTCACATTCTCAGGAGGCCGGTGCGGGGCTGGGCTTCGCATGGCCTTTCACACGGAGGAGCTTCCTGCTTGGCGGCCTCCGGACCAGGCATCTGGGCCAGGGTCAGGAGGCCGGTCTGACGGACGGAGACAGACAAACAGACCTAAGTCACGCAGCTCAGGGCCCTGGAATCGACTTGATCAAAGAGGGGGAAACACTTCTTTTGGCAAAAGCCTTTCGGAATGTCCACGCAGGGGGGCAGGCCACAGTGGGGAGCTCTTGCCACAGGCCTCCCTCCCCGCAGCCCTTCGCTCGTTTTTTCGTAGCTCTGCCGAGTCTTGGAGAAAGGACAGCTCCCCGGGCCTGCTCCCGCTCACGGGGCTCCGGGCTGAGCCGGCAAGATCAGCTCTGCGGCCTCTGATAAACTCAGGTTTACACACGGTCGCAGGACGAGAAATGTCAGTCCATAAACATGCTTGGAGGAACGCCCCACCGTTTGCTCAAGAGTTTCTTATCTCGGGGCATTTTCTGTTCCCTGGAGATGGGATCTGACCTCCACTCCGGGCACCACCGTGCTGAGAGCCCGCCCCATTTCACAGAGGGGAAACTGAGGCCCGGAGAGAGGAACTGTGGGTTTCTGGCTGAGCTCAGAATCTCTTGCTCCCAACATTTAAAAAATTAAATGTTTTTATTGATTTCAGAGGGGGAGGGAGAGGGAGGAGGAGGCAGAAACATTTACAGTGAGAGAGAATCATTGATCGGCAGCCTCCTGCACGCCCTCTGCTGGAGACGGCGACTACAACTCAGGCCCGTGCTCGGACCGGACCGGACCGGGAACGGAACCGTGACTTCCTGGTTTCCAGGTTGAGTTCAACCACCAAGCCATACCAGCCAGGTCAACATTTTTACTTTAAAATTTTTCAACGCTACGGACACATTTGCAGAACAGCACAACGAATGCCCATCTTCACCAGCGGCTAACGCCACGCTACGTTCGCCCTATCGCTGGCCCCCTCTCCCTGACTCCGTGTACAAGCGTGTGCGTGCTCGCTTCGGATGCTGTGGCCCTTCCCCCAGCAGGCTCCGGCGTGTGCCTCTTTCAGCACGACAGCAGGGTCACACTTGGGAAATTTAACATGGAACTAATATTGTCATCCAATACACATCCCGTCATTCGGATTTCTCTCGTCGCCATCCCAGCTATAAGGGTGTGACAGGTGCTTTGTTTTTTCTGAGGGTTAGGCGAGGGCCGCGGGGCGCAGCTGGTTCGGTCTCCGAGTCTCCTTCGGTCCGCAGTGTTTTCCCTTGTGGTCGCCTTTGTCGTTCACGACACCGACAGTTTCCACGCACCCAGGAGCTGGCTGGCAGGAAGTCTGCTTCGCGTTGATTCGATTCAGCTTTCACTTCTCGGACCAGAACAGCGCTTCTCAGAGCCATGACCCCGGGAAGCCCAGGAGGTCAGCCCGTCGTCCATCCCTTTACTGGTGACGCTAGGCTCATTTCATCACGCTGGTGCCCCCCGATTCCCGCGTAGCTTGCTCCCTACAATTCTCTCATCCTGCGGTTTCACAGCCTCCTGTGCCAGCTCCTCTGACCCAGCCCGTGACCCTGCCAGCTCTCCTTTCCTTCCCGGCGCTTCTTGACCTTTCCGGAGCCAGTCCTGGGGCCACCCCTCTCCAAGGGGCCCTGGTGCCTTTCCCTGGGGAGTGGGATTTCGGATCCAAGAGTGCGCAGTGCGCTCATTCGTCCAGGCCCTCCCAGCAGACCGAGCTTGGGATGTATTGTTCTTTTTCTTCGCCACACTTCTAACTGAGCATCATCCCATACGTCAAAGAGGTCGCCTGTGTGATTCCTGACCAGGGCACACGTCCGGGTGCAGACTCAGTCCCCAGGAGAGAGCCTGGAGCGGGCAGCCGATGGATGTTTCTCTCTTTCTCGTCCTCTCTCTCTAAAAATCAATAAAAAAAATAGTTAAAAAACAAAACCAAAAAAGGATGCCATAGAGTCCTTCCCCTTCCTCCATTCCAATCTCCGTCATCCACGGTGAGCGAGACCTGGGTCCCCCGTTCCTTCAGAGCCGCTCTGCCTCCCCCGGGTCTGCGACAGTCCCCTTGCCCAGAGAGCACCTCCAGCGAGGCCTGCCGGAGATACGCCCGCCCCGCCTCTCGGACAGTCTCCTCCTGCGCTCCTGCGCGTGGCTGTCATCAGCGCAGTGCGCGGAGTCACTGGCTCCTGTTGGGTTCCATTCACCTCACAGTGAAAGGGCCTGTCCGGGAGGGGCACAGCGTTTGTTGAGATCGATCGGGATAGCTATTCAGGGTCATCGACTCAGGCAGAACCCACCTCCTGCTCTTACTGGGACGCAGGCGATGGCATGCATGCGACGGGGAAGGGGAGCCGTGGCATCCACGGGGCGGGGGGGGGGGGCGCTCCTGTGGGTGCAGACAACATGGCACAGTGCCACGGGCGCTAACCACTGTTCCATTTCAGCCCGGGAGCCACCGGCCCGGTGCTTACTCATCACTGCCCCTTGTAAGATTCGCAGGGTTCTTCGGGAAGCAGGCGGCCTGGCCCCGCCCAGAGGTGGTGCTGCCTGTTCCCACATTCCCGGTACGAGGTCTCACACACGCAGGTGGTCTCTGGGATGGCCGCTCTGGCTCCGTTGGCAAGGGGCCTACTTGTGTCACTGTTGGCAGTTCCAGGGCTAGCTCTCCCGTCCTGGTAGCTCTGCTTTCGGTGCTTAGATGTAAAAGGCCATCTTTAAGGCGCGCTCGGAGAGGGGCCCGGGTCCTGATGCTGGAAGGAGCCGCTAGTCCAGGCGGAGGCCCCGCCGCCATTCTCCGGTGCTCCCCCAGAAAGCGGGTCTGAGTCCGGTGCTCCCCCAGAAAGCGGGCCTGAGTCCGGTGCTCCCCCAGAAAGCGGGCCTGAGTCCTGTTCCGTCGCGTCTGAAGCGCCCTGCGTCCCGCCAGCTGGGCCTTGCCAGGCAGTCCACGTGCGGCCTTGGCCTTGTGGTGAACTGAAAGGGTCACGCCACAGACCTCCAGGCCACGCACAGACCCAGGACTTCAAGGCTTCCGTGACAGCACTTTAAAAAAAAAGAGTTTTTAGAGAGAGAGAGGAAGGGAGAGAGAAACATGGATGTGCTGTCCCACTTATTTATGCATTCACTGGTTGAGTCTTGTTTGTGCCCTGATTGGGGATCGAACCTGCAACCTTGGCCTACGGGGATGGGGATGGGGATGATGCTCTAACCAGGCCCATGGCAGCGCATTCACTGGTTAACCTGGTTCATCCTCACAAAGCCAGTGGGGGTCTGGTACTTAGTAGGGTCTTTATGAAGAGTTGGGAGGATTAGCGTCCCCATTTTACAGGATGGAAACTGAGGCTCAGAGAGGGGTGGCTTCCTTCCCCCTCCCCCCCCCCTCAGGTATCATTAGGCGAGAGACACGGTGAAAGCACGGCCCAGGCCTCTGCACTCAGTAGGCACTTTGTTAACAGCTCCCGCACAGACTGAGGCCTGATGCCTTCCCCTGGGCACCTTGCGGGCCGGGAGCCCGGGGCGGGGCGTATGTAAATAGTCCGCCAGGCGGCCGCGGATTGGCCGGAGCAGGCGGGGGCGGGGCGCGCCGAGAGCTCAGGGCCGGCAGGTGTGCGGCTGGGAGAGGCGCGGAGTTCGTCCGCAGGACCGGCCGCCCGCTCCTTCGAGGCTCGTCCCGGGCGATGCCTGCGCTCTGGGCCTTGCTGGCCCTCGGCTGCCTGCGGTTGTGCCTGGGTAAGCGGTTGATGGCAGGAGGGGGCCGGACCCCGGGAGGGCGGGCAGCTGTGCCCGGGGCGTGTCCTGCGCCGGGCCCCTCCCGAGGAGTTCGGAGAGGAGCCGGGACTGGACGGGGCGGCGGGGAGGGGAACTGCATGGATTCACCGGGAACGGGCGCGGACGCCTGCTCCTCGGCGGGCCGGTGAGGCTCGGGGGCCCAGGACTTATCACAGACAGCTTCCTCGGGGGTGGGGGGAGCTCCCAGGGTCCGGGGGCGGAGCCCTGTGGTGGGTGCCGCAGAAGGCAGACAGGGAGTGAGGCTGTGGGGGAGCAGAGAAGGCACTGGACTAGACTCGGGGGGAGGGGGGGGTGCCTGGATGGGGGATCGAGGGATGCTCCGGACGAGGGAGCAGCCCGGGCGGCTCAGGACGAGGGAGGTGGCATGGGCTATCCCGGAACCGCTCCATTGTTCATGCGAGGGGCTGGAGCTCGGGGTGAAGGGTGTGCCTAGAGGTGAGGCTGGAGACCCGGTGAAGCAAGGCCAGACTGTCCGACCTCGCTGCCCCTCCGGAGGCGGCACTGCACTGGAGGGCAGCGGGGCAGGGCAGGGCCTGGCAGCAGAGGACCGGGAGGGCTTGTTACCAGGGCTCCGGTGAAGAGGGGGGGCTCCATTACTGGACTGCCACGGGGAGGGGTGCTTAGGAGGGGCAGTGGGGTGAACGTCTGCAGGAGGAGAGAGGGGGCGGCGGTTCAGCTGGCCCGCCGGTGCCTGGCCAGGGTGCCTGGGTGGGGGCAGGGGTGCTGCCCATGTCTGAGGCGGGCAGGTGCCTGGGACGGCCCTGGGGAGGGTGAAGCCAGTGCCTGGCAGACGGCAGGTGCTCGGTCACTGCGTGGTGTGTGTGTGTGTGTGTTTGTGTGTGTGTGTGTTAGGCGGTCGCAGAGGGTGCCCACGGGTGTGGACAGTTCTGCGGGGTCAGGTCCTGTCCGCACTGCTTCCCCCAGGTGTGACCCTCCAACCCCAGCTGGCCAGCGTGACCTTTGCCACCAACAACCCCACCCTGAGCACCGTGGCCCTGGAGAAACCGCTCTGCATGTTCGACAGCGCAGAGGCCCTCAACGGCACCTATGAAATCTTCCTCTACGTCCTGCTCGACTCAGGTAAGGGCCCTGCTCCCTCCCGCCTCGCTGAGTGGGTCTGACCTGTCTGCGGGGGGTGGGGGGGGCAGGTGGAGGGGTGCTCCCTCCCTGTGAGGAAGCCACCCCCGCACCTCACCAGCCTGCACTGTGTCTGCCTGAGCCAGCGCGGGGCTGGGCCCTGAGGGACACCCTGTGTGGGGGAGCTAGGACAGCACCGGCCACCGAGCACCCACCTCAGGCAGGTGCCCGGCGCCCCGTAAAGCTGCTATTCACGGCGCCCTTGAGCAGCAGGGTTTGAGCTGCACCGTCCACTAGATGCAGATTTTTTCTAATAAATACTGAAACTGTGTTTTCTTATGACAGCTGCTCTCTCTTCCTTTATTATAAGAAGTCAGTCTAGAATCCATATACACCCACGGGAGTGGTCACTGACTGTTGATATTATTGATAAGGCTTCCCTCCACAGAAGGCTATTGGTTAAGTTTTGGGAGTCGAATGTTATATGCAGATCCCCCCCCCCCCCCCCCGGTGCCCCCATCCCCCCACATTGTTCAGGGGTCACCGGCATTATGTTGCCCATCACAGAGCACAGGATGAAGGCTCCGAGCGGCAGAGTGACGCACCGGGGCCGCCGGGGCGGGACGGCGAGTCCGGGCTCTGGGCCTCACCCCCAGCTCTCCCCGAGGCGGCTCCAGATCGGTGTTTCCGGGGGGAACCCGCTGGCTCCGGTCCAGCCTTCCCGGTCGCAGAAGGAGCCCAGTGGCCGCCTCTTGCATCGCTAGCAGCCGGCCACTTACAGCCCTCACCCAGGCCCTCGTTTCACTTTGCCAGCGACGCTGCCCGGCCGCCTGGCTGGGCCCGAGCTGGGGGGCGGGCACTTCTCTCGCAGGCCCCAGGCCCCTGTCACCCGCTGGTCAGGAAGAGACTGGGGGCCCGTCAGGTCTGGCTGCTCCCCCGGAACCTGTGACCCTCCCTTCCCCTTTCACACAAGGTGGAATCCAGGGCTCCCGGCAAGGAAGTGACAGTGTCTGTTGGAGTGGGAGGCTTACAGGCCTGTGACAGGATGGGGTGCACACAGGGCCGGCACCTCCATTGCACAGGGAGCCCTGGGGGGGAGAAGGGTGGGGACTGAGCCTGTGGGTGCTGGCGACCCAGGTGCCAGCACAGCGCTGGCTCAGAGGGTGCTCGGGGGCGTTTGATGAATGACTGAGTGAGTGACCGAGCTGGGGTGGCCGGGACCTCACTGCCGGCACCGCCCCCACAGCCAGCACCAGGAACGCCTCCGTGCAGGATGGCGCCAACACCCCGCTCAGCTCCACGTTCCAGCAGACGGCGGGAGGGAGGAGGGGCCCCTACAAGGCCGCCGTCTTTGAGCTGACCCCCTGCAGCGACCTGCCCAGCTTGGACGCCGTGGGGGATGTGGCCCGGGCCTCGGAGATCCTGCATGCATACCTGGTCAGGGTGGGCGACAATGGGACCTGCCTGTCGGACCCGAACTTCCAGGGCCTCTGCAACCCGCCCCTGTTGCCAGCCACGGAGTACAGGTGGGTGTGGGCACCGGCGCCGCCTGACTCGGGAAGACCCCGAGCTGGTGAAGTGTGAGGCCACATGTCTGAAGAGCCTACTATGTGCCAAGACCGTCTCGGGTCCCATCAAGGGCTTCCGGGGTGCACGGCCGTGCCCAGGGCCCCGTGCTCAGAAGGCCCCCACTTGGCTTGAAATTCTTAATTTTGTAACAAGGGTCCTGACTTTTCATTTTGCACAAGTTGTGCACCTGGTCCCGGCCCATCACCCAGGTGGCAGTGCCCCTTCGCTTGACAGGGAAGGAAATTGTGGTCCAGAGCGGGAGGGAGCCACCTGGTGGACAGCTGGGGCCCAACATGACCCGGCCGCCTGCCTGAAGCTTCGCCAGCTCCCAGCCCACCCTCCGCTCTTCCTGCCTCCCTCCATAGCACCTGCGTGTGGCCACCCGCCACAGTGGGTCCCTCAGCCATGCCCACAGAGGGGAGCTCAGCCCTGACCCAGGGCCAGGGGACTTACTAGTACCTGGTTACCATGGAGATGCCTAGGTTGGAGGTCTCTGTACCTTCCAGGCTGCACTTGGGGACTAGGCCGACACTCACCTGCCATCCTCTCCCCTCCCTTCCTCTGGCCCCAGGACAGGAGCCCTGGCTCCTCTGCCCCCTCAGCCCTCCCTCCTTGCTGACCGGAACCTCTCCCTCCTCCTGGATCGCAAAGCTCACCACCTGGGGACACATCTGTGTCCCTGCCTCTTCTAACCCTAAAGAACTGGGGTTAGAGACCGGAAGAGTCGTAGTTTTGCTTTTTTTACATGTTAAGCCAGAGGATGTCAATTTCTTAGTTCTCAGAGCATCCATCATTTTAAACTGACCTTCCGTCGGCTATGGGCATATAGTTCTGTGGCTCCTGATCTTCCTTTATGATTCAAATGCTGGCTGGGGTTTTCTTCATGTAAAATGTAGGCCTTATCCCAGAGCCATGGGCGTGGGAATGGATATTATTAGTCAAGGCCCGTTTGTGGGACCAGCGGCCAGGCGGGGAGCAGTGGAAGGCAAACGTGCTGGGAGGAGGAAGGGGTCCACACTCATCGCTACACGCGTCATGTATGCAACAGAGAAGCAGAGGGGCTCCCGGAGGGAGAGCTTAGAGGGGACCCCTGATGCTGAAGGCTGCCTGGAGGAGGTGGCACCTGAGCTCAGGAAAGGATCCGGCAGTGATATGTGGTGAAGGTGCTGATGCAAAGCCCAGCACCATCCTGTGGCCCAGAGCCCACCCGTGGCCGCCTGGATTGCCCTCTAGAAGTCCCCGCTCTGTCCCCCACTCCGGCCGCCCTAATCCCTCCCACCTCCAGGTGGCCGGGCTCACAGGATGAATGGAAGTCATCTGAGCTCGTCTCCTTTCAGGTTCAAGTACGTCCTTGTCAATATGTCCTCGGGCTTGGTGCAGGACCAGACCCTGTGGTCGGACCCCATCCGAACCAACCGGAGTGAGTGGTGGGAGTGGGCAGGGGTGGGTGGGTGGACAGCAGTGGATGGCGGTGTGGGGGGAGGTCCTCAAGGGGACCTGAGAAAGCAGACTTGGGCTGTCACTCTGAAAACACTCCCAGACACAGGCAGGCCACTGGGTCATGAGGAAAACGCATTTTAAAACAATGGAGCCTTCCCCCACACCCACCCCCCTTCCGTGAGGCCAGGTGCTGTGACAGGAAGGGGGAGGGTCGCTGATGTGGGCGCTGGGCGGCTGGACCCGTGTCGCTGGAGCAGTCAGCGCTCTCCCAGCCCGCACGGCGCATTGGCCTCCGTGGGGCGTGCCCGTCACCGCGTTAGAGCCCACGCAGCCCCACAGCAACACGCATCATCGCCGCGTCCGCAGCGGCGGGGCCTGAACCCTGGAGGCCCGGGAGCCGCCCGTGGTCCCGCCCTGGCCCTCTGGAGCCTCCATCCCAGTGCGGAATCGTGTCTGCTGAACCTTGGGGGCAACAAAAGAGATTGCCCAGGGTAACTGATGACCCTGACTTTATTTTATATATTTTTAAGATTATGTTTTTATTGATTTCAGCGGGGAAAAGACGGGGGGAGAGAGATGGAAACATCGATGATGAGAGAGAATCATGGATCAGCTGCCTCCTGCACGCCCCCTCCGGGGATCAAGCCTGCAACTCGGGGCATGCGCCCTGATGGGAATTTAACCGTGACCTCTTGGTTCATGGACTGATGCTCAACCCCTGAGCAACACCGGCGGGGCAATGACATGTGACCCTAACTTTACAACTCCCCTCCCACAACACCTTGGACCCCAAGATAAGACCGCCTGGTCCCCAAGATGGGCCCAGCCTCCAGCACCCACAGAACCTTCTGAGCCAATCAGCGGCTCTGACAGGTGGCCAGAGGTCCCACGGCTGGCGAGCGGCATAGACGGGCCTGTGTGTGACCAGGGTGGCCCCTCCTGAGGCACGCCCAAGCATTGGGGTCCCACCGGGACGACACTGCCCTGGCACCCAGCGTCCCGAGTGCAAGTCCAGCGTCTGAGCCTCACGGCAGTGTGAGCCCTGCAGGACCTCAGCTTCCTCCTCTCTGATGCAGGAAGAAGAATCTGGGCTCGGCCCTGCCTGGTGTGGCTCAGTGGGTAGAGCGTCAGTGGGTAGAGCGTTAGCCTGTGGACTGAGGGTCCCGGGGTCGATTCCCCAGCAGGGCACATGCCCGGGTTACAGGCTGGATTCCAGTAGAGGGCGTGCAGGAGGCAGCTGATCAATGATTCTCTCTCATCATTGATGTTTCTTTCTTTTTAAAATATTTTTATTTTTAATTTTTTTGGTTGTTAATCCTCACCCGAGGATATTTTTGCATTGATTTTTAGGGAGAGTGGGAGAGCGAGGGAAAGATAGAGAGAGACATCTCACATCGATTGGTTGCCTCCTGCACATGCCCAGACCAGGGCCTGGGCCGAGGAGGAGCCTGCAACCCAGGTACGTGCCCTTGACCGGAATCGAACCCGGGACCCTTTGGTCTGCAGGCCGGTGTTCTATTCACTGAGCCACACCAGCTGGGACTCGTGTTGATGTTTCTATCTCTCTCTCCCTTCCGCTCTGAAATATATTAAAAAAAAAAACAAAACCCAGGCTCTGTTTCCCCCCCGCAGGGTTCCCCGGGGGATCCAGACAAAAGCTCTGGGCCTGAGGGCGGTCCGTGGGGACAGCGTGCCCTTTGGGACCGGACAGACCCGTAGGCTTGAGGCTGGGGTCCGAGCGCCCTTGAACAGGAACTCGGCTCCGTAAGCGGCCGTGAGCGAACGGCAGAACGGGGTCTGTGGGGTCCACAGAGGACCACGGCCGGCGTGGCCAGCTCACGGGAGGACCTGGACACTGTTTGACACTGGCCAGAGCAGGGAGGGCCCTGGGCATCTGCTCCATCGCCCAGGGCCCTTGGCTGCGCCTCTGACAGTTTGTAATCTGCATCCCACCCGCCTCCCCGAAGGCTGCAGGCCTGTGTCACGGGAAGTTATGCATGAAGACAGTTAAAAGAGGGAAAGCCCACTGGTGGGCTCTCTAGGGAGGAGAGGGCCCCGGAACCTATGACCCTCAACGGTTCGATTCCCGGTCAGGGCACAGGCCCGGGCGGCGGGCTCCATCCCCAGTGGGGGCATGCAGGAGGCAGCCGATCCATGATTCTCTCTCATCATGGATGCTTCTCTCTCCTTTCCTCTCTGAAGTCAATAAAATATATTTTTAAAAAAGGAGGAAGAGACCAGACACGCAAGAGAAAGTTGGGCATTGGGATGTGGGGACACAAGCACCTCAAGGCCGGGGGAGACAGTCCCGGAACTGGGTCCCCCTCCTCCCTGGGGCCTGCTGCCACCAGGGCATCCTGGGAAGACGCTGAGCATCCTGGGAGGGCGGAGGATGCAGCGTCTGGGGAGTCACGGGCCTGTGTCCTGCCAGTCACCCCGTACTTGGCGATCGACATGTGGCCGGGCCGGCGGAGCGGCGGCATGATCGTCATCACGTCCATCCTGGGCTCCCTGCCCTTCCTCCTGCTCCTGGGCTTTGCCGGCGCCATCGTCCTGAGCCTCGTGTGAGTACCCGCAGCTGGAGGCAGGACGCGGGGACACGTGGGCACGCTCCCCTGGGAGGGTGCTCTGAGGCAGGGGGGGCCCAGCAGGCCAGGGAGCCGCCTTCCACCCTGGGCGGGGTGGGGCCTGGGCGTGGGGGGCTGAGTCCTGGGGCTCCCAAGGCCAAGGTCAGCTTGGTAGGAGGGGTTTGCGGGCAGCTGCCAGGTCTGACACTTAACAATTGCACAGCCTATCCTCTTCCGGAGAATGCAGAAACTAGTAGGTATTACCCTCCCTGGGGTCGTGAAGGTCACGTGAGAGGTGGTGACGGTCACAGATAACCCCCAGTCTTCAAGGAAGCACCCCGGAGCTGAACAGGTAGTGGATTTTGTTGTCATTGTGATTCATCCAACTGCAGTAGCGGTGGGGAAACTGAGGCCTGAGGGAGAAGGATGGCGCAAGGTCCCATAGCCGGTCCACACAGAGGCGGGGCCAGAGCCCAGTCTCCTGACCTCACTCCCAGCTCGGATGTGTGTCTGCGTGGGTCAGACTCGGGTCTCCGGGACACCTGGAGCAGCCATCGGGGAGGCTGCCTGGTGGCAGACAGGTGTGCCACAGCCCCTTGTTCCTGGGAGGATTGAACAGGGGGTGAATCGGGGCAGGAGCAGGTGCTGTGGGGACCGGAGGCGGGCAGGGTAGATCCTGCCTGTGTCGTTGGCAGGAAGGGCCCCTGGTGTCTGACCTGTGGGGTCACACCAGTCCTGGGTTCAGCAACTTCTGTACTTGGGCTCTGGCTAGGAACGAATTCAGAGCCAAGACCCAAACTGTAGGAGAACATCTATAATAAAAGTTTAATATGCTAATTAGACCGGATGTCCTTCAGGATGAAGCCGGGGCTGGCAGGGAAGCCTGGATCCTGGGTGCCTGCTGGCAGCCGGAGGGAAGCCGGGGTCCCAGGTGCCAGAGGGAAGCCGGTGCCGGCAGCAGGGGGAAGGAAGGCCTTACTCTTGCACGAATTACGTGCATCCGGCCTCTGGTCTATATATATAAAAGCCTAATATGCAAAGTGTCCCCACCGGGAGGTCGACCTTTGACCGGGAGACTGGGAGTTCGCTCCATCGCTCGCTGTGATGTGTGCTGACCACCAGGGGGCGGTGCGGAACAATGGAAGACCCCAGACGGCAGCCAGCAGCTGGCAACCCCTAGGGAACCTAACCGTGCACAAATTTCATGTACTGGGCCTCAGGTTTGTGTATAAAATCACAGAGGTAGAAAAAGTAACTCCTAGAAGAAATGGGCTTGCTCGTTATAGAGGTAAAGGAGGTGTCCTAGGAGCTTGGAATGGGGAAGGCAATGGTAACTCACCTGGCTGGGGGCGGGGCAGGGTGATGGACGTGAGGGGGTGGGGAGGGAAAGGGAAAGGAAGGGAGAGCTCCCTGGGTCCTCCGTCCTGAGGGCGTTCAGGGTGCACATTTAGGGGAGGACCCAGGGGAAGATCTTAATAGACTATTCGTCAGCTCCGAGGGGTGCCCTTTCAGGGTCTAGGTCCCCACGGATTGATTGGCAGCACCAGGGCAGGGGTCATTGGCCAACGCCGCTGGTCCTGAGGCAGCCACGGTGTCCCTGGTCCGGTTTTGCTGCTTTTCTAGGCCTGGAGCTGAAACACAGCTGAGGCCCGATGTTATCTCTAGGGAGGAGAGGTCAGGTGCTCTCAACCATGTGACCCCCGATGTGATTCAGGAGAAAAAGTCACCCACCTTACACTTGTCACCTGGGCTCTCCACCCTGGTGACCTTCTGCAGCTGGCCCGTCGTCCTTGCTCTGCTCGCGTCTGTCTGACTGCCCACCACACCTGGTGCATCGGGCGGGGCCTCCTGGAGGAAGGAATGGCAGGGGCCCTCTCTCATCAAGACAGGGGTGGATGGAAGTCACATGCAGGGTGCTGCTCAGAGAGAGGGAGCCCCGGGGCTGTGGCGGTGTGGAGGGTGCCCGGGGACAGCAGGGGGGACAAGTCCTTGGAACAGGAGAAATAGGGGGCGGGTAGAAATCAGCCAGGCAGGCAGGGAACGCTGTGGGAGGGTCAGGGATGCGGATGGGGCTGTGAACCTGAAAATCAAGTTGCCTTCTGACATTTAAATTAATAAAAACACAGCCCTAGCTGGTGTGGCTCAGTGCATAGAGCATGGGCCTGCGGACTGAAGGGTCCTGGGTTTGATTCCCCAGGGCACATTGGTCAGGGCACAGGCCCGGGGTTACAGGCTTGATCCCCAGTGTGGGGTGTGCAGGAGGCAGCTGACCAATGATTCTCTCTCATCATTGATGTTTCTCTCTCTCTCTCTCTCCACCCCCTCCAAAATCAATAAAAATATATTTTAAAAATTTAATTAATAAAAACATAATTAACAGATGAGGTGAGCCTGGGAGCAGTCAGGAGGTGGGATGCCCCTCCTTCCCTTGGGGCAATGCCCTAACTCAGTGGTCGGCAAACTCATTAGTCAACAGAGCCAAATATCAACAGGACAACGATTGAAATTTCTTTGGAGAGCCAAATTTTTTAAACTTAAACTTCTTCTAACGCCACTTCTTCAAAATAGACTCGCCCAGGCCGTGGTATTTTGTGGAAGAGCCACACTCAAGGGGCCAAAGAGCCGCATGTGGCTCGCGAGCCGCGGTTTGCCGACCACTGCCCTAACTGGCCCAAGGCCCTGTTACCTGACTTTAGCCCGATTCTTCCCTATGTCCCTGCTGTCATCTCTGGCTCCAGCTGCACAGAGGTTGTCACCTCTGCCCCGGACCCCCAGCCATTCCTATCACCGCCCCAAATGCCTTCCTATCCTCTCACTCCTCTCCTTTAGGGCCAGGTGAACTGCCGCCGCCTCCAGGAAGCCCCCCTGTGGCTCTCTCTGGAATTGTCCATTCTGTCTGGTCATTGCTGAGGTCTGTCTCCCTGCACAATCTTAGCTCTTTAGGGACGGGGCAATGGCCTCCAGGGTCCAGCTCAAGGTAAACCCTGTGGGCTGTTCACTTAGTTCCAAAAGGGTGACACTTTCCTTTTCCCAGGACCTGGCACACGGTGAGTGCTCGGGAAAGACGGGTCGATTGAACAAATACGTAAGAAGGCCTCGTGAAAACCAGGTCTGAGTAGGAAGGCCCCTGACCAGCTCCCGGGGCTCGGGCTTGCTCCGCGCCCCTAATCCTGGCTCTCTCCATCCTCTCCGCCAGGGACATGGGCGGTTCGGACGGGGAAATCACGCACGACTCCCAGATCACACAGGAGGCCGTCCCCAAGTCCCTGGGGCCCTCGGAGCCTTCGTACGCCGCCGTGAACCGGGGGCTGCAGCTGGACAGAGCCGAGGTCTATGCCAGCAAGCTCCCGGACTGAGCCCTGAGCCGGGCGGGGCCTGCACAGCAGCCTCAGGGCTCTGCGGTCCCACCCCGCTGCACCCACAGCGAAGCAGGGCCCCTGGTCCAACTGCAGGAGCCATTTTGATAAAATCTCCCCCAGAATCTGAGTTCAATAAATATTTCCAGAAAGAGTGAGCCGATCAATGAACAAACGCACGTGTATTGAGTGTGTGGATTGTGTCTCTCGAGGCCGGGGGCGGGGGCCTGTTCTGCACTCAAAGCGAAGGTGGGGAGGGCTGGGTCGGGGCTGTGGGGACCTGGCCGTCCGCCCTCGCCCGTGAGAGGAAAGCCAGCCCCTCTGTGATGGCCTCACGGGCGCATGAGGGGCCCTGAGCCGGACTGTGTGCGCAGCGATCGGACGTTGTTTGGGTTTGCTGGCTGCGAGGTACTGGAAACCTGGAACCAAAATGAGTCCTGCGTGCAGCCCTGCTGGCAACTCACCTCCGCAGTCACCTCTTCCTCTCTGGACTCAGTTTCCTCGTCTGTGAAATGGGCTGATGTAAATGGTTAACTTCAAGGCCATGCAAGCCTGGGCTCCTTCACCGCTTGCCGGTCCCAGTCGGGGGACAGGAGAGGCTGCTGGACACAGAGGAGGGTGCCAAGGGTGCGTTTCTTACGGTTCTAGGGGCCTCGTATACAGCTTATAAATATATATGGTGACGTGTTTATGCATTTCAGTTCTCTATTATGTTTTGAAATCTTATTTGCTATTTTTTCACATCACTTCATGTGATTATTTAACAATTTCTTAGTGATTTCTCCCTCAGCAGGTCAACTGTCCTTTCGTCCTTTTCTTTTTCTCTTTCATGGAAGCCATGTTCTAGGGAAGCCTGTTTGGACCAAGCTCATGCCTTTCAGGCTTCCTCCCCGTGAGTAGGAGCTCACTCTTTGAATAATGAGGATTCCATGTCACGGTGGGGGGGGGGGCATCAGGATTTAGAGATGGTTGTTGGGGGGGCGGGCACGGCCAAAACGAGGTTGGAACCACTGGTCTAGACTGACTGGAGATCAGGTTCAAGGTCGGATCCTTTTCTGTGATACCTCCCCTACCCCCCAACTCAGCAGGTGCCATTAGAGGGCAGCACACCAGCCAGGCCTGCCCTCCCTCCCTCGCAGGGTGTTTGAAGCCTGGGCTTGGCGAGCTGCCTCAAGGGTGCGATACAGAGAAGGCAGACCAGGCCCTTCAGCCCCGGGGCCTGGCAATGGGGACCCGAAGGCAGGAAGAGCTCATGGGGACGCTCCCTGGGTGACCCGCTGACCCCGGCATCTGTTGGCTTCCTCAGTCCCAGAACCTCACTGCCACCGAGACTCAGTGTCCCCTAACCCACCCCCAGCAGCCCCTCCTCCAACCGCTGGTCCCTGTCGCTGTGGCTGCCACCCCGAGGGGCACCGGAGAGGCGGCACCGCCATCCCATCCGCAGGGGGCGACTGGGTCCTGGGTGGTGGGGAGGAAGGGGGGCAAAAGCCTTTGCCGACTTCCAAGCCGCGGTATCCAGTCTTCGCAGTGAGCCGAGCGGGTGGGCGGTGGGCGGGTGCTGGGCTGGCTGCGCAGAAACGTCTAATTGTAAGTGCCCGCAGAGGCCGTCGCTGCAGCTCACGCCCAGGCGCTGCGGGACGCCTCCTCCCCCGGCTGAGAGGGCGGCCCTTCGGAGCTGGGCGCTCCCCCCCACCCCCCCAGGCAGCCACCACCGCTCATCCCCGCAGCCAGGCCGTGTGACGTGGGGCAAGGAAGTCACCTCTGGGGGTTCCCCCAACCTCATGCGGGCCGTGTGCAGTTTGGGGTTCCCCCAAACGGAGCCTGGCAAGCAGCCCCATCCCTGTGTGGGCACGGTTTTCACTTCAAAAAGTTTTCACTGATGTCAGAGAGGAAGGGAGGGAGAGAGAGACACCGATGAAAGAGAAGCACCATCCATCGGCTGCCTCCTGCACGCCCCCTACTGGGGAGGGAGCCCACCACCCGGGCCTGTGTCCTGATGGGGAATGGAGCCCGTGACCTTGGTTCATGGGTCAACGCTCAGCCACTGAGCCACGCCAGCCAAGCTGCTTCCACGTCTCCTGGGGAAACACCTAGGGGCGGAACGACTTGGACAACTCATTTCAATTTTATTTCGACGGAGAAGCGTCCAGGTGAGCGTGAAACACTGGTCGGCTGCCTCCTACACACCCTTCTGCCCTCCCCTCCTCCCCCCTCCCCCCTCCCCCCCTGCCCCCGCCAGGGATCAGCCCACAACCAAATTGAACTGGTGATCACCCCTTGGTGCACCGGACGACGCCCAGCCGAGCCAGGGCGGCTGACTCTGTTTTTTTTTAAAATATCCATTGGTTTTTAGAGAGAGTGGAAGGGAGAGGGAAAGACAGAGAAACATGGATGTGAGAGAAACACGTCGATGGGTTGCCTCCTGCATCCCGCATACGCCCGACCAGGGCCCGGGCCGGGGAGGAGCCTGCCCTTGACCGGAATCGAACCCGGGACCCTTCGGTCCGCAGGCTGACACTCTAGCCACTGAGCCCAGCGGGCCAGGGCCCGACTCATTTTTTAAAAAAAACTGCCAACTAGTTCCCCAACGTGGTTGTGTCATTAAAAACAACCACCTGGTTTTGAAGTAATCACGGGTTCGAAGGAGACTGCAGACAAGGTGCAGGGGGTTGGCGCGCCTTCACCCAGTCTCCTTCCTGTCAACAGCTCAGACAACCAGAGCGAGCTTCCTCGGCCAGGAAACCAGGAAGCCAGGCCGCCCGCCCACGGAGCTGCTCCCGGTTCCGTCCTCAAACACGCTGTGTGTCTCCATGCAATCTTCTCGCCGCTGTGGGTTTGTGTCACCACCACGGTCAAGTACAGAACTGGCCCTTCACCACGAGGCTCGTTGCCACACCCACCCCTCCCCCAACCCCTCCCCCCTCCCCCATCACTGACCTGCTCTCCATCTCTACACTTGCCTTATTTCGGTGTTACAGAAATGAGGTCATACGGTCTGTAACCTCTGCACAGCTTCCCTGAGGGCCATCGGAGTGTCACACGCATCAGTAGGACCTTCCTGTTAATGGGTGAGTAGTAGTCCGTGACAGAAACGCCCCGCATTGAACCATCCGGCTACGAGACACAACCGGGGTGTTTCCAGTTTGGGGCGACTGTGACTGCGGCGTCTGTGAACAGCGTGTCAGGTTTCCACGTGAACACAGGCCCGCTGTCCTGGGACTGCAGCGTCCATGAACAGTGTGTAAGGTTTCCACGTGAACACAGGCCCGCTGTGCTGGGACTGCGGCGTCTGTGAACAGCGTGTCAGGTTTCCACGTGAACACAGGCCCGCTGTCCTGGGACTGCGGCATCTGTGAACAGCCGTGTCAGGTTTCCACGTGAACACAGTCCCGCTGTCCTGGGACTGCGGCGTCCGTGAACAGCGTGTCAGGTTTCCACGTGAACACAGGCCCGCTGTGCTGGGACTGCGGCATCCGTGAACAGCGTGTCAGGTTTCCACGTGAACACAGGCCCGCTGTGCTGGGACTGCAGCGTCCGTGAACAGCCGTGTCAGGTTTCCACGTGAACACAGGCCCGCTGTCCTGGGATGACCACCCGGGTGCTATTGCGGCCGGCACAGGGAGCTTGTTCACTTTGAAGGGAAATTGCCAGACGGCTTCCTGGCTGGAAACCCTTTTCCATTCCTGCCAGCTTTTCGGCACCCTCGCCAGCGTTTGGTGTTACCGCTGCTTTGTTCTAGCCCTTCCAATGGGGGGTGAGGGGGGCCGCTCCACGTTCCCACCTGCGGTCTACAGGAGCGCTGCTGGTCCCGTCCAGGCAGGGCTGGCACGGCCAGACTCCGGCCGTCCGGTGGCGTGTGCTGGTCCCCTCACTGGGGTTTTGAGGTGCGTTGCCCCGCTGTGTAACAATGCTGAGCATCTTTGCGGGTTCTTATTTGCCATCCTTGTGTCTTCTTTGATGACGATTGTGCTCACATATTTTGGCCAGGTTTAAAGGCTTGGGTTGCCTGTCGTATTATCCCGTTGGGACTTTGCAAACATCTCCCCGTCTGTGTCTTGCCCTTTTACTTCCGAAGGTGTCTGCCCCTCACCCAACTTTCTCTTTACGGCCTCATCACGCCCAACACACGTGTGTGCTGTGTGTACCATCTACACTGTCAGCTGCTAGCACAGTGGGTGCTCCTGCCTGTCCCCTGGCCTTAGCAAGGCTGGGGTAGGGGTGGGGTAGGCGGATGCGGATTGGTGAGTGGAGACCTCAGAGCAGCGTGTGGCAAACTTGCAGGCCCAGTGAGGAGGGCTGAGCTGGAGCGCGGGTGGGGCTGGGGTGGGCTGGGGTGCGGGCCGACCCAAGGCTGGAGAAGGAGGGCGAGGCAGGCTTACCCAAGGGGCACAGGACAGGCCGCCCTCCTCCCTTCTCCTGCCAGCAAAGCCTTGGGCTACCCCATGCACCCCACCTGCTGCCCAGCGCCTGCATCACAGTCCTTTCAGCCACCTGCCCAGCCCCTGGGGCAACAGAGATGTGATATGGGATGTGTGAGTGTGTGTGAATGTATGTGTTTCCAACAGGCTTAATTAACTCCCTTCATTAGCATGTCTGCAGCATGTGTGTGTGTAAGGGGATGTACGCACCGTGAGAGGCTGTGTGGTGTGTTATGGGTGGCGGGTGTGGTCCAGGGCACAGGGGCGCAGGCGTCTCGCCTCCGCACAGTGCAGGGCGTCTGTGTATTAGGAGGTGGATCTCTCCATGCAGCAAAGCAACGCGTCCTTCCTCTCCAGGACGGAAGGCTTGTCACTGGTCCCGGTGTCTTTCTGTTCACTCTCTGGAGTCTTTCTGTTCACTTCCCTCTTTTCTGACAACGTAAAGCCCCTTCCGCAGCCACACAGCCCCTGCCAGCAATTCCGATGCCACTTTCCAGCTTGGCCTAATTATCGTCAATCCTCTCTGTTCTTCCGTCTGTTCAAGGGGAATAATGACACCTATTGCATACAGTGAGTGTGAGGAGCAAGTATGATGAAGAAGTTAGCACATAGTAGGTGCTCAATAAACACACACACAGACACACACGAGCATGTCCTCCCACACACACACACGGCCTCTCTGGGCAGCACACACATATCCACTCATTGTTCATTTGGTACACACGGAATAAGAGGTGCTCGTGCCAGCTGGATGGGGGCTGGGACACAGACACCTACACCCTCAGCATTCAGCAACGTGTGACACACCCACACGCCGGTACCGTGCGGCGCCCTATCTCCTCTGCGAATGCTCACGGCGGCCAGGGGGCAGTGCCTCTCAGTGCTTTTCCACAACTTGAGAGAAGCTTCGTCTCACGTGGACACGGGGGAGGGGGCGTTGTCCCTAAGGCGCCCCTTCTGCTGGCCTTGTCCTCCAAGGCTGCTGGGCCGAGTGTTCGGGTGGAGGGGCTGAGCCTTCCGTCTGCGCTGGGGCTGAAGTGATTAACCGCCAGCTCCACCACCTGGGCTGTCCCGACCGGGGCCCCAGTGCACCTTGGCCTGGCCTCTGCCAGCACCTACCCCCCACCCCGTGCCATGCTCTCCAAGGTCCATGCGTGCCCTGTCTCCTGCAGGTCTGGGGCCGTCACTCAGCACAGAGTGGGTGATCAGGGACCAAACTGTACTGCGTTTCAGTCCTGCATGCAGGGCACGGCGAGCTGTATGCAGTGGTGTTAAATGTGAGGCTGGGCATGGGACTGCCCGGGCAGCCTTGCAGGCCTCAGCTTCCTCCTGTCAAGTTAGAGTAAGGCTGGCACCTTCCTCAGAGGGTTGTTCCCAGGACTCAGTGAGGGAATACGTGCCACGTGCTAAGGGAACAGCCGGGCCCCACACAGGAAGCCCCGTCTGCCTTGTTCTCTCCCAAGCCACTGGCCCCCTCAGTGTTCTGGGCTCCCGGCCCCCAAAAGTGTACAGGCTGCTGAAACTCCCCAGCACAGCTCCCCTCACAACTGGGGGGCTTCCGTGTGAGCTGGGGGGTGTTAACAGCCACTTTATCAACCAGGCGGGGGCACGTGTGCGAAGGCGAGAGGAAACAATCGCCAACTCTGCTGACTGGGGCGGGCGGGAGGGCAGCCCAGGAACGCTGGGCAGAGGAAGCGGCTTTTGATCCTGACCAGGAAGGGCTGATAGGACCACTAGGGCACACTGACCCACTTGTCCGCCCGCCCAGTGCCAAGGCCGTCTCATGTCGTCCTCTCAGCCACCCCAGGAGGCGGGAACTTGGGCACTGATGGGCGACAGGTCATAGGGCCTGACGGGTCCGAACCCACGCTGACCCCATTATCAGTTTGGGAGGTACACACGGAATTTTTGGATGAGGACTGCACACAAGGAGGACACTCACGCTTCCATAAACAGTTGGGCACCCATCCTGTGCTCTGCCCCGTTCTTGCTTCTGGGGACCCAGGGGTGGACTTGACGGACAAGATCTCGGCTCTCACTCGAAGGGAGAGAGAAAACCAGGGTACTGCATCCGGAGATGAGAACCCTGAAAGGAAGGAACACGGGCTGCGGGAGGGGACTGGCGATTTGAGGAGGGCAGGGGTCTTTGGGCAGCAGGGCGGCTCGGGTGCACGAGTGCGGCGCGGGACGCTGCAGAGGGGCGCTCCCGATCTCAACTGACGCCCGCCCCATTTTGCAGATGGGGAACCCGATTTGCACGGCCAGGGGGGGACGTGGGGCTCACACGCAGGTTCAGAGGGCGGGGTCTCTTCGCACGCTGGACCCACCTGCGCCTGTGTCCGAGGGGGCGGGCCTCCCCTGGGGGCGGGGCCGGCGGCTCGGGGCGGGGCGCGCGTCCTGGCCCCGCCCCCCGTAGGACCGTTGCTTTGGGGGCGGAACCTTCGCGCGGCGGGGCGGACGCGCGGGGGAAGGCTTTGCGGCGGCGCCGCGGCCGGCACCGTGGGAGTCGCAGCCGAGGGCGGCGCGGCGTCCGCTCCGCTGCCTCCCGGGTGCGCGCGCAGCCCCCACCGCGCAGCCGCCCCCGCGGCCCCGCCCAGCGCCAGGCGTGCGGCCGCCGGGACCGCGGAGACCGGGACCGCTGAGCTGGAGGCGGCGGCGAGGGCGCGAGCTCCGACCAGCGTCCGGGCGGCGCCGCAGGTGAGAGGCGGGCGGGGAGCCCATCGGGCCCCCTAACACTCCCGGGACCCCCGGCCACCTCCACGACCTCGGCGGACCTCGGTTCCCAACAACCCCGCTCCCCCTTCCCTCGGGAAACCCAGCCCCCGAGCCTCCTCGGGGTCCGCCCGGCTTCCTGGCCTGCCGGGGTCCCCCGCCACTCCGGTCCCTGCCACTCTCAGGACTCTTCGCACCCCAAACCCTTAAGGCTTTTCCCGAGACGACCTCCCACCACCTCAGGGCCCGAGGTCCCCCGGGACCCTCGGTTCCCCAGGACCCTCGGTTCCAGGAACCCCCTGAGGATGCGCTCAGGACCCCGAGACAGCCCCAGGTTTCCCCGTCCCCGCCCCGGGCCTCCTTAGAGGCGGGGGCCGAGGTGCCATCCCCCCTGAGCGCCTGGTCCCGGCCCTGCCCACCCTCGGCCTCTCCCTTGCCCCCCTCCGCCACCTGCCCCCCTCCCCCACCTGCCCCAGGTTCAGGCCCGCTGCGCTCCCTCTCCACCCCGTCGGTCTCTTGGGCGGGTTTCTCAGGCCTGAGGCCCACGGACCGGGGCGTCTGTCAAATGCCCCGGGCTTTGTGAGTTCTTGGTGATAAAATAAAGGAAGAGGCGTTAATAGGTCACCCGATGACCCTTGGTTACCCCGCAGGGGCTGGGCTCTCAGCGCCCGCATTTGCATCCGTGTTTACTGTTGCATGGAGGCCAGAGCCGGGCCAGTGTTTAACTTTTAATGCTCCTTGGCGTGGAGGAGCGTAGCCAGAGCTGCGGGGCGAAGGAGGAGAAGGAGGAGGAGGAAGAGAAAGAGGAGGAGGAGGAGAAGGAGGAGAAAGAGGAAGAGAAAGAGGAGGAGGAGGAGGAGGAGGAAGAGAAGGAGGAGGAGGAGGAGGAGGAGGAGACAGGTGAGGGACTCAGGCAAGTGAGGATGCCGGGAGGCTGCCTTCATTTTTCACTCCTGGAAGGAACATGGTTGAATGCGGACAGTTCCCAGGAATTGGCACTGGACTTAGAGGCAACTCAGCCCCTGCTCAGCGCCTCTTTGGGGGTGGCGGGGGGAGGGTCAAGTAGGTAGTTTTAGATGGTGATGACAGTGTAGCGGCCTTGAACTCAGGGGGGGTCGGTTCTCAGAAGGCTGTTCAGGAGGGCTCCTCAGGGGGAGGAGGTGACAGGTCAGGGGTGAGCTGATGCCTGCAGGTTGCGGATGAGAAGTCTGCCAGGCCATTCCAGGCAAAGGGGACCGGGCGGCCAGGCGGGGCGGCCAGGCAGGGCGGCGGGCTACAGAGCGGCCAGGCTTGGCAACCAGGAAGTATGTTTGGAGCACAGATCCATCCTGGCGTCAGGTGGCTGGAGCGGATGGTCTCCCAGAAGGAAAAAGGTTCTCAGGGTGGAATTAGAGGGGCTCTTAAAGGGGGGGGGGCAGCTTTGTTCCCGAGGCCCCCATGCCCTTGGCCCTTTCTTGAATTGGGGCTGCTTCTCTCCCCGAGCCAGTGACATGCCCCTCAGCGAGGAAGGGCGAGGAGCTGGTCGGTGGGGGGGTAAGGCAGTGCCTGAGGATAGACTACAGAAACTGGGAAGTCTGGCAGAGTGCAGGGTTTGAGGTGGGCCAGGGAGTCAAGACCAGAGCATGGAACCTTCTGGAGGCCCGGAGGAGGAGGGTTCAGGAGGGGCGGGGAAGATGGTTTTTGTGTTGTTAATCCTCATCCGAGGATATTTTTCCATTGATTTTTAGAGATAGTGGAAGGGATGGGGGCAGAGAGAGAGACAGAAACATCGATGAGAGAGAGAGACACCCATTGGTTGCCTCCTGGACGCACCCCAACCAGGGCCGGGGATCGAGCCTGCAACCGAGGTACAACGTGCCCTTGACTGGAAATGAACCCGGGACCCTTCAGTCCACAGGCCAACCCTCTGTCCACTGAGCCAAGTAGGCGAGGGCGGGGGTTTGTGTTTCTGGACAATCGTGTCTGGGGTGCGGGAGAATGGTCGGAGGCAGCAAGACCACGTGAGAGGCGGCAGTGACCTGGGCAGGGCGGTGGCAGTGGGGGCCTGGGCTCAAGGCACCGCTAAGCTTCAAGTCCAGACGCCAAGAGGGTGAGTTCTCTCCTGCCTGAGCCTGCGGGGTTCCGGGCATTGCCACCGGGAGCTCTCACCCCAGTTGTCTTTATGCCAAAGGGCAGGTGGTCCCCCAGGGCCGCCCCAGGGTGACCGTCGGGTGTCTTAGGGGGCCCAGCACCCACACAGGAGGCGAGGCGTCGTGGGGCAGGGTCCTGAGGGCTCTGAGGGCAATTTGGAAAGCCCTTGGGGGGCAGACCTGCAGCTCGTCACTCTGGAGGCAGAGTGGGCCGGAGGGCTGAAGGACAGCTGGTGGGGACGGCAGCAGTGGCAGGGGTGGGGGGTAGGGAGACTCAGGAAGACGATGTTGCAGTCGACTCGGTGAGGGAGGGGAGAGCAGGGTGCTCACGGGAGGTGCTCACGGGAGGTGCTCACGGGAGACTGAGCTGATGCAGGGGCCGGGTCTGCGCTCCGCGTGGCTTTCACGCGGGTAAAATGCGACCAGCGTGGCTGGGGAACGGAATTTTCAAATGCAGAGGGCTTGGTGGGAAGCAGGCTGTTCTCGGCTTGTTCTTTTAAATGTCAGCTCTTCGTGTCTCCCACCGTCCTGGGAGGGACAGATATATTCCTTTTGTGCACATAAAGGCAACAGGTCCGATGGGAGGACGAGGGATGGGAGGACCAGGGATGGGAGGACGAGGGGTGTCCGGGTCGGCGAACTTCTAAGGCTGGGCTCTTTCAAGGAGATCCCACTTCCTGCCCTCAGGAGCCCGAGGGGCTGGCCGGGAGTGAGCAGCCCTGAGTGGCATTGCTCCCGCAGCCCCCTTAGTAGTTCCGGGCTAAGGCGCGTGGCAAACGCAAAGAGCAAACAGAAAACTCTCCGACTGCTCGACCTCTGACACCCTCCCACTGGCTTCGCTCAGGTTTGGAGAATGAGTGGGTTCGGCAGCAGGTGGAACTGCAGGTCAGCCGAGCTGCGGGCGTGCTCCGTAAGGTGCCGTGTTCCCAGAACGGAGGTGGCAGGTTCGGTGGGAAACGCGGAGGGTGGGGCCGTGCGTGGGGTGTTGGGGCGCAGTGGACAGGGAATGAGGGCCAGCATAGTGGCCAGTGGCGGAACGGGAGTGAGTGGCCCGAATTCCTGGGGGGCTTGGACCAAGTCATTGCCTCTGAGTCTCCGTGTTCCTTCTGTGAAATGAGGGCATTTGGCATCGCATCACCTCTGGGACCCCTCCGGCTCCGGGATGCTGTCCCTTTAAGTTGAGTCGGAGGTGACTTTCTGGAATCTAGAGCGTCGTCTGTTTCCCGTGGGATGGAGGAGTGCTGGCCTCTGAATCGTGTGTCTGACCATTATTGGCTTATCGCTGGGGACCACGTCTGTTTGAATTACGCAGCGAGTCCGAGCTGGTGGACAGACTGTAAAGCAGTTAATGATTCATCGCTTGGCAGGGTTCCTAGTAAAATGCCACGTACATTGGTGTGCCAGCCTGAGTGGCCCGACATCCGGAGAAAACGTGCGTGCGCGACGGGTTCCCGCGTGGTTGGCCTCTGAGCGGGCTGAGGGGCCCCCAGGTGAGCAGCGGAAATGACAGGGTCCCGGACAGGGTCCCGGAGAGGGTCACGGAGAGGCTCACGGAGAGGGTCCCGGAGAGGGTGGCGGAGAGGGTGGCGGAGAGGGTCCCGGACAGGGTCCCGGAGAGGCTCACGGACAGGGTCCCGGAGAGGCTCACGGACAGGGTGGCGGAGAGGCTCACAGAGAGGGTCCCGGACAGGGTCCCGGAGAGGCTCACGGACAGGGTGGCGGAGAGGCTCACAGAGAGGGTCCCGGACAGGGTCCCGGACAGGGTCCCGGAGAGGCTCACGGAGAGGCTCACGGACAGGGTCCCGGAGAGGGTCCCGGACAGGGTCCCGGAGAGGCTCACGGACAGGGTCCCGGAGAGGCTCACGGACAGGGTCCCGGAGAGGCTCACGGAGAGGCTCACGGACAGGGTCCCGGACAGGGTGGCTGGATGAGGCGAGGCGTGTAAAATGCTCAGCACTTCCCCTTCACCCAGTAGGGGCGCCACGTGCCATAATTGATGTTGATTGTTGAACTAAACTGTGCCCTTTACATTTTTTATTCATAATTTTGTTATTTTCTTGGTTTGAGCATTTATGCCCAAGCAACTCTGGAGGCACTGGTTTCAAGAAGCCAGCGAGCACGTCCTGATTATTACGGAATGACACCCTCCCTCCCCATCACGCTTCATGGACCCAGTAAAAGGGAACAGTTTAACGGCATGTGTTCAAATTAAGGTGTTGTGTTTTCTGTAAATTGAAGGAGTTACATTTTACCACAACTGTGGTTAAATTTTTAAAAATTACTTTTCCCATCTCCATTTATTTCCCCTATATCCTCTTGCACCCCTTGTCCCCCCACAGTGGGTGAATTAATAGGCAGTTCTGGTGGCTGCCCGGAAGCGTGGAGCTGGAAGCCGCTGCAGCCGAGGGCCGTAGTGGCAGGTGGACATTTGTATTCAGCGCGGCGTCTGCCCCACACGCGTCGGTGATGTGCGCAGTGGACTGCCCACCTGACAGGTTTGGAAGCAGTTCCGAGAGGTCTCCCTGCGGGGAAGCGGCGGGGTGTCCGCGACCTCAGACCTGTGTCCTTTCCCCCGTGGGCCGCGCTGCTGCCGGTGGAGACGTTGCCGTCCCTGGCTGCTCCGGAAGCTTCCCTCGGTCTGTTTGCACCTGTTCCCAGCGCAGGCGAAGCTAGTCATGCTCATCAACCCCCCTGAAGCCATAGCTGCGGCACGGGTGGCACTGGGGGTGGAAAGCGTGCTTGCCGGTGATTGCTGCTTCTGGGGCCCCTCCCAAGTCTCCGTGGGAACCAGGTCGCCTTGAGAAGGGCAGTTTGTGGGAATCCAGCCCGAGGAATGGGGGGCGTGGTGTGAAGGACCTGCGGCGTCAGGGTGTGGGGGTGCTGGGAAGTGCCTGCTCCATGGCTCCCAGGCTTCCCGACCTGCCAGGTGGTCCGAGTACAGTTGATGGGTTTGGCCCCTTTAAGGACATTCCAGTCCATAGGAAGGGCACCGGTTACATGGATTACACTTAACACTGGTATCTCCAGTGTCGGGTCTGCTGTGAGCAGCACATTATACTAACGGCAGCGCAGCATCCTCATGTGGGTCACTCTCGTGTTCTTGACACTCTTGTCTTCCTTTCTCATCCTCTAGTCCTCAGGGCTGCGGAGCCGGCTGGGGGTGAGTGCATCCGACCCCCCGGGCTCTGTGCGGCAGGGCCTTGGCTGGGCGGGTGGGCAGGGCTGTCAGTGCCCGGGCTCACCACTGGCTCACCCGCACGGGAGGGCAGAGTTCCCGAGTGCAGGCGCTCACGTCAGAGCTTATCAAACTCTCAGTTGTGGTGGTGGTGTTAATCCTCACCTGAGGATAGTTCTCCATTTTTAGAGAGAGTGAAAGGGAGGGGGTGGAGGGAGGGAGAGAGAAACATTGATGAGAGAGACACAGTGGTTGGCTGCCTCCTGCGTGCACTCTGATCAGGCCTGGGAACAACCCTGCCATGCAGGCAAGCTGACACCAGGGCCAAGCACTTACCAAAGGCTTGCTTCCTTGCTGGTGTCCCATTGGCCAGAGAAGTCACATGACTGAGCCTAGCGGCAGTGGGTGAGGGGCCTATACAAGGGTGTGGTTTCCAGGAGGTACAGTGGTGAGGGGGGAGGTCTTTCACAGCCCAGCACAGCTGGTGGGGGTGGAGGGCGGGGCTCTGTTTGGCCAGCTGTAAATGACAAGTCTGGTGTTTGTAGTTTGCTCTCTTATGCATCGGCTAGATGAACATTTATTTAGTGCTGGATGATGGGATTCAAAGAATAGGGCGATCTCTGGCTATTCGGAAGCTAATTCATAAAATACTCCTAATCTCACCTGTGACGCAGAAAGCATCCTGTTCAGACTTACTGGGCTTAGGTGACGGGCAGCAGCTGCTCACGCGGATCTGTGCCGGGGCGCTGGTGCTGCCAGAAAGGGCCGCTGGGTTCTGGGGAAAGTGGGTTGCTATGATGACTTGGCTCTGGCCCTGCAAGCTGTGGTGACAACAGAATCACCAAGGAAACCAAAGGATGCAGCCTCAAAGTCTCTGGAGGCTTTTGTTACTGTAATCTGGAGGCCGCTGGCCGAGAAGACCTGGATGGGAGCCCGCGGGCTTGCTGTGCTTCCAGAGCTTCTAGGGTCCAGTGCCCGTTGCTGTGGGGGTCTCCTGCTTGGCCTCGGTTTGCAAACCAGGAGAGGCTTGCATGCTTTCTAGGGTACGGCGGCGAGATGCGCTCTGGTGATTGTGCTGCGGGCCAACAGGAAATGAGGTCATGTCTTTAAAGGTCCTGTGCAGCGAACTCAGATGCCTAAATATGGGCCGCTGAGCCCTCCTCGCTGCAGTTTCGGAGCCGAGCTGTGGGGTAGTGGGTGCTTCCACGGTGATGTCAGTGCGGGGAGAGCCTGTGTGAAGCGGAGCCGGTCCAGCCGCCAGCTCAGGCCCCGGAAGAGGTGGGAGCCCGCACCCAGCACAAGCCGGGGAGCTCGCCCGCTGGAGGCTCAGTTGTCAGCGCGAGAACTCGTTCTTTGGGGAAACGGGATCACTGAGTGCGGAGTTAAGTCCAGGCCGTGAAGGGTTAGGTTGTTCCACCTTTGGCAGATGTGTGAGTGCAGCGTTCGGTTTTCGGTGTTACTGTGGCCATGACGAGATGGAGGATCAAAAGCAGTCGAACAATAATTAGAAGAATTGGAGACAGATTTTTATTTTTTAAATCAGTCACCTGAAGATATGTATGTATCTGTTTTTACTGATTTTAGAGAGGGGAGGGAGGAGAGAGGAACATGGATGTGAGAGAGAGACAGCTAGTGGTTGCCTCCCGTACGTACCCTGACTCGGGATCGAATCCACAACCTAAGTGTGTGCTCTGACCGAGAGTCAAATCCAAAACCGTTTTTTAAAAAAAATTTTTTATTGATTTTTTTTAAGAGAGAGAGGAAGGGTGTGTGTGTGGGTGGCGGGAGGTGGGCGGGGAGAAAGAAACAGTAATGTGAGAGACGCATTGACTGGCTGCCTCCTGCATGTGCCCCAGCTGGGGCCGGGGATCAAACCTGCAGCCCGGGTCCGTGCCCTTGACTGGCAATCGAACCTGAGTCCTGTGGTGTGCGGGCCAGTGCTCTAACCAGGTGGACACACTGGCCAGGGCGCCACAGAAACAGTTGTGGGCATTTCTTAAGTCTTTGGTTGACTAATGACTGTTTAAACAATATTCTAAATGTGTGCAGAGAAGGCGGAGAGAAAAGACTACTTCCCGTAGGTGGGACGGGCCTATTTCAAAGTGATGTGGGTTACTTGGGGGCAGGGTGAGGGGGCAGTTGGGTTGGCCCACTGATAAGCATCCGATATTAACTTTTCAAACCCGACCCGCAGCAGAGGATACAGGTCTCCCCTCCATAAAAGGCTGCCATGCGCAGTGCCCAACCGTCTGGGTAAGGACGTCAAGTAGCGACACCTGGCTTCCTCTCCGCAGCAGCCTGGCCGCAGGTGGAGCACTTTACACTGTGACCAAATGTCTGTGAAGCCTTCTCTGTGCCTCGTCCAGTTTGACCCTCACAGAAGCCCCCCAGGAGGTAGACAGGAGACTCGTGGTATCATACAGTTTATGTGTAACGCTATTAACCAGTGTTGCCCCAACGTAACTTTACAAGGAGGCTTGAATAGGAATGATTCTTTGGGTTCTGTCCTGCATTGGCGGTTATGTGAAGGGAGTGTGTGTCGGGGGAGGCCTGGGGGCGCTCTGAGCTCTTCGACTCAGCAGTTTGAACGCCCTGAGCTCCGTTCACTACCTTGAGCTTTCACAACGCGGTCGTTGGTAAGCATTTGTATTTCATCCTCGTTAACAGAGGACTGGCGGGTAGTTAGGTTAGTCCCTGAGCGCTCAGGGCTGGCCCACAGCTCATCGAGTGGCGAGCCGCAGTACCTGTTACTCTCCTCGCTGGGAGCCCAAACCCATGGGACCTTTGGTGGCTCAGATAGCGCTCCGGCGGGAGGGGGTGGCTCTGGCCCCGCGCCCGCACAGCGGCCGGCCAGCGAGCCATTTCGTCGCGGAGGAACGGGGTTCCTCACACTTGGAGAAAGTCGCAGACACTCTGGGGGAAGCGCCGCGTCCTTCCCCTGGGGTAGCACCCAGTGACAGTTAGGCATCTCCAGGGGACATTTGTAGGCTCCTTGTGCTCTGGAGAGTCATGTGCTTAGAAACTGATCTTGGAAGATTATTTGAGGTGACCTGATTCTAATTGAGGGAAAAAGATGACACATCTAAAATCGGTGCTGGTTAGGGTACTGCAAAGGTGCTTACAGACCCCGCCGTCTGGAAAGCAGTTTGGCGGCGCGAGCTGACATGTTTCACAGGCGCACATTCTGTATCTCAGCATCCTGCGCCTCAGAAACTCCTGACGCAGCCCTTCCCAAGATGGGAGACACTCGTGCACGGGGTGGTGGTTAGGGTGTCTGGCAGCGTCCTGCACGAGGGGTTAGGGGCTGGGGATAGAGATAAGGGAAATGATGGCAGGTCAGGGAGCTAGGATTCCAGGGATGTGGCATTACACTTAACACTTATGACTCATGCTCATAACACGCAGGAAATGCTGTGATTCTAATGCATGAAAAGGAGGATGTGAACTGTGGTCTCAAATGAGCACGCGGTTTAAAGTGCAATGTGTGCAGGGAACGTGTACAGTAGTAATAGCTGTTGCTCGTGGTGGGATCATGGTTTTCTTAGACGTTATTTTTCTGTGTATTTTCTTGTTTCCAGTAAATAGTTCTGGAATTGGGGCGGGGGGGGGGCGGGGCATGGGATTCTGGGAAAACGATGGAATGTGGAGCCAGTTTGGCAGTGGAGACCTAGCTGGTTAGGTCCTGTTTTGTGTAAGTGGAGAATTGACCGTCGACATTTTTTTATCCTCACCTGAGGATGTTTATTGACTTCAGAGCGGAAGGGAGAGGAAGAGAGTGACAGACAGACAGACATTGATGTGAGAGAGAAACATCGATTGGTTGCCTCCCTTATGCGCCCGGGCCAGAGATCAAATTCGCAACCTGGGTATACGTGTGCCCTGTCTGGGAATTGAACCCGCAACCTTTTGGTGTACAGCAGTGGTCGGCAAACTGCGGCTCGCGAGCCCCATGCAGCTCTTTGGCCCCTTGAGTGTGGCTCTTGCACAAAATACCGCGTGCGGGCGCACACGTACAGTGAGATCGAAACATCGTGGCCCACGCGCAGAAGTCGGTTTGTGGCCTGGGCGAGTGTATTTTGAAGAAGTGGTTCTAACGCCGAGCCACACTCAAGGGGCCAAAGAGCCACATGTGGCTCGCGAGCCACGGTTTGCCGACCACTGGTATACGGGATGGCGCTCCAACCAACGGAGCCATCCGGCCAGGGCTTGCCCTCTGACTGCGATGATGTCTGCGGACTGGAAGTCGGTACGGCCACGGGGAGGCCTGGCACCTGGGACTTGCCGAGAAGGTCACGAGCCCCGGCAAACACGGTGCTCGGTGCCAGCGAGCGCCCAGCTCCCGCCGGCCCTGGGCTGAGCCTCCCGGTCCTTCCTGGCTGGAAGCTCTTCGGGAACGAGTCCTGAGGGGCAGCGTGAGGACCCTGCACCCAGGCGTGGCAGCGCCCGCCCTGCGTGCCCGGCCAGTGCAGAGGCCGGAGAACCTGCATCCGAGCCGTGGCCCCGCCTGAGCCGGCAGCCCGGGTTAGGGGACGGGGCGCAGGAGACGCTGCCCAGGTGCCCAGTGTAAGCGAGCGCCCAGGACCTCTGACTCCATTCCCGCCTCCCTCTTCCGGGGCCCGCATCACAGATCGTCCGTCTGGGAAAGGAAGTCGCTCTGACTAACTTCTCTCTTTAGGGTTCACAGATGGATTCACTGGAAAAGACAACACACAGAAGTGAACAAAAGTCAAGGTAAGTACAGTGACTCCGTCTGGGCGGTTTGTAGCTCTGTCACCGACAGGCGAGAGGGAGGGGAGAAGCTGGGTCGGACGGGGTCGCGGGGGCTGTGTAAGCCTCCGCTTCGGCGTCAGAAATGCCCCAGGACGTGACCAGGACCTGGTCTCCCAGGAGCAGCAGGGGTCGGGGTCCCCTCAGACGGGCTGTGGCCGCAGGGGAGCAGTCTGCCTGTAGACCCAGGTTTGCCTGTTAAAGGGGCGCCAGGTCAGAGGCGCTGCTCTTGCGACGCGCAGGGATTGGTGAGTGGCGGAACCCAGCATTTGCAGGAATTCTGTCTGTCACGGGAGCAGGGATCATTTCGTCGGCATTGTGTACGAGCTCTGCGGCTTCGGAGAGTTAAAATGGCTGTGCTTTTATTGAGAGACGCTCATCACTTACATGGGCGCTTAACCCCGGGACTCGATGGACAACATACTGCTGTCCCCAAGTCCTCTGTGGAATGAGGATAGAGCATGTAGGACAGACAGACAGAAAACAGTGCCTCCTGTTGCAGCAGCAGAGACGGGGAAACGTGAATGTGCGTGTATGCATGTGTATATGTGTGTGTGTGCACGTGTGTGCTTGTGTGTGTGCCTGCGCGCAGTCCAGGCCGACAGGACAAGCACCTTGCAGGTCTCCCCAGATGCGCTGCTTCTGTTCGGGGGCAGTCCCTTCATGCTGACTTGCATTCTCTCCCTCCGGTTTTTAAGCAGAAAGTTTTTAAAAAGCCTCATCCAGAAACAGCCGCAGGAACTGCTCCTGGTGATCGGCACGGGCGTCAGTGCGGCCGCGGCCCCCGGGATCCCCGCCCTGTGCTCCTGGCGGAGCTGCCTGGAGGCCGTCATCGAGACCGCAGAGCAGCTGGACGTGCTGCACCCCGGGGACGCGGCCCAGTTCCGCAGGAAAGTGAAGAAGGACCGGGACCTGCTGGTCGTTGCCCACGATCTGATCCGGAAGATGTCACCGGTGAGCGCTGCTCGGGTGTCCCTGGGGTAACTTGGTGCGGGCCCGGTGGTGAGTCTGTAGCTCTCACGTTCAGTTTCTACGAGCCTGTGTGTGTCTTTCTCAGAAGCGTCCGGCTGAGGAGCCAGAAAGCTTTCCCTCCCTCAGATCCCGCCTCCAAGCAGGGATGCCGGGGCAGCATGGGTGCTCGGTGCCATTTCCGGGGAGCCTGCTCTGAGCTGTCAGGTGTCGCCTGGCTGTGCTTGGCTCGAGCTTGTGGTTTCCTGTCTCGTGGTGGAGGGGTTGCCTGAGGTGCACTTCGGGCCGGGACTGGCCAGCCGCGTCTCTGCGATGACAGTGGTTCTCAGAAGCACGTCTGCAGGTGGACGTGACCCGGTGGAGAGAAGCACTTGGTGCTGCAAGAGGCTGTGGCTGAGTGATGCCTAGAGTCGGGGTCGGTGCAGGAGCGGGGTCCCCCGCACAGGCGTGTGGCCAGGTCACCATCACACGGGCCAGCTACAGCGCAGACGCCAACGCTGGGAAGCGGACACTGCGGGGCCAGGGCAGGTTCCGCCCGTCACCCCGGTGTTATGGAGAAGCATGGCTGTCGTCTGGGAACTGGGTCAGGAGGAGGAAGGGGAGGAGGAGGAGGACGAGGCCGGCACAGGAGGAAGTGGGCATCAGGAGCGTGTAGGCTGCTGTGGAAGGGGCCCAGCCCCGGGCTGACGTGGGATTGCACTTGGTTTCTCGCATGGAAACCTGCAGGCAGCCCGACTGCGGGCCCGGCTCCTTCCTGCTGCGCCTTCCTCCGTGCAGCCGCTGCTCCTGCTCCGCGCCAGGGTCCGCGCTGCTGTCAGTGACTCCAGCGCGTGGGAGGGGCTGCCGTGGAAGCCACATGGACCACTTCCGTTGTCACCATGCTGGCAGTGTCACGTGGCCACGCCCATTTTTCCAGGGCCCGGCGAGCGTTCCCGTTGGTGTCTGTGCTGAGTGTGGGTTCTGTGACGAGGGGCAGCGAGGTCCCAGGGCGCGTGACCCTCCTACTGCCTTTCCGAGCGTGCAGCTCCGTGGGCCCCAGTGCTGCGCGCAGAGCTCGGCGGTGGCACCGAGCCGGCCGTGCAGCCCAGCCTGGTTCCCCTCTGGTCCTTGAGGGACAGCGGCTGGGCCTGGCGTGGGCAGGAGGGGGAGGAGTCGGTGGATGAGAGGCGGCAGGGCTGCTGGGCAGACCGGGCCCGTCCAGGGGAGGGTGCGTGTGAGGCGAGGCCAGGTGGGCTGCTGCTTGTGCAGTCCGGGGGTGAGCTTTATTCTCTTCACTTTTGAGAACTTCGTGAGAAGAGTTACAGTGCGCCTGTCAGAGCCTTGCGTTTCCAGCCAGCTCAGCAGGCTGAGAGCAGGCGGGCCTCGGTGGGGGTGGGAGTCAGGACTGGGGTTTGCCAGGGAATAGTTCCTGCAGAGCCAGGGCAGGGCAGGCAGGGCTGGGCAGGGCGGGCAGGGCAGGGCAGGGCAGGGCAGGCAGGCAGGGCGGGGCAGGCAGGGCAGAGGGCTGGAAGCTCCCAAAGGTAGTGCTTGTAGTGGTTGTGGGGTCGAAGCTGCGCCTGGGAGAAGCTGGCCGGCAAGGAGGGAGAGACCAGGCCAGGGGCGCAGGTGCCTGGCTGCAGGTCTGGATGGGCTGCCGGGAGCCCATCCTGGGAGCTGCCGGGGCTAGAGAGCGGCGCAGGTGGAGGGAGAGGCTAAGCAGAGGTTCTGGAAAGGGGATTGGTGAGGTTGGGAGGTGGCCATGGGTGGGATGGGACCAGCTCATGGCAGGAGAGATGGAGGCATGTGGAGGCCTCGGTGCAGTAGGATCCCTCGGCACAAGCTGAAGGAAGTACAGCAGGGAGGCGACAATGACCAGGAGCCACCTGCGCCCTCTGGGTCAGGGAGTGGGAGAGCCAGTTTTCAGGTGGGGGAGGCGGTGAGGATGGAGGTGTGGGGCATAGTGAGGGCAGACCCCCAGGAACAGTGGAAGGGTTTTCAGAATTGGGGAGGGGTTCAGGAAGGGGAGTGCCTAGATGTGCCATGCCAGCACGGCCAAGGGTGAGCCTGAGGAGGGGTGGGGAAGGATTAAAGCAGACAGACGAGAATACAGCTGGGGCTTGGTGGACCTCCCGTGCCTGGGTGAGGACACAGAAAAAACCAGCCTGCAAGCCGAGGCTTTATTTTATGGTCAGAGCACACAAAGCAAAACAAGGCAGTGGTCAACATGTTTACAATGTTCCCGTGAGTTTCACTTGTTTTGGCAGCACTTGCTGCCCCTCCCACAGCCCATTAGCTACCCAGGAAGGAACTAGGGAGGGCTATAAGGTCAGCTTAATGATGCTAAGAGGGCTCTGCCCTCCATGCTGGGACTTGTTTGTGGCCCTGCCACAGGTCAGTCCGAGGCTTGACCCTAGAGCCGCTCCCCACACCCGGAGCCACGGGAGAGGAGATAATCTGACATCAGCGGGCTCAGAGGGCAGGGACAGAGGTGAACTCTGAGGGACAGCGGAAGCAGAAGGTGATGGAGAGGCAGAGGGTGGGCAGAGGGGTTCCGTACGCATGCACAGCCCGGCTGCATTGCCCACGGCTGCCCTGCGTGGGTGGCTGGCGAGGGCGGTCTTCCTGGGAGTGCACCCTCCTAGCTCCCACCCCGCTTACCCGCCCACAGCACAGCTCTTCACGGGAGTCGTTTGCTTTCCTGTCGCCAGTTGCTTGCTTCTCCCACACCCATCCCAGCGGCTCCCCTGCAGCAGCTCTGTCACGACCACAGCACTCTTGGTGCCACCCCAGGGCCACACGCCATCCTCCTCCTGTTGAGTCTTCGGCTGTGTGTGCCACACTGACTCCCCCTGAGCGAGGAGGCCATTGGGACACCATTTCCTAGACCCCAAGGAAGAGCACGCCTTGTGGGCAGCTCTCAGAGGGGAGCCCTTTACTTGGTCTCCAAGGCCCCCGTGGTCTGGCTCTGGGTCACCTGACCGCACCTGCTGACACAGCCCCTCGCTTCTGCGCGGGGGCTCCTTGCTCACCTTTGGACCCACCTGTGCTGCTACCTCAGTGCCTGTGCTTGTTCTCCCCTCGGCTGGATACGCTCTCCAGAGGCCCCTCTGCCAAATGCCCTCGTCAGAGAGGCCCCCGTGCCTGCGGCCCCCCCACCCTGTGCCCCGCAGCAGCTGCCCCCTCGTCTTCTCGGCTTCACTTGCCCCAGAGCATTTAGCACCACTGATGGATCATGTGTTTGTAAATTATCTGTTTCCCTGCTCTGGAGTTTAATTAACGCGAGGTCAGGGTCCCCACCCTCCTCGCCGCCCTCCCTAGCGCCCAGAGTACTGCCTGGGTGGGGCTCGTGTCGCTGAGAGGCGATGCTGTTGTAACTCCGGTCCACCTCTGTGCAGCGGACGGGCGACACCAAGCCCAACTTCTTCCAGGACTGCCTGATGGAGATCTTCGACAGCCTGGAGCAGCACCTCCAGAACCCGCAGGTGCTGCAGCCCATCCTCAGCCTCATGGACCGGGGCACCATGGTGCTGACCACCAACTATGACAACCTGCTGGAGATCTTCGGGCAGCAGCAGAACAGGCCCATGGAGTCCCTGGATCTGAAGGACAAGACCAAGGTGCAGGCCGCGGGGCCGGGGGCGTGAGTGGGCGGGAGGGAAAGGCTGGAAGGGTCTGCAGCGCCGTGGGCGTGGAGGCCCTCGCTCCGCTCCACGGGGAAACACGCCCTCGCTTGGTCTGGCCCGTGCGCCGGGCCCTTCCGCAGGCAGCGCGCGTGCAGGGCTTCGCCCGCCTCCCCGGAGCTTCTCGGGGCCGCCTTTTGCCTTCTGTCCTGCGGCCCTGGGGTGTCTCCTCTCATTCATTGGCTGCAGGAAGTCGCTAAGGGAAGCAGAAGCATGCAGTCCTAGTGCTGTGAATTTCGGTTAATTTGTTTTAAAAACCCCACAAATTGGGGTTGCAATATATAACATTATTACCCTGATTCCCCCCTGAATATTATACTGTGAGCATTTTTTGTCATTGGCTTTTTAAATTTTTAATTAATTTTTTGCCTCTGAGATCATATGTCTTTGGGGCATGATCTCGCCATGCTGCTGCTCTACACCCTTGGCTCAGCGAGTCTGCAGGCGGCTCTCAGGCTGACGGCTGTAGAGTTCAGTGTAATTTATATGTGGTCGTGGGAGGAGGTGAGCAGTGTATCTGCTCGGCCATCCTGACTAGAACTCCATGAAGCTGTTTCTAAAAGCATGACTGGGAAGGCCAGTATACCTGTAAAACTGAAGTGTGACTGTCACCCTTCCTCTCTCCCTATGAGCATACTCACTCTGACAAATAACGCTGCCATGGCAACCCTGTACTCCTGTGCCTCTGTTTATTTCTTTAGCATCAGCCCCTAGAAGAGGTTCAGGGTCAAAGGGTATGACTTCTTTGTTAATCCTCACCTGAAGGTTTTTTATATTGTTTTGCAGAGAGAGGCACGAGGGTGGGGCGGGGGGAGAGAAGCATGGACATGAGGGAGACCCATCAAGTGGTTGCCTCCCCCATGTGCCCTCGGGGGGGGGGGGGGAGGGAACCTGCCACCCAGGTATGTACCCTTGGCTGGGCCTCGAACCCAAGATCCTTGGGTCAGCTGCCGCCACTCTCACCACGGAACACGCTGGCCACGCAGGGTGTGACCATGTTAAAGGCAGGTGACTTACATCCCTGGACTGTGTTCCGCAAGGTCGCCAGATTCCAGTCCCACCAGCTCCCTGTGGAGTGTGGGCAGGTCTCACTTTCCTGCGCCTGACAGGCTTGCGCTTTACCAGCTGAAGGCAGGACCCCAGCAGCAGAAAGAGGGCGACTCGCTTTATTGCGGCGCTGCGTCATTGCGGCGCTGCGCAACCAAACCCACAAAAGGTCTGAGGGCGCCTGGCTCCATGTCTCGCATCTTGCCGACGCCAGTGTTACTCAGAAACGACACACGCCTCAGCCATCGGCTGGGTGAGCATGTGGCCTGTTTGCTTCCTTTTCGCTCAGGTTGAACGTAGCGACTTCTTTTCTGGACGCCCGTGTCCTTCGGTGTGTGCTCAGACGTTTACTCGTGTTGCTGTGAGCCAGTATGGCTGCTGTGCTGTCTGGTTCACTTCATGAGGGAAGGCCTGGGCCCCTCCGTGCACAGGACGCTAGAGATCGCGGCTCAGTGAGGCCTGAGTCGGGTGAGAGCGTGGCTCGCACCCGAGAGCTTCCCTTTGGAGCCTTTCTCCCCAAGCTGGGCCGAGACAGCAGGCGGGCGGCCGGGCACACGGGCCTGGGCACAGGCTGTCCGCCCCGTGTGCTGCACAGCCTCCCGGGGCCCTCACCCCTCTGGACAGACCACCTGCTGCGTCCCGGCCACCTGGTCCCCCGGGAGCCTGCTCGCGGTGTCAGGGTGTCTCTGGGACAATGAGAGGGCAGGCGGTGGCGAGGTGGCTGCCCATCTGCTCGTTCTGGGTCAGAGCGGCTACTGTCTGTCCGTCTGGGTTGTCGGCAGCGCCTGCTGCGGAGAAAGCCCCGGCACAGCTGGGTCGTGCACGCGTGCGGCTGTTAAGGACCTTTGTTCCGAGCCTTGGACAGACGTCACTGGAGGCTGTTGCTAGTCGTTTCTCCGTCCGCTTCTTTCGGGGTGGGGGACGGCAGGTGCCCAGCAGCACTTGAAAAGTCCCAGGCAACAGAGCGGGGCCCTCCGCTCCCTCGTCCCGGGTCAGTCCCGCGGCTGCTGTGACCGCAGGCGTCACAGCGCGGAGGGTGCTTTCTGAGGACGGGCAGGAGTGACTGGCGCACGCAGCGGAGTTACTCTAGGCTTTAAGGGCACGATCAGTGCAAACACCTCTCACTCTTTCCGAGTAGGTTGGGAAGACCACGAGTCCAGTTTGGGCATTTTCCCTCACGCCCGTTTTCAGTGACACCAGCTTCTTCCTCTGTCGCTCCGATCTGGCAGGTCCTCCAGTGGGCACGGGGGCACATCAAGTACGGCGTTCTCCACATCCACGGCCTCTACACGGACCCCTGCGGGATGGTCCTGGACCCATCAGGGTACAAGGACGTCACGCAAGACCCGGAAGTGATGGTACGGCCCTGGGGACACAGGTGCCAGCAGTCTGGTTTCCAGACCTCCAGGCATTCCTGCCCTTCGGGACCTCAGGGCTGGGGGGATGGGCCTGTGCGGTCCAGGGCCTGGCCGGGCATGCCACGCACACAGGTGCTCAGTGGGCGCTTGGTGAGGGCTCATTACAGCGGGTCCATCCTGACTCCTCGCCCCCGCTGTCCTGCGACGCTGCTCAGGGACGCAGTTGAGTTTCTTCCCATTGACGTGCAGGCCCGCAGGGTCCATGATGCTGTTCTCTGGCCACTGCTTCCTCCCTCCCTCCTCCCTCCCTTCCTTTCACTTAAATATATGTTTATTGGTTTCAGAGAGGAAGGAGAGGGAGAGAGAGAGACATCAACTGAAGAGAAGCATTGATCGGCCGCCTCCTGCACATCCCACACTGGGCCTGGGCCCACTGCAGGCCCGAGTGACTCGGCGCAGCCTTCCTTCCCCTGGGTCACTGTCACTGGTCCCTCCCCAGCATTGCTGCCCTCACTCCCCACACCCTGTTCCCCTGATGCCAGCCTCCTGCCCCCCCAAAGTTTCTGTCTGTGATCCATTGAGACACGTTAATTCCGGGGTGTGGCATGTGCAGTTGTGAACGGCATTTCATGTCCTTATTTTGTGTTTTAAAATTGTACACGATTTTAGAAAATTGGCACTGAGTGGGCGCTCAGCTCAGAATCGGTGGGCAGGGTGGGCCGCCGGTGTGCGGGCTTCGGTTCATGTGACCTGGACGTTGCCTGGGGCCTGGCGACGGTGCTGCCCCTGCCTGTTCCTCAGGGGCCTGGGAGGCTGCCGGAGCGATGACCTAGGAGCGCAGTTGTGGGCGGCCGGGCCCTGCTGAGCGCCGGCCGAGCAGCTCACGCCCCGTTGTCTCGCAGGAGGTGTTCCAGAGCCTGTACCGCACCAGGTCCTTCCTGTTCGTGGGCTGCGGCGAGACCCTGCGCGACCAGATCTTCCAGGCGCTCTTCCTGTACTCGGTGCCCAACAAGGTGGACCTGGAGCACTACATGGTGGTGCTCAAGGAGAGCGAGGACCACTTCTTCAAGCACCAGGCCGACATGCTGCTGCACGGCATCAAGGTCGTGTCCTACGGGGCCTGCTTCGACCACTTCCCGGGGTACGTGCAGGACCTGGCCACGCAGATCTGCCGGCAGCGGAGCCCAGGTACGCAGCCTTCCCTCCGCGTAAAGCCAGGGGCCCGCCCGTGTTCCCTTTTTTTTTAGACAGAACTTACACGCCCAAAGCACATTGGAGACTGCTTCTGAGCTCTTATTTTACCAGTTTCCAGTTATTTCCCCAAACTGTCCCCCTGAACTTCAGTCACGGAGGACCGGGTGACGGGGTAGTCTGCGGAGCCGGCAGCTGTGCTGGAGCTGCGGCTGTGAAGTCTATATTCGTGGCCCTGTTTCCTGTTGGCTCACGTCCCCAGTGCGGCCAGCAGCTGACCAGAGGCGTGGGCCGAGCTCAGAAGTGAACCATGTGCCTGGCTGGGGCCCAGGTGTCTTGAAGCTGGAATGGGGTCCTGGACTGAGCAGGGGGAGCTGTCCCCCTCCGGGTGTCCCTGAGCAGGGCTCTGCTGGCTCTGGAGGGGGACGGTGTGCTCGCCACCTCTGCCCCTGCCCGCCACCTCTCGCTCCGCACGCACAGGCACCTGGGCACTAGGACCGATGCCAACCTGCACGCACTCGGCTCCCGGAGCGCGCCGGGGCCTTGCGATCAGTGCGGCTCAGACACATCTGCTCACGTGGGGACCGTGAGCTTACACGGTGATGACGGGAGTAGTGACAGCTGGGCCCCCGTGTCCTGTGGGGCAGGGGCTTCCTGTGCAGCCCTGGGAGGTGGAGGGAGGACACGCACCAGCCTGGGGCCGGCGGTGGTCAAGCTGGGCGGCAGCCTCACCGTCCCCCGGCTGGAGGAGCGCACGTGGCGTGGTCTCTGACCGCTTTCCTCTCTTCCAGATGCCGACCGAGTGGACAGCACCACGCTGGGTAAGGCCCGTCTTGGATGTCATCCGCCTGGTCTGGCCCACACGTCCCGTTGTCTTCCTGCCGCGAGCTGTAAATCAGACATGGCCTCACACGCAGCACTGCCTGGGAGGGAGGACGCAGCAGTGCGGGGCAGGCCTGCCACCGGGAAGGGGCAGCAGCGCCCCCCTGCCGGCAGCACAGTGTAGTGGGACGCGACCTGGCTCGGCATCTGCTGAGGCGTGGCCAGGGACCCGGCCCCTCCACAAGTTTAACTGCAAAGGTTCTCAGCGTCCGTAGGAAACGTCCGATTTAACGGGTTTGAGATGCAAACGCTCTTTCTGCCGGCTCCACGCTGCCTGCCTCTGTCTGCACACGAGGTGGCTGAGCTCGGCTGCCAGCGGCCGCCTGGGCGAGCTGGGCTCTGGCCTGCACGCGGGGCAGCTTGTGGGTCAGAAGGGGCTCAGCGGGGAGCAGGGCGCCCATGTGCCGCCCCTGCCTCCCTGCCACTGGGCTCAGTGGCCCAGACACGGGTCCTCCGAGTGGGGGGCTCCATTCAGGAATGAAAACGGTCAGGGATCACAGCAGCTCAGGAGTGACAGCGGCCGTGTGCTCAGCTGCCCCTTGCCCTGCGTGCAGGAGGGACACGTTGGTTATGTAGCTTCCTCCCTCCCAGCGCCGCCGCCGCCCGAAGCAGCAGCAGCTCCTTAGACGTCCCTGGCTGGGTCGGGCCGGTGGGCGCTCCGTGGAGGGCTGAGGAGCAGCAGCTTTCTAACAAGCGTCTCCTCGCAGGGAGCGGGTGCCAGGACTGCGCCAAGAGGAAGCTGGAGGAGAACGGCATCGAAGCTTCCAAACAGCTCCGGCCCTCAGGTACCGAGGCTTCCTGTGCGGCTCAGGGTTGCTGACTTGTGGGTGGGGTGAGCTGCGTGTCACTCCAACTGCCCGGGGGGACCCCTCCAGACACATCTGCTCATTCACATTAGCGTGTTGCTAAAAAACACGTAGAGAACATGCGAGGTCAGCAGTGAATGCTCACGAAGTGAATACGCCACATATCCCATCCGGGTCCAGACGCAGAGCAGTGTTGGGAGCCCCTCCCCCCCATACTTGTCAGTCACCCCACCACCACCCAGGGGTGACAGCTGTCTTAGGCGCCCAGGTATCCTGTCGAGGAGGGTCGGTGCCACCCTGTGCCCAGGGCTCTGGGCGCCTGGTGCGGAGGAATCCCACGAGGGCGTCGGTGTGAGTCCTCTGTGCGTGCTGCATCCCCATTTCTCCCTCTGGGACCGTCTGTGGCTTCCTTGATTTTGCCCGTCCCCCGCCCCTCCTGGGTTCACACCACTGTCCACTGCTTCCGGAACGGCTTAGTTTGCATTTTCTGTCTCCATTTTTCCAAATCTTCTGCCAGCGTTCCAGAAGTACCTTCCGGCCTGGGGATCGGGGACTTTGACAGTGTGATCGCCAGTTTCCAGGGCTCTTGTTCCCCGATTGCTCTTTCTCAGCATCTGTTAGTTAGGACGGTGACACCTTCTCGGGCCTCTAAGAAGCAGAGACTTCCCTCGGTACCTGTCGCGACTCCATTCTGGAAAACTCCATTGGTGTGGTGTGGAGGGTTTTCAGATAACAGAGTTTGTTATCCTATCTAATAAAGCAGGAATATGCTAATTGACCGTCACTCCGTCACAAAGATGGCTGCACCCACAGCTGAGGCCAAGTTCCCATAAGGAGCCTTAATGATCAATCAGCAGGGACCTGAGGCTACGCCCTCCCCCACCCCTGTGGGACTTGACAGGGGACCTCAGGCCACATCCCAGCCCCAGTGCCAGGCCAGGGAACCTGAGGCCATGCCCCCCTCCCGGCAGGGCTTGACGGGGGACCTCAAGATGTGCTTCCCGTCCTGGTGATGGGCTAGGGACCTCAGGCTGCTCCCCCTGCCCCAGTGCCAGGCCAGGGGACCTCAGGCTGTGTACCCCACCAGGTGGGGCTTGACAGGGGACCTCAGGCCATACCCCCCACCCAGCGGGGCTTGACGGGGGACCTCAAGGTGTACCCCCAGTGCTGGGTCAGGGGAACTCAGGCCCGCGGAGGGCTGAGGAGCAGCAGCTTTCTAATAAGCGTCTCCTCGCAGGGAGCGGGTGCCAGGACTGTGCCAAGAGGAAGCTGGAGAATGGCATCGAAGCTTCCAAACAGTTTTTTTAGTGGGCTTGACGGGGCTTGATGGGGAACCTGAGGCTGTGCCCCCCTGCCTGGCAGGGCTTGATGGGGGACCTCAGGCCATGCCCCCCACCCAGCGGGGCTGACAGGGTATCTCAGGCCATGTCCCCGACCTGGCAGGGCTTGACATAGGACCTCAAGGCACACCCCCCGCCCCAATCTGGGCTGGGGGGCCTCAGGCCATGCCCCCTGTCCTGGCACCAGGCCAGGGGACCTGAGGCTATGCCCCCTGCCCGGCGGGGCTTGACAAGGGTGGGACTGGCCGGGTCTGGATCTAGCCCAATGTGGGGGGGCTGGCCGGGTCTGGGTCTCACGCGATTTTGAGGTGCATGTGGGTGGGCGGGGACTTGACTCTGCGTCTCCTGGTGTACCCCAGACTCTGACAGGAGGAAGGTTTTCATATACATTTTACTAATTTTTTTCATCTCTGACACTTCTATTATAGAGAAAGGGCAAATAGCAATATTAAATTATTTCCTCCAATTAATCCCCTTTTAATGTGCATGAATTTCGTGCACCGGGTCACTAGTTACTTTATAAAAAAACTTAAGTAAAACACTCTTAAACACTACATAGTAACCCAGCAGGAGTTTCTGGAGCTCTGAAGCATGTACCGTGTCAGTTGCCGACTTATTTATCATGTGAATTCATTCCTCGGGGTATGTGTGAGCCACCCTGCGATACTGCATTTCCTTCTACGCCCCGAGGAGTGAGCACTGCTGAGTAGTCTGTTGTAGATGGAAAGATCCATAATGAATGCAAACAGCAGTCAATCGAGAAGGGCGGCAGTGTTCCCATTGGCTGCTTGCAGAGTGAGTGGTGGCCCGGTTAGGACGGGTGGCCGGAGAGGGACGGTCGGGGGGTGAAGAGGAGGCGCTGGGAGCTCGTGGAGGGGGCAGCGGCTTCCATGGCCTTCCTGATCGTGTACAAGTTCAGGGCACGGAGAGCCTCACCGTGCCGTCGCTGACGGGGAGCCCACCATGAGAGCATTTCGGATAAAATTCTTGGCGGTCTCATGGGCTGTGGGTTCAGCTAGTGGAGACACGTGCAACTAAATAAAAACAAAAGTGTCTTCGAGGCATTTCCTTGGGGCCAGTGTTTCTTTCCTACGGTGTCTTCAGGGCCGCAGATGTGAGAGACCGGCCCGGGCGGTGGTCTCGCTGGACCGTGGGTTGCTGCTGCTGTGCATGCCCAGCCTTTCTCTCCGCGGGGCCTCGGAGCGGGGCGTGAGCCGCAGCGCCACCCCTGCTTCTCCCCGCAGCTTCTGCCTGGCAGGCCTTGGTCTCACGCAGCAAGCTGGCCCGGCCCTGCCCTGCGTGTGGGTGAGGCCGAGGTTCACCTTGGCGCTGCTGGCCGTCCTGCGCCAGCGGGAGAGCGGAGGGGGAGCCGCCCCGCCTGCACTCGCCCAGGCGCCATCACATGTGCTAACACCGCCTCTGCCCCCAGGAAGGGAGGAGCACCCATGTTCTCGGCGGGTTCCACAGCTCTTACAGGGCCCAGTGCCCGGTGGTACTTCACTCACAACGCCATTTCTGCACAATGGCTACTGTTCCCCCAAGGTGGAGGCATTTTCGGAGTCTCCAGCACTGAGAAAAACAAGGTTTTCTGAACTGGAAATCGGATGGCAAGTACTGTTTGGGGCTGAACCTCACATCTTGTATTCCTGTCTTTGTTTAAACAGACGATGCTGGCGCATCCTGAAATCTTTAAAACCAACCAAACCTGCAACTTGAACACCAGCCTTCTGTGACCGCAGTGCCGTACCCGGATGATAAGGAATGTTCGAGAACGCACAGGGACCTCTCACTTCTAACCGTCATGGACCCCGAGAGAGCCCTGTGGGGTGTGGCCCGCGGAGGCTGGGTGACAGTCCCACTGTGTGTGACTGCTCGGGGTGCAGCGCACGCCTCAGGTACCCTCCGTGCGGACTGGTGGACAGCTACCTCAGGGCCCGGGGCGGGAGGGGGGGCTCTGGGCTCCCCGACACGCCCTTCGGTGGGCTTTCCTAATAAAGGGGACAGCGGAGACTACAAGCAACAGTAGTTGCCAAAGAGAAAATAAGAAACCAGACTCCTACATTTTAAAACTTTTATGCGGAAACATGTAACCACAGGAGAAACTTTTAAGGTCTGTCTGTCACGTTGCTAAGAGTAAAGAATATCGGAGGTGTTGACTGCCAGTGAGAGTGACGTCCTAAAAGAAGGCCTGGATCGATGGGCTGCTTTGGAAGGCCGTAATTTTAGTGACTTGGCTCCAGGGAACGGCAGGTCTGTCCCTGAGCGTCAGCATCACCGCGAAGACCCAGAGGGCCTCCTCTTTCCTTAGCGTGCGAGGGAGGCGGGGAGAACAGCGGCTTGCCTCCCGTAAGTGCGCTTACTAGGGATTGAACCCGCAACCTTCTGGTGCACGGGATGGCGCTCTAACCATTGAGCAGCCCGGCCAGCGCAGAGGGCCTTGTCGGCCGTGCCGTACAGGGGGGTGCGAGTCCGCCGTGAGGCTGATGAGAAGTTACATGGAGCAGAGCAGGTTTTAAACTTGCAGTTGGAGTATCAGCCCCAAGGTTTCCAAGTCTCCCCTCCCCATCCTCCGCCATGGCACGTGACGGGCACAGCGGAGGCAGGCAGAGGGGGCGGTTGCTGTGACTGTTTTAGAGGCTGCCTACTTTCATGTGACTTTCTTGCCGAGCACTCTGACACTCCCCACTGGTGGCGCCGGAGCTCCCTCCGGCACAGAGAACTAGAAGCTAAGGTTGGGCTGTGTGGGCAGAGATACGCTGCAGCTGCTTAAGACCGGTCTGCTTCCAAAGCACGAAACGCAGCTTTGCTGCTCTGTCACACCGTTCTAACTGCGACGGTGTGCTCAGCCTTGCTCCAGTTACGACAGGCTTGTTTCACTTAATGAGACTTTTTACCATGAGTCGCCACTCAACTGTGAAATCACGTGATTACTTGAATGTGTTTAGTGTTTGAAAAGCGAACATGGGAGTTTAAGGACTCACAAAAGTGCGATCAGGGATGGATGTGTCTGAAGGTTGGGCAGGTGCGGGTATGGCCGCGTCACGGCAGGGAGTGACTTGGAAGGAGGGAAGCTCAGGACCAGCGCCGAGTGCCACGCCGGGGGGGGGGGGGGGGGACCTTGCTGCGGAGTGAGCCTGTCTGTGGGCAGCTCCGCCGTAACCCTCGTGTAAAGTGCAGACCTAAAGCAGCGTGACGACGAGTGAGGAACAGTTGGAGCGCACCTGCTTTGCCTATGTAAGGCTCTGTCCTTGAAAACTAGGTCAGGGGACAGCCTGGCCGCTCGTTACTGCAGCTACGACGTTCTGACATTTTAAATGGTGGTTTTAAATAGTTCCACGGGCACCTGCCTACCAGCCCCTTTGCTGCCTCACCGAAGCCTGAACTACTTGCTCTCCGGCCACAAAGAAGGTTGCTGACCTGCCAGTGACGCAGGTGAACTGCGCAGCGGAGCTGAGCTGCACGGAGATGTGCCAACCAGCAGACACCGTGAGCCCGCCAGCCCTGCCCCACCAGCGCCCTCAGACTCCCCTTCCACCACTGGACCCGGCGACGCCCACTACACCAGCCAACTGGGCGTTTTCAAGATCAGGTGCCGTGTGTGCTACAGTATCCGTGCAGTGTGTGTAAACCAGCGCTGCTGTTGTCAGTGGCGTTCCAACCCATTTCCTGTTGCTTGGTGGTGTGCATAGAAGGTGGTTTCAGGGATGCGAGGGTGCTGCCGTAGGGCTGCCTCCTGAGTCCAAGTGAGGAGAGAACAGGCAGCCCAGGAAGAGGAAGGGGACATCACAGTGCTAAGCTGATGTCTTTCAAGACAGGAAAGTCGGAGTGAGGTGAGACCGCCAGCACGGACACGAGGAACCAGGGAGACCGAGTGGCTTCTGCTCTCCACAGTTCTCAGAGGAGCTGTGAGCAGGGAGCAAGGCTGTGCTTCACGGTGCACGGTGCGTCCCGTGTTTGTGCGACGTGAGTGTAGTTGGGAAGCGAGTCCGCTGCTTCAGGAGCTCCTCCTTAGGGAGCACTTGGGCCCCACGGTCTCCACTGGACCAGCAGCACCTCCGCCTGCTCTGTCCGTCCTGCGATGGAAGTAGTCGAGCTGACAACGCTGCACCCTCTTTCCCACCCGGAACAAGGCACTGAAGTGGAAGTCCGTTGTTACTGGGGAAAGTCTGTTCCTTTCCTTAACAGAAATGACATTTAGGAAAATGCAGATTGCACTGAAGCAGATATAATTCATTTTCACCTTAAAATATTTTTGTTTATAAAATTGTAAATTGGAAACATTTGAAATTAGAATATTTTTATTGATATTTTCATACTGACATCAGTTCCTCTGAAATAATTTCTCAAAACCCAGGTTCAACACCCTACAATTAGAATATTCAGAAACCAAGACTATCCTTTAAACGTTCCTTAAATGGACAAGGCAAGACCAGAGGGAAGAGGATGCAGAATTCAAACTTTTTCTGGCTGGGTTTCAAAGTGCAACTTGAAACTATGGTAACAAAACTGTACCTTTTTTTTTTTTTTTTAACTGTTCAAAACTAACTCTCCCAGGAAACCTTCCCACGGGAACGGGCCGAACACCCCTAACGGCAGAGAGCAGCACCTTCGCTGGTCACGGTCGGCTTTCTCAGACGGCACACAGGCTGGCTGGCTGGCTCCACGAGTTGGTTACTCACAGTTGAACCTGAGAGTGAGAACTGAGCAGTGATGACTTGACCACAGCTAACATCCGCTCTGAGAGCCGGCAGCCGCGCCGGGCACTCGGACCCTAGCGGGACTCTCGCTGTCTTCTGCTGCCTTCTTCGCCTTCCGTGTCGGGATACTGAGAGAGATCTAAAGTCAGAACTCGGCTGAACATGTAGTCGTCATGCTGAAATGGAGAGCAGACCGAAGTCAGGCCTCCTCTGTAGGAAAAAGGTGCTATTAAGCCTAAAACAAGAGCCAGCAGTGAGCCTGGATTTGCACTTCAAAGGAAACTTAGGGCCACTCAGAAGGTGTCAGTGGCTTGCATTCACATGGGCTTGCTCCGCTTATTTCTGTATTACCTGGGACAGGGTAGCAGGATGTGCCACGCCAAATTACGGCTGTGAGATGCGGGAAAGCTCTGAACGCTGGCCACAAGTCGTTGTTTCTAAATTCGCCCCTTCCCTCCTCCCAATGAAAGGCACCTCTGATCTGCAGAGCAAACCTGCTTGTTCACCGCGCCCCTGGTCACCTTCCACCTCGGCTCCCCCTCCCCCCACTCCCCCCTCACGTCAGCCTAAGCCTGGAGAGGAGCCCGAGTGCTGGCCGCCCTTTGGTTCCTCAGCCGTGAAGCTCTGCTTGTCTCTGTCCTGCCGGTCTGGCTCCCAGGCCCAGCCAGAGCCCCTAGGATGGGCAGGCGACTTCAGATGGCTTTCCTCCCTTACACCGCGTGAGAATTCATTTCTCCGCTGCAGCCTGTCTCCCGGGGTCCCCCAAAATTTGCAGGCACAGGAAGGGAAACTACTTTTATCTTAGCAACTCTGTCCAAAATTGGACTTCTCAGAAATACTCCATTACCTCGAGTATTTTGAATGGCTTAAGAAAGATTTGTTCACCTTCTACAGGTTACTACACAACTTGGAACTTTCAGTCAATGTGTGTTTCCCTCTGGTACTGTTTGAAGATAAATGGTTCCTTGTTAGTTCTACCACAATGCATTTGCTTTTGCTTACAACCTTCAAACGTTACAGAAATAAGAATATAATATTACAGCTTACTTTGTGTAAATATGTACTATTATTTTATAAAGAAAATTCTGTAATTTCCGATCTTAAATCTCTCTGTACAGTCACAGAAAAACACCTGAATTTTACTTTTACATCTCACTTCATTAAACCACAGTGTAAGCCTGAGCTCTCCCTGCAGAACCCCAGCAGGAGCTCGTCCCAGGAAGGAAGAACGGGAGGTGTGCGCATCGTTACCTCCGGGTAGATGCCAATCAGGGCGTCAGCCTTGGCATAGAACTCCTCTTTGAGGGAGATGATGATCATCTGGAACTGTTCCTGAGTTTGCTCTTTGATGTAGCTTGCTACCTGGGAGGAAGGAAAGAGCACACGTCACCAGCAAGGAAGGCCTCGTTTCTGGGCCCTAGGGCTAGTGATCCTGCAGGTCTGTTTGCCCATTTTAGGTGACAGGAACTTACTGGCCTCCCTGGTAACTTGGCAAACCCACTACAACCACAGAAGTAGCTCAGATTCTAAAATAAGAGGTTAGGAAAGGTACCTCATTAAATCTATGATCTAAAACTTTAAGGATATTTTTAAGGACAAAACTCTACCTTATCTACAATACGGTATAAACAGTCAGTCTTTATAACAGTATAAAAACTACCACTCAGCTATTTTATGAGGGAAAGAAGGGCTGGTATTTAAACTTCCAACTTCCTCTTTTGCCAACTCAAAGCCTGAAAGGGGAAAGCATGGCAATGACATGTATTCATAACCCAGCCATCAGGCTGGAGGTGGGTCTTCAGGAAGGTCACTTCCCAGGGCTGAACAGAATACAGTCTGCACAGAAGTGGTCTTAGCACCTGCTCAGAGCCTGGATACTGGTGACCTGACTCAAGCCGCAGCTCACTGAGACGCTTGCCAGCTCCCTGGCTCTCCCTGGGCCTGGAATGGGTCTTCTCTGGATGTACTGGTCTTGGCTGACCCGCGATACTAAGGACGCAGCGCTGGAGGCAGGAATGGCGAGCTCCAGGGAAGGAGGAGTCACGAGGGAGCTGCATCCTGGGCGGAGGGAAACTGCTCTGACTCAGAGAAGGAACGCCGACTTTAGAGGCAGCAGCAGTCACTGTGACGCAGGACTGACGTCCCGGACACTGACTGGACTGGGAGGGGAGGTCGGATGCAAAGATGGAAGGCGTGCATGTTGCCTGGAGAGTTGCCGGGTTAGGGTTGGGCACCCTGATCACAAGCAGTGCTGGAGCTGCTGCTTAGATGTTCATCCTACAAAACTGCTCCCTGAGTGTGCAGTGGGGTGCCAGGAGCGCACATCTCTAAGGGAAACAGAGCGAAGAGGCTTTGAATACACAGGAGAGGTGATGACAGTTCTCAAGTAGACCGAGTACCTGGAGATGCCATGAATACATCTCATTTTGCCAGAAGATACGGACATCCTAAATGCCACTGAGAGAAGATGCAGTCACCAAAGTAAGATGTCCCCTCCTCCTCTGTAACAAAGGACAGGGGATACGAAGTGCCCACACTCACCACAGGGGCGATGCCCTCATGAGTCAGGCCCGCAGCCCAGGCAGCTGGTGCAGACTGGCTGGCGTTCGAGGTGTTCTTCTGTCCCTAGCGTTCTTTAACCCGCGAGTCCGGCAGGTCACAGAATGTGGCTCTTGCCTGTCCTCTACGAGGTTCAGGGACCAGTTTGTGGGGCTGAGGCTGTGCTGTTCTGTGTCCACTGTGACGTGTGCAGAGAGCAGGCACCAGAGAGACACGGGTGAGACGAGTGTTCCTTGGGAAATGCTGAGAGGCAACCTCATGCCATTCGAAGGTGCCTCAGGCTGAGCTCCTGGAAGTCCCAACTCCCAAGCCTTTCGCAGAGACTCCGAGGAGAAGCCGCAAGTCCGCTTCAGAGACTCGGAACCTGAATAGCACCCCAGGATTAAATGCATCTCGCAAAGGGGGCCTCATTAACCACGCTCACAAGACTAAGGTGTAAACAGGACGCCAGTTTGCCAATTACTAATGAGAAACACATCGGTGGCAGGACCAGGGCAGCCTCCTGGTCGATCAGCAGCTGTGAAGCAAAGGCCAGCCGTTTCTGGAGGAAGGGCGTGCCTGGAAGCAGCAGCAGAAGTCTGGTTCATCCATCCTCGGAAGTGGGTTTTCTCTGCAGGAAGGCGTCTGCAGGCCAGAGGGACCCCTGCCCTGGGGAGTGCTGGGTCCTGCCAGCATGTGCTCTGTCCTTTGGCCACGCTTCCATGGTGGAACCATTCTCATGTCAAAAAGTCGAGATGTGTGGCCCGAGAGCCTCTTCCAGGTGGCTTGTGTGTCTGCACTGATCTTCCAGGCTGAGCTGGGACTGGACTCTCAAGAGTCAGCTGTTTCCTTTGTCCCCTCATTGTCCTAAATACTGGAAACGGGGTCCTGCACAAGCGCGGCAACTGGACAAATGTTAGCAAGTGTAACGGGAGGGGCCGTTTGAACTTCAGTTCTTCTGAAATTTTAGTTCAGATGTTAGTGTGGGGCTTTATTACACGACTAATTTGGTCCTGTTTGCCCTGGGTCTATTAGTGACCCTCATGTCCCAACCTCTAGATCAGGAGAACCAGCACCGTAATCTTCCCTTGACTCCATGCAGACTCCCTAACAACTCTGGGCTCCCCTAAACCTTGAATGAAACTCCCTTGAACCATGTTGTTTGTAGATATTGAATTTAGATTTGATTTTTAACCAATAGTTATCGAACAGTTTTTGCTCAGGGTATACTGAATTATAGGCATCCTGTTGGAAATGAAAAGCAGAAAGGAACTTACTTTGCCAATGTTAGTATTGTCCAGGGCTGCATCCACTTCATCCAGAACAAAGAACGGAGCAGGCCGAAAGCTGGAAAAAATGACAAGTTACCACTTCCCGTTTGTTTTACAAAGACTTGGAGAAGAGGGGTAACCACATGCAGACATGTCCTTTCGGATGCTTCTGTCCAGGTCCCCAGTGAGCTCTATGTAGCTAAATCCAATGATCAATTCTCAGTCCGTGTTCCAAGTGTCCTGTGCAGGTAGTACCTGGGGCGGTGCTCTCGCCTGTTCCTCTGATGTCAAGGGTGTCAGGGTCCCTCCCCCCCTTACTGCTCCTTCCCAGTCTGGTCTGCCAACTCCCGGTCTGCCTATTGAACACTGGGGGCCCATGGGGCTCCGTGCTCAGAGCTCTCCTCTACCTAATGAGCGCCTTGGTGGTTCCACCTGATCCACGTTGTAAATGATATCCACGTGTGAGGGCTCCCACACTTCTGAGTTCTGATCTCCTGAACTGTCACTTCACACATTTCACAGCTTACTCAGCAGTTCCTCATGGTGTCTAATAAATAGCTCAAACTCCTCCACAATCAGACTCCTCACCTGCCGTCCAAACCTAATCCCTCCTGAGGTGTCCCTGTCCTCAGTTAATGGCAGCTGTCAGCACCCCAGCCATTAGGCCAGAACCCGGAGCCACCCTGACTCTTCCATGCCCCACGCTCCTCTCTGACCCCTCTGCTCTCACCCTGGTCCCACAATAGCTCCCTAACCCGTGCCTGCCGCTGCTGCAGAGTCTCTACAGATGCCAGGCTCACTCTGGCCGTATAGGGCCTTTCACTTGCTGACCGCTGTGTCTACAACATTCTTGCTCCCCTAATTCCTTTAGATCTTTGCTCAGTTGTTACCTTCCCAAAGAGCCCTTCCCGGATGACTCTCTTTAATATTGCAAACCCTTCCCTAGCACTATCCATTCTTTGCTTTAATTTTTCTCCCTACAGCGTTTGCTATTTTGTCAGTCTCCACATTAAAGAATTCTTTTGTTAATCCACCTTAGTTATCATGTCTTCCCCACCTAGAATGAAGTATCTTTGGGACGGATTTTGCTTTGTTCTCTGCTCTCTCTCCAACGCCTAACCACCACCTGGCACAGTAAATATATGATGCTTATCTGTTGAATAAGTGGGTGGGAGTGATACCTAGAAATCATCTCATTCTGGCAAGATTGACTCAACACAAGCTCCCGTGAGGCCCTGCTCAGCTTTCCCTGAGCCCCTGCATTAATGGCATTGCTTTCCTTAATGGCCTATTCCTCTTCCTTCTCGAGGTCAATAGAAACCAGCTGTGGAACTGTCATGCCATTCTTCCTGACATGAGAATAGAGGCAGCAGCATCTCCTGAGATCTTCACCTAGTGCTCTGGATGCTGCAAGCCAACTGCCTTCATGTTAGCTAACTTTCCCTTGATTTAGTTGATAAACAGTGCCCATCAGTGGAAATGAGAGGTGAAACATCTTTTTCAGAAGATATATTTAGCTTAACATTCTTTACTAAACAGCTGATCGCCAAATGTGGACTAGGAAAATAATATACAAGTTGCGTGTTTTTGTTTGATTGGGGTTTGTCACTGTTTTTCTTGCAATTCTGGTGTCACATCTGGCCATTCCAAATATTTATTTTTCTTCTTTCTTTCTATAAATCTAAAATATCAGAAGCTACTGATAATAAAAATTTAATAAAAATCTGAATTTTCTCTTAGATTTTCTGTCTAAATTGTTATAGACGCAAAACATCATCTGAATCGTCTGGCTGGAGAAAACAGTTTTGTATTCACATGTTGCTAAACACAACTAAAGACAAGCAAGGAACAGGATCCTGTAGGACAAGCATGTCAAACTCCAAGGCTAACACAAACCAAATAAACAAGGCATGCGGCGAGACATGCTGCTGTAGGAGGTCCGCTTGGTTTCTGTGCTGACGCAAAAGCCCCCGTGCTCACGGTGACCTTACCTGTGCTCACGGTGACCTTACCTGTGCACGGCGAACAGGAGCGCCAAAGCTGCCACGCACTTCTCTCCCCCTGACAAGTTGTCCATGGGCATGAACCGTTTGCCCGGGGCCACACAGTTGTAGCCAATTCCCTCCAAGTAAGGCTCTTCCGGGTTCTCTGGGCTAAGAAAAGCCTGAAACACATGGTACTGATTCAGCAAACCAGAAAAGCACTTGGGAAATTTCAACTTGGATTTGCAGCAGGCTTAGCTGCAAAGTATTTCATTGGTCGTGTTTTCCTCCATTTTGGGAAAAATATCAGTGCCTGTAAATAATGTACTTAGCTCTACTGCAGTCACAGGCAACAGGGTTGTCTGGGTGGGAGAAGAGGGAAAGCATTCTAACATACATGAAGACCAGGCCTTCCGCACTGACGTCCAAGCCACAGCAGCACATGCCACGGCCTTTAACTAGTCTCCATTCAGATCACTCACTGGTCCGTTCGTTAACCGTTTATGGGACACCTATTTTGGGCCATGTACTGTGGACTCAGAGATGAATCCTGCCCTCAGAGTTAAAGGGACTTTCATGGTCCTACTTTACTGAAACGAAGTAAATGATTTCTGGTTGGAATTCGAAGTATCTGCTCTAGGATCAGCTCTCGGGCATAACGGAGCACCGTAAGAGTAACAGCAGACACCAAGACCCCATCTGCATCTCTATTCCATATTCAGCTCCATAGCATTTGTGTGGATTTTGACAACAGGAGTGCTCACAGCAGAAACCACCATTACGATGGACAGATCTGGATCTGAATCGGCCTTTTGTTCTTTCCCCCCCTTTGTTACTCAGGTCAACTTCCTAAGCCCAGATAACCATCTACCAAGATCCTCCACATTACCCTGCCTACACTTCAGAGACCACTGCAGTTCTCTAAAATCAAATTAGTACTAGACAATTCCAGAAGTAAAGGGAACTTGGAAACTAAATGATTGAAGCCACTCATTTTGCAGATGGAGAAACGGGATGAGAGAGATCTGGGCGTGTCCAGGCTGGCGATGCTAGATTCGGGGGACCTAGCACAGCTGACTCTGTCCTGTCAGTGGGTCACTCAACGTGGTGGGTATTTGTTTCCCATCAGGAAAAAGCACTACCAATAACACAAAGTTCTTACTAACATTTTGGGGTAAAAAGATACATACTTGGGCACTGTTGTTTCTGCAGAGCTTCTTGTAGATCTGATCAATTGAGACTGAGATGTGCTCAAAACACTGGCTGAAAAGATCATATCTCCTTTTTTTCACCTGTTCAAACTCTTGCCTACACATTCTGGCTTCCTTTCTGCTGGCCTCAAAAGCTAAGAGAGAATCAGTGTGGTTTACTTTAGAGACCAGGGCGGTACTTCTCTTCAACTTTAAAGCATAAGTTATTTTTTAAATTAGATTTTGATTGTCTTAAATAAAATCTACATGGAAAATAACTCAATTATTAACTCCACGGTTATGGCTCTTACAACTGACAAGCCCTTTTTCTGATAGGGTGAATTTTAAAATAATGACAAGTTCTAATACAGTATCTAATATGCCTATTATGCTAATATAAAATATATTACCTGTTCAAAAATAACCAATAAACTTGTTTTTTAATTAAAGTAGAACACTTTTCAAAAGGGGAGCAATTAGTGATTCAGTATTAAAAGAACATTAAGACCACAGAGAAAAATCCTATCTAATAAAAAGGTAATATGCAAATTAATCATTATTCTGCTATACCCACAAGCCACGCCAACCAGCCAATCAGGAGTGAATATGCAAATTAACCCAACCAAGATGGCTACAGCCACAGAGAGCAGAAGGGAGGCTTGTGTTTCCCCGGCAATGGAAGAAGCCAAGCTTTCTGCCTGCCCTTGCCCGCCTAGGCCTCCACTCAAGGCTACAAAGTTTCAATTGTAGAAGATAAACAAACCCCAGATACCAGGGCCTCTGCTTGGGTCTCCAGCCGGCGTGGCTGGCCTGCAAACCACCACAGGCCCCTCGCCTAGGCCGCCCCAGGCTGCAAGGGAACCCCCACCCTGATCTGGGACACCCTTCTGGGCAAACCAGCTGGCCCCCACCCATGCACCAGGCCTCTATCCTATCTAATAAAAGAGTAATATGCAGATTGACCATCACTCCAACACAAAAGATGGCTGCCCCCATGTGGTCAAAGATCCTGCCCCCATGTGGACACAAGATGGCCACCACAAGATGGCCAGCAAGGGAGGGCAGTTGGGAGGGACCAGGCCTGCAAGGGAGGGCAGTTGGGGGCGATCAAGCCTGCTGGGGAGGGCAGTTAGGGGTGACCAGGCCTACAGGGGAGGGCAGTTAGGGGAAAACAGGCTGGCAGGGGAGCAGTTAGGCATCAATCAGGCTGGCAGGGGAGTGGTTAGGGGTGATCAGGGTGGCAGGCAGAAGCGGTTAGGGGCAATCAGGCTGCCAGGGGAGTGATTAGGGGGGTGATCAGGCTGGCAGGCAGAAGTGGTTAGGGGCAATCAGGAAGGCAGGCAGGTGAGCAGTTGGGAGCCAACAGTCCTGGATTGTGAGAAGGATGTCCGACTGCCCATTTAGGCTGGTGGGATCGGGCCTAAACAGGCAGTCGGACATCCCTCGAGGGGTCCCAGATTGGAGAGGGTGCAGGCTGGGCTGAGGGACACCCCCCTCCCCGTGCATGAATTTCGTGCACTGGGCCTCTAATATACATATAATAAAAACAAATACACAATCCAGGGTGGGATTGCTGAGAAGTGTTATAGAAATCAAAACCCAAACACCCAGGAGTATGAGCTTGCTAAAGGTCACCGTCTGTGGACTCCTGAAACTTGTCTCGGACAGTCTTTAGGTTCTCCAAGGCTCTGAGGTTTGGGGCTGCCGTCCTCAACAGGACTTCTTCTTGCGATGCTACTTGTTGCAGAAGGAGTCTAAGGTGGGCCTCAACTTCTTTATCAGTTTGTAGAGCCTATTATTGGCAGAGAATAGCAATAGTTAGCATGCCTTTTAGATCCCAACTGCTAAGGGATCAGGCACAGAGCCCTGTGTGTGGCTTCCAGAGTGGCTGCGCCCTCATTGGCTTTAGCTGGTGTTAGAGACACTGCTCTCTTGGAATGTGCTTCACCTCCATTTTCTTAATCTGTCTAGAAAGCGACAATTCAGCTACCACCTTCACTTACTCTTTCATTAAAGATACTGACCATCTATTAGACACCGAGGATGCAATGATAAAAACTTGCCCTTCAGGAGCTCACAGGGAAGTCAGACACACACACACGGCAGCTACAGCAGTGTGGGGCCCCTAGCAGGCAGCACAGGGACCAAGGGGCAGGGAGGGGCCGTCCCTCCACCTGGAGGGCATCACCAAAGCTGAAAGCCCAACAACGAACAGCACTAACTTGAGCGAGGAGGAAAGAGAAAGGGGGTGGTGCAGGCATGACCTTCCAGGAAAATCACCTTCCCCTCTCAGAGGGCCTTAATTAATATATGATAAAGGTGACAATTTATTGGGAAAAGAATGATTTGAAAAAAACATGGAGTAAATTGCTTAACTTAGGTACCTTTTAAAAAATAGATTATTTCATACCATATGCTAAAATCAATTTCAGATGAATTAAAACCATAAACAGGAAAAAATATATTTATTCAATAATGAAGTCGGAAGGACTTTGTAAATAATAAAGCACTAAGTAGACTATAGAAAAGACAGAAGCTTTCTTTTTGATTGCCTGAAGCTACCACAGGACGATCAGAGCCCAACACACGTAACAAACATGACGAACACATGAAGGGAAAGCTGTGGAGGGTACTGCTCTGCATCCCTGCCTTCACCATGTCCCCCGACCCCTTCACAAGCCCCCGGGGACCACCTCTCCCTCATAAGTCCGTGTACCTGGGGGAGGGGTGACCGGTCAGGAATGAAGTGTCTCAGTTCAGGCCCCTGTGACGAGGGGACGAGAGCTGAAGCGTAGGAAGAGCCTGCCTTAACGTTAAGAACAGCGCCGCTGCGAAAGGCCTCTCTCCTCGGAAGAACGGCTGCCGTGGCTTTGCTCTCCTGAGAAGCAGCCTCCGGACAGGCAGATGCCAGGAGCCAAGAGCACATGCCCACAGGTGACTGAGCGCAGAGCTGCCAAGCTAGAGGCCCAGCCCTGAGCCCTGGTCCGTGCTCCACAGCGGGGCAGGCGCCACCACTGGGGCACTGCCCTGGACCTGCCGGGAGATTCAGGATGCGGAGCACGCTGGCTACTCGTGTCCACTGCAGGACTTCCAAGCCTTTCATGCTCACTGGGAGCCTCCAAGAAGGGGCTGGCCTTCCAAACAGCTGGTGGCTGTTGGCAAGACGTTTCATGGTGCAGTGTCCTACTAACACGCAGTGAGAGAGGCTGACACACACATTTGAAGTGTAACCTACCGCCATGATTTCATAAACCATCAGGAAACCCGCCCTCCAGCACTTACGCTCCATGGACTAAATAAATTATTCTGCTTTAAATTTCCAATACACTGCTGGTCATAGACAACGAAACCTTCCGCTTACCTTCAAGTCCTCTCTCAGGGAGCTGTAGTCTATCTCAATGGCTGCTTCTCTCTCATAGATGTCCGTTGTGGCCTGGGTACTTTCCGCTTCAGTTCCCAACTGAAAAACACAGGAGCCCTTTCCTTGTTACCTGAAATGGCGTCTCCGCGCATCTGTCTGCTCCCCGCTCCAGCTGACTGTCCTCTCGCTCAGATTGGAAGGGGAAATCTCCACAATGCCGCGAGGCCATGCAGGCCTGGCCCCGGCCGTCGGTGCCAGTTCCCCTGTGCCACTGCTCCGGCCGCACAGCCACCCAGGGCCAGCCCACTGACCTCCACCTGGACAACTGTCCCCGAGATGTGTGTGTCACTTTGCCACTCACCTACTTTCCAACTACCTTTGCTTAGGCCACCAACAGCCTCTCCATCTACGATGCACACCTCCCCCCACCAAAGCTCCCGATTCCCTTTCCTGCTTTGTTTTTCAGCCGCACCCAACACACGAGTGCTGTACGTGTACCACTGTGTGTGTGCACCAATTTGTCCCCTACCTGAACGTGAAGGAAGGGATTTGGGGCATATGTGTTCACTGCCTAGTGCAACCCCTGGCAACACTTACTCCAGTGTCAATGTGTATTCCTCTCGGAAGGAAGGAAGGAAGGAAGAGAAAAGAAGGAACACATAAACGAGCACTTATTCAGCTGCAGGCTTCCTGTTTGTGTAATGCTGACACCAAACACGAAGATTCACAGATTAAGAGAGAAAACCTTTGTCACCATTTTTTCTAGATATTCTCTGAAAAACAAATGAGACTATTTTGGGAATTATGCCTACATTTTATGTAATATGTTAAAATAGTTCACTACATTATGCCTACATTTTATGTAATATGTTAAAATATGTTAAAAGTTGAACCTGAATACAAACGTGATGCTGAATCCCTGAATCTCTCCATCCCATTATCTAACTTGACACTGAATTTTGTATTCAGCTTCCATGAGGCATCTGGTGACTGGCTACGCAAACCCTGGTCATAGGGCCAGCGCGACGAGCCTCAGCCGGGAGCCGTGACAACTGCACGCTCCTGCGCAACAAGATCCCGGCTGCGTTATGCTCCCAGAGCGACCTGGGAACCCGGGATCCGGTGCGGGCTCCACACAGCACAAGGATCTTCTGAGAACCCTGGCAGGTGCAGGCAACTCACTCTGTCTGAACAGGTCAGGGAAAGGGCAGCCTCGGGTTCTACCTCACTACTGTACAAGACAATTACTCCTCCCCAGGGCTCCTTGCTCACCGCTGGAGAGACGGTGTATGCTGCATGCCTTTGCTCTCCTGGGCTCTACGGCATACCCTGTGCAGCAGCTCTATGACATGCCACCACTAGACATGCTGATGACATTTTAATCAGGGACTCGCCGTGACAGGCCGCCAGCTTTCTAGTAGAAAGTGTTTCCCAGCTGCAGAAACCGGACTCTGGCCTCCACCACAGCCCGTGGGATCCTGCTTCTGTGTAAGACATTCATTTCACTGGAGGGCCTGGGCCTCTTCACTCTCCTGGCCATGTTACTCTTCACGCTGTAACTAGTGAACGCAATACTCCAGTGTGGCCTGACCAGCACAAAGTGGAACAAAACTACCGCTTTTTCTTTTTAGATAATAATTCAGTATTAGTCCAGCTTAAGGTCTTCACACCTGCTCTGAAATACCCCCTCACCGAACAGGAAAGTGTTTCAAGCTAATACATCAGTAAATAACCACACTCCTGGCGGGCAAGGCGCAGAAGGACTGGAGGTTTGCCAGTTGAAAGAGCAACAGGACCCACAGCACTCACGCAGAAGCCGGTCACTAAGTCTGCTTCCTCCTCCTCCTCTGTAACGTACCTCTTCTAAAATGACACTGCCTTTAAGCAGACTTTCTATTGCTTTCCATCTGCTTCTGTTAGCAGACCCATCCCTTCCCTCTCCGCACCCACACGCGTGGACACATGACCCACAGGGAGCCAGAGTTCCTCCCCAGGACTTTTCTGAGGTCAGGAAGCTTCCTTCCCTCTGGTCAAAGCTCGTGGACACAGCTGCAGCCTATGGGGAAAGCTGACCTGAGAAAATAAAGCCAACAGATGCCCAGCCAGAGTGAGTTCTTAGTGTTCAAATTCCTGGACTGAGTCATGCATGAGACCACCTCCCCTCTAGCCCTATCCATTTACTTCCCCCACCCCCAAAGCCATTTGAAGTGGGTTTATGTCACGTGTGGCCAGAAACTGTTTTCTCCTTTCCTCACCTCCTGCCTAAAATGTGATCTCTGCTAAAATAGAGAAAAAAAGACTCTGAGTATATTAGCTTATCAGATTTAGGCTGTAACAAGTAGTCAATATTAGCAAGAGAAGTATGGTTTTATAGATGCTTCATTCGGAAGATTCCAAAGGATGGAGGCCTCTTCTGGAGCGGAAGGCTGGATGGAACCTAACCAACTTTGTCTGAGGGCAGAGCAGAGGGGGAGGGATGTAGGAAGCAGAGCAGAGAAGTGGTTCACTAACATAGTAAGAATCAGAGATGACATAAGAGGCAAAACAAAGAACTATTTTCAGCATCTTCTGGATTAGCAATATTAAGATAGTCTTTCTGAACTACACAGCCATATCTTTCCTAACATGGGAGACAGACCTAAGGGTGCATACGTCCAATGAACCTAGAGCAGAGTGATTAAATGCAGTGAGAAAAAAACAAACCAATGTCCGTTAGCAGACCCTGCTTTATCTTCTGATTCCTTGGGGTCCATTCTTACTTCCCCTGCCCTCTCACTACGTGCATGGACTCAGTGAGGCATGTTCTTGTGAGAACCACCTTGAGTTGTTGGTGAAGGTGCAGATGCAATGCTACCGAGTGCAGGGAACTGCCCCTGCCGGTGGCCTGCGTGCTGCCTGCAGCCCCTGCGGCACCTCCCCAAATGCCCCAAACTCCATCAGCTTTACTCTCCGGTCTCTCTGGGAATCTCTACACAGGCCAGAAGCTCTGGTCCATCTGTGGGCTAAAAGGGCCTGGATGAGAAGGGACAGGAGAGAACTGCACAGAGCTCCTGGTCCTGGGAGTAACGACCGATGGCTCTCTCTGTCCCAGGAGGAGGTCTTCCCTGCCTGCAAAGGGGCTTTAGATCACAGGCACAGTCCGCAGAGCTGGGATCCACTAAGCCAGTGGTCAGCAAACTCATTAGTCAACAGAGCCAAACATCAACAGGACAACGACTGAAATTTCTTTTGAGAGCCACATTTTTAAAACTGAAACTTCTTCTAACGCCACTTCTTCAAAACAGACTGGCCCAGGCCGTGGTATTTTGTGGAAGAGCCACACTCAAGGGGCTAAAGAGCCGCAGTTTGCCGACCACTGCACTAAGCAGCACGGGGCATGACAGTAAGTTCGACACAATGCATCATTAAAAACCATCGGCTAGGATACCTCTACTTCAATGATGTCATCCAGAGACCCCAACAGGAGGAGGAGTTCAATGTCTTGAACTTTACAGTCAAGCAGCATATTGTGCTTCTCTAGCCGTTTCTGTTCCAGAGAAGACTGAACGATGACGACTTCTTTTTGCCTTTTCCCCACTTCCCTGCAAACACAGATATGAAAAAGCGACGCTATTTCACTCATCAAGTGAAGTTGCATCAAAGAAGAAAAATGTGTTATAAGCTTACATGAAATTATTTTTTTTCTATGAGTGCTATAAGTTCTCAAGCGATCCACTGATCCTAATGTGATTAGTGAGTCCAAGGAAGAATATTCAATAATGAGTATTCTTCCGTTAATCAGGCTAACAATGTTTTTTCCTGCTTACTTTAATTCTAAATCTGTACAAATTTTAAAGCTGCATTTCTATTTATGTATTTAATTGAATTTAATGGGGCGACAGTGGCTAATACAATTACATAGGTTTCAGGTGTACAATTCTATAATACATCACCTGTATAACTATACTGTGTGCTCACCATCCCAATCAAGCTGCATTTCCCCCCGAATATAAGCTCTACTAGAGGCCCAGTGCACGAAATTCCCTCAGCCAGGCCTGCGCCCTCTTGCAGTCCGGGACCCCTCAAGGGATTGTCTGCAGTCGGACACCCTTAGCGCTGCCCCGGAGGTGTGAGAGGCTCCTGCCACAGTGGCTGTGCTTGCCAGCTGTGAGCCGGGCTTCTGGCTGAGTGGTGCTCCTCCTGTGGGAGTGTACTGACCACCAGGGGACATCTCCTGTGTTGAGCGTCTGCCCCCTGGTGGTCAGTGTGTGTCATAGCCATTTGGTAGGTTTGCATATTAGCCTTTTATTATATAGAACTAAAGGCCTGGTGCACGAAATTCATGCACTCGGGGAGGGGGGGCTGTCCCTCAGCTCGACCTGCACCCTCTCGCAGTTCTGGAGCCCTCAGGGGATGTCCAACTGATGGCTTAGGCCCACTCCCCGGCAGTCAGACATCCTTAGCACTGCTGCAGAGGTGGGAGAGGCTCCCGCCACTGCCGCTGCGCTCACCAGCCGTGAGCCCGGTTTCTGACTGAGTGCACTGACCACCAGGAGGCAGCTCCTGCACTGAGCATCTGCCCCCTGGTGGCCAGTGCGCATCATAGAAACCAGCAGTTCTGCCGTTCAGTCAATTTGTATATTAGCCTTTTATTATATAGGATATTGCTTTTTTTTTTTTGTTGTTAATCCTTGCCCAAGGGTACTTTTTCCCATTGATTTTTAGGAAGAGTGGAAGAGAGAGGGAAAGACAGAGAGAAACATCCATGTGACAGAAACACATCAATTGGTTGCCTCCTGCACGAGCCCCAATCAGGGCCTGGGCTGGGGAGAAGCCTGCAACTGAGGTACATGCCCTTGACCAGAATTGAACCCAGGATCCTTGGGGCCTCAGGATGATGCTCTATCCACTGAGCCAAACAGGCTAGGGCTAAGCTCTACAATTTAGAACCTCAAACCAAGAAAGTCTCTTAGCGAGAGAAATCTCTTGCTAATTAAGTCCCTGCACAGCTAACAGTCTGAACTTTTTTACCACCACCACTAATGTAATGTCTTCCGTCTTTTTAAAAATTTTTTTATTGATTTCAGAGAGGAAGGAAGAGGGAAAGAGAGATAGAAACATCAATGATGAGAGTGAATCATCAATCTGCTGCCTCCTGCACATCCCCTACTGGGGATTGAGTCCACAACCCGAGCATGTGCCCTTGACTGGAATCAAACTCGGAATCCTTCAATCCACAGGCTGACGCTCTATCCACTGAGCCATGCTGGCCAGGTGTGCCTTCTGTCTCAAATAAAGATTTGGGAATTTTACCAGCTGAAACAATGTATGATTTTAAAGAGAAGCTAGAAACAGAACCAAAAAGTGAAATAAGAATTATCTGATTTTCAAGAATATGACAACAAATATGTGGTTCTGTTTAAACTTAAAAAAAAAAATCAAGAGTAAACAAACTTGCATTGCAATCAAGACTCTTGGACAAAAACTTTTTGTCTCTGTCTTGTGTGGATGAAAAGGGGTCACACACTAAACCTGACAAGCTCAGAGGAGGCCTACATGGCTGGCCTTACAAACTCAGACTGAAATAACTTACGGTTTTTATGCAGGCTGTGAAATAATTCACAACTTAAAGAAGAGATGCAGAGAGGAAGTGTGGGAAGCCACCTATTGTCTTCACTATCAGAGAAGTGTAAACAAAGAGCCCGGAAAGCTGGTGAACCTTGAGCCCCTGACAAGGGCCAGAGCTATGCACCGATTGTTTAGTCCAGACAATGGTGGCTCAAGCAATTTCCTGACCAAATAGTCTCAGAGTAAATCTTTCTAATATTTACTGACCTTTAAGATTGTCTGTTACCGGAATTGCCTGCCTAAGGGCTAGACGTGTATCCAAAATTGAATAAAAGGTTGGCAGGGCCGAGCACCATGGAAGTCCTTCTCCTTGCGTTGGGCTTCCCGCCTGGTCCCCAATATTTCCAAATTATTATTTCTTGTCTCGTCTCTGTCATTTACAGAAGGCCCTTCTCCAGATCCCAAACCCTGAACCGCGCAGAACGTGGATCACACAAGGAAGTTTATTTTACTTTCTCTGAAGGGAAAGGGCAGGTGTATTGCCAATCAACACAAGAGCAAAGAACAAAAAGCTGCCCGCCTTTTTAAAGCCGTGGTTGCTGTTGCTAGGTGACAAGGAAGGGAGGAGGATTTGGGGACTGAAATAGAGAAGATATCAGGGGGTGGGTCTTTGTTAGTTTTTCAGGGGACAGACCAGGCAGATGTCCTAGGGAGGTGTCTTATTAGTATCTTTTCAAAGCCTGTAAAATATACTCAGAGCAAAAGTTATGAAGAGTTTAAAAGAGGCTTGTTTGAAGAGGAGGAGGGAAGGGAACTTTCTACCAATTATCCCAGAATTGTGAAAAAACACACAAACCAGTGAGGAGGAGGGGTATGCAAGAATGTAGACTTGAGAGTAATGTATCTTGTCTTGCAATTTGAATAGAGGGGCTATTTGAATTAGAGGAGCTAATAATCTTGAGTTTAACTACCAGGTGTTTTTTATAAATTGTGGAAGGCCACAGCAAAGCAAAAGAAAGGCTTTTTTTTTTTTTTTTCTTCCTGTCATTACAGTAACCATACAGGATGGTCTGAACGAAAAATTCCAAGCTAACAGTGAATCATGGCAGGTAGTCACCACCGAGGCCTCTGGCGTCCTTGACAAAAGTCAGTCTTTACCTGAAATGAGCCTGTCTGTTGTCTTTTCACATCTGAGATGGCACCCCTTGGAATGTCAGAATATTCCCCTTTTCCACACCCCTCAGGGTACAATCTCTCAGCAGAGCATGAGACCAGGGAACCCCTCATTGTTACCTTGTTGCCCACATACCATCTGTTATAAATGTTAAATATTAACTGCCCTATACCCACCAATGTAAAAGTATGTGTCTCTCCTTTTATTTTTATTAATCTCAGATATTTCCTTGCTTTGCTTTTCCCCATGCCCTTAATCTACCTCCAATGAATTTTACGTAACCCTCTATGTCTCCTCCTCTGACTCTAATGTATAAAATAAGTTGTAAAACAGCTATTTTCTGAGCATTCTCTCAACCCGTTCAGATTTCACTTTCCCGCAATTTTCATCAGTTTGGCTCAAATAATGTGTCAATCACACAGGATAGTCGATGTCATGGTAGCGCAACAAAGCCAACTGATTCCAAGTGTTATCGTCCTCATCATGGCAAATACACATGCTGATCAGGTGCCCGGTACTGCTCCGAGAGCCATGTAAACAACCCCTCACTTAGTCCTACTATTGAGATAGGCTCTATTCTCCCATTTCCTGTGACGAGGAAATGAGGGCACAGTCTTTAAGTAGCAGAGATGGACATGCAGCCATGTAGTCACAGCCTCACCTGTTATGCTGTGTCACACAAACAGACTAGAGGGAGACTGTGCACCAGGGAAACGCCAATGGCAAGAGGAATGTAGGCTAAGAGACTCTATGCAGCTCCATGTCTTCATCCGCCTCAAAGAACTGCTCGCTCCCAACAACTCAGATCTCTCTTGGTTTTCCCCAAATTAGAACGTCTGAAGGTGTGATGTGGGACCAAAAGTAACGAAGGACACATATTCAAATAATGAGACGTCCTAAATAAACGTCCAATTCAAATTCAGAGTGAACATCCTAAACTCTGGCTGCGGCCTTCCGAACGGATAGACTTCCAATCACCTGTCAACAGCCAGAAACTCCTTCCGCGCCTCTTCAGTCCCAGCGTGGGCTTTCTCAACACTGGCGTTCTGGGCGGCAAATGCGTCCTGCAGTTGCTGCCGCTTCTCCAAGAGCTCATCCACAACTTGCAGACAAGTTTCTTCAACCTGAATGGAGATGATTTGCATTGTATTTACCATCTTTTCCCTCAATAATGTCAGTAACTCTTCTTCTTTTCTAAATAGCTCATCTTCTCATCAGTGAAATCAAACCCGTCATTCTGAGACCCACCCTTACCTGTGTGATTCCTGAAGCTCTCGCTGTAAGAGAGAAGGTGACCCTCACTGTACACTCCTAGGAAATTGGCGATCCCGGCCCTGCCCTTGTCCTTCACTTCGGACTCAGTCCTCACTGACTGCCACCGCACTGTCTGGTGAAAATGTTCGTGCTACTACGAACTCTTAATTAGCAAACTACACAGACACAGACTTTACTTTTTTAACTAAATAAGTAAGATTTACTTTCATCACTTCCTCCTTCCAGACTCTCTATGGCTTCAAGGATATCACCCTTCTGGCTCTCTTCATAGCAGTACTATGTGACCTTATCCCAGAATCCATCCCTGCTCCGCTGCCTTCCTCTCTGCCTGGGAGTCTCTACCCCTCATATATGGTTTCAGTGTACCCCGTAACCCAGCCCAGCCTTCCCATTATCTATATGCTCTTTAACTACCCGACAGAAATTGCTATCTGGATGTCACATGACAACTCAAGCCCCGCAGGTCCAGAATTTTCTCTCCTTAACCTGCTTTTCCTACCCACCAGTTGCCCAAGTTAGGACCAGTCACTTGTGGCATCTCCCCTCTACCTCCTCTCCCATTTCAACATCTAATAATGCGTGAAGCTTTGCCCATTTTCCTTCAAGTTATTTCTCACATCTGCCCCCGCACTCCATCCCTCTATAACACTTAGGAGCACAACAAGATGCATTCAGTGAAGGAAGTAATTATTTGAATGATGAGACACTTCGTTATTAATTACCTTCCTCAGGTTATCAATGTCTTCTCCACCTTTCTGGATAGTTTCTTTTAATGTATTGATCTTATTTAGTTTCTTCTTCAGCTGATTGCGACTATATTCTAGTTGAATATTAAGCCGAGTTTTTTGTTTTTCAAATTCTAATCTAGAGTAATAAAGTCAAGCATTATCAGTGGTAAACATAGCCTTTCAGTTCACTGTTTATTATGGAAAATTTCAAACAAATACAAAAGCAGGAGGAGTACTATAATGAATTCTCATATAGCTATCATCCAACTTTAATAATTACCAATTCATGGTCAATATTACCCCACTCATCACTCCCTCCCCTCACTGGATTATTTGAAGCAAATTTCATACATGTGTAATTTCATCTGTAAATGTTTTAGTGTGTACTAGTATTTCTGAAAGTGATTTTTAATGCATAACCATACACTATTACAGATAAAAATGGTGACAATTCCTTAAATATCAAATTGCTATCACTGGCAAATTTCCTAAGTCTCACTATTTTAAGACTGGTTTGTTTGAATCAGTAACCATACATTGCATACAATATGTTTCTTAACTCTTTTATACAGGTTTCCTCCCTTTTTTCTTTTAAGTTACAATTTTGTACTTATCCTTATTTAGTCAGTCATTTGTAATAGCTACTTATTCACAAACTCCCAAACTTGGAATTTAAGAACATGTCCTTCCTTACGCACTACCTTTTTCTTCCTTTAATCTGTCTTGTCGAAAGTATTACACAGGCCCTCCTTCCCCCACAGCCTCTTCCAGCCGGCTCCCTGCACTCCCTACTTTGCCAGAGTCGTCAAGTCCTCTAAAGAACCCCCATGTCCCAGCGGTTGACCCTTTCCATCCTCTCTCCCTCTAATATCCTGCTAACGGAGTCATTCGTTCAAGAAAGATTTAAAGCACTGCGTGTATCAGATACTATGCTAGAGACAACTGATACAACAACGAAAACGACTGTAATGACAGAAGGAAAATACTGTTTAATGACAGGTTATACATGCTTTTACATGCAGTCACTCACTTAAGTGGTCTGACCCTCTGAGACAGGTAACACACCGTCCCCATTTCCCTGACAAACCGAGGCACAGAGAGTAAGACTCCTGCTCCAGGCCACCCACTTAGGAAGTGATGGAGCCGCCTGACACGCTGGCACGTTGGGAGGCCCGAGTCCCTGCTCTAGCCGTGCCCGGAGGAGTGGTCAAGAACAAACTCCTGAGGGGCTTGTTCTGCGGCCGCAGGAAGACACAGGCTGCAGGCTAGGAAACATTGCTGTCCTTGGCTTGGGACCCACACTGCTCTGGCTTTCCTTTCCCCTCACGCACTGCTCCTTTAGCGGTCCTTCTCTCCCGATCAGTTTGTTAACAGCGCCTGGGATCTCTTTTCTACCTACATCCATGCTCTTGTTGATCTTATCCAGTCACATGACTTAAATGCCATCGGTATGCCAATAATTCCCAACTTCATACACTTCCAGGCTGGACCTCTCCCAGGAGCTCTTAAGCGTACATTCGACTGCCTGCTCTACTAGAGTCTCTGACTGGATGGCAGAGGCATCCTGGGATACATAATGGATAATCTACTAAAAGCAGTAAGTTTTAGTAAGTTATTAGATATTAGATCAATCTAAAATTAGATACCATTTTCTATTTCAGTACAAGACAACCAGAAAAATATCATACAGATATTATTCACAAGAGAGAAAAACAAAAAAATCTAGAAATTAACTGAATAAAAGCATTCATATTTCTATGGAAAATAACTTTAAAATTATAATGAAGAATATGATGATCAGAATAAGTGAAGAGACATTCTATGTCTTAGTAAGAGGACTTTAATAGACTGAAGATGTTCTCCTCAAATAAATCTATAAATCCAATATAATCTCAATCAGAATCCCAGCTTCATTTTATGAGAAGCTCAATAAAAAGCAATAGGCTGAATTCTTTACAGAGAAAATCTACTGAAATTCAAGTAGACTTCAGAACAAGGAATATGACAGGGATAAAGAGGGGCATTTTATAATGATAAGGAAATTAATTCAGCAAAAAGACATAACAATCCCAAAACTACACTGAGTGGCCAGATTATTATGATCTCTGAACGTATAAAATATATATATATATATTTTTAGAGGCCTGGTGCATGAATTTGTGCATGGGTAGGGTCCGCCAGCCTGGCCAGGGGGAGGGGACATGGGCGGTTGCCCGGCCTGCCTGCTGGTCAAACTCCTGGTCGAGGGGACCATTTGCATATTAATATTAGCCTTTTATTCTATAGGATATTCACTGAGTGGCCAGGTGATTATGCGTTCAGAGATCATCATCATCCGGCCCCTCAGTGTGTGTGCACCTAATCACAAGGCTTTAAAACACAAGAAGGAGCCTTGGCCGGGTAGCTCAGTTGGTCAGTGTCATCCCGATACACCAAGGTGGCGTGTTTGACCGTCGGTCAGGGAACATACAAGAATCAACCAATGGCCCTGGCCAGCTTCTCAGTGGTTAGAGCGTTGGCCTGAGGACCAAAAGGTCATGGGAGTGATTCCCAGTCCAGGGCACATACCTGGGTTACAGGTTCAGTTCCCAGCGTGGTCGGGGGTGGGGTGCCTGAAGGAGGCAACCAATCGATGTGTCTCTTACCTCAATGTCTCTCTCGCTCCCTCCTTTCTCCCTTCCACTCTAAAAGCAATGGACAAATACCCTCGAGGAGGATTAACAACAACAAATCAACCAATGACTGCATAAATAAGTAGAACACAAATTAATGTTTCCCTTTCTTCTCTCTCTGAAAAAACCAATCAGTAAAAAAGATTTCAAAAAAAATTCATGAAGTAAAAACTGACAGAAACCGGTGAAGAAATGGACAGACTTGAAAGCGTAGCTGGAAGTTCAGCACTGCCCTCTCAGTGATGCCGGAAGAACCAACAGCCCAGGACGCGAGCAACGCGAACCAACTCAACTGGCCCTCAGAGCACCCCCCATCCGACAGCAGAACGAACGCTTTTCTCAAGTGTACACGGACAGTTATTAAGACAGTACACGGACAGTTATTAAGATGGTACATGGACAGTTACTAAGACGGTACACGGACATTTATTAAGACAGTACACGGACAGCTGTTAAGACGGTACACGGACAGCTGTTAAGACGGTACACGGACAGCTGTTAAGACGGTACACGGACAGCTGTTAAGACGGTACACGGACAGCTGTTAAGACGGTACACGGACAGCTGTTAAGACGGTACACGGACAGTTGTTAAGACGGTACACGGACAGTTGTTTAGACGGTACACGGACAGTTGTTAAGACGGTACACGGACAGTTGTTAAGACGGTACACGGACAGCTGTTAAGATGGTACACGGACAGTTATTAAGACGGTACACGGACAGTTATTAAGATGGAATACATGCTGAGAAATCAAACAAGCCTCAATCAATGTAAAAGGACTGAAACAGTGTAGAACACATTCCTATCACATGTCATTAAGATAAAAATCAGTAACAGAAAAATATCTGAATCTGCCCAATCTCTGTTAAACAACGTGCCTCTAAACTTCCCGTGAGTCACAGAAAGAAATGCTAAGGAATATCAGAAAGCATTCTGAGTAGAATGAAAAGACAACATACCAGAGTAGTGTGACGTAGCTTTAGCAGTGCTTAGAGATAAACATACAGCTTAAAATGCTTATATTAGGAAAGAAAGGTCTAAAATACATAACGTAAGCTTCTAGCTGAAAACCTAGAAAAAGAAGAGTAAATTAAACCCAAATAAAGAGAAGGAAATAATAAAGTTAAGAGCAGAAAGCAACACTATAGAAAGACAACCCATAGAGAAAATCAATGAAGCCAAGAACTGGTCTTAGGAAAAATCAATAAAATGAACACACTTCTAGCTAGACATTAAGAAGAAAAGAAAGGAGACAAATCACCAAAATCAGAAATGAAAGAGTGAACATCAGTACAGATCCTAGACATTAAAATGGATAAAAGGAAATATTATTAATGACTTTATGTTTATAAATTTGACAACTTGGATGAAACACCAATTCCTTGAAAGACAAAAACTACCAAAGCTCGCTCAAGAAAAAAGATAGCCTGAATAGCTCTATATCGATTAAGAAAACGGAATTTGTAGTTAAAAACCTTCCCACGTGCCCTGGCCCGTGTGGCCCAGTGGTGGAGTGTCTGCCTGCGCACCGAAGGGCCATGGTTTATTCTCGGTCGAGGACATGTAGCTGGGTTGCAGTTCGCTCCCTACCCCCGGTCAGGGCAAGCGCAGGAGGCAACCAGTCAATGTGTGTCTCTCCTCTCTCTCCCCCCTCCCTCCCGCCCCCTCCCTCCCTCCCTCTGAGAAAGCAATGGAAAAAAACCCTCAGGTGAGGACTAACAAAAACAAACAGAACACACCAAAAAAACCTTCCAACAAAGAAAGGTGGGTGGCCTACTGGCTTCTCTAGGTAAGAAAGATTATTCTACAGGAATGCTCCCAGAAAACACAGAGGAGAACAATTCTGGACTAATTTTATGGGTCTGGCATTACGCTGGTACAAAAATGTGACAAAGACATTGAAAGAAAACTATAGACCAACATACTCATGAATGTAGATGCAAAAATTCTTAACAAAATTTTAACAAATCAAATCCAAAAACATTTAAAAAGGACAATACAAGATCAAGTGAGTTCGTTCTAGTTGTGCAAAGTTGGTTTAACATTCTAAAGTCAAACAATGTCATTTACAATATTAATAACCAACCCCCCCCAACCCAACCATACACTCCTTTCAACAGAGGGCAGAAAAAGTATCTGACAAAACCCAACACTTCATTATAAAACATTTCAGCAAACTAGAAATAGAAGAGATCTTCAACTCCCATAAAAAGATGCATTTCTCCCTCTTCTCTACTATGAAACAGTTTAATTATTGAAGGTTTTCTTAAGTATTAACTGTTGAAGTTTCCTGTGTCTTTAAAGTTCGCTGGGATGTCCTCTGTGAAACCTTATGTCCTGGTGAACTTGGGGATGGGAGGGGTAGAAGTTTTTTACTTTCTTTTCCTATGGTAACTGGCCTCCTTAGAATTTCCTATCTTAGTAATATATTATTTCTTGAAAATTATCAATTTTATCTACATATATAAATATTCACAGAGAACTAAGTAAATGTCTTTCTTTTGATAAGCACTGTGTTATTATGTTCCCATTCTCTTATTTTGCATATGGTGTGTTCTCTCTTTAAAAAATGATGAAGTGAAAGAATTAGATCTCTTTATAAGAATATGAGTATTTACTATTTCTTGATACACTGAAATAAAGACCTTAGGCATCCTTTGAATTATGAAATAATAGTTATTTATATATTTGTACTTTGCTCACCAACATTTTAAATAAAAATACCTTTTTTGATCAATTTCTTGTTGCTGTTTAACATGTTTTTTCTCAAATTCACGAATATTTTCCACACCAATTTCTTCGCAGAAGTGTTGAAAAATATCATCTTCAACCTTTTACATGATTTCAAAACAATTGATTTAATAATTAATTTTAAGAAAGTATAGAGATAATGCTAAATCTAAATTTTCCTCTGCAAGGTTTTCCGGGATTAGGCCCAAACTAATCTCAACAAGCATTGCTGTTCCCTGAGGAGCCCGTGCTTTCTTGCTCTTCACCTCCATAAACTACACCCATCTATTTTCAAGTTTCTTATTCTAAAAATTAGATAAAATGCGCAAAATTAGTTTTAAAAGTTTTGACTTCATGAAGTGTTTAAAATGAAAACCATTTCAATTACATTTGCCACACCAAAATGTAATATACATAAATAAAATATTCTTTTTATGAAAAATACCACAGTGTCTTAGGCAGAATAAAGCCTGACTAGAGAAGAGAATTAAGACTCAAAAAGATTTGGAAAAACTAGAATAAGCCTAATCCAACAAAATAACATTTAACTTCAATATTTGTAAAGCCCTGCATTTATGTAAAATTATACAACAAACAGACCTATTTTTACAGCAAGGCAAGTTTAAAACTTTAGATTTTAGTTGAATACAAGTGAAAATGAACGTGACAGATGGATGCAATGGTGAGCTATGATTTACACAGCAGATAATCCAAACCACGGAAGTGACAGTTGTGTGTGTGGTGTCCAGGCACTCTGCACTGAGCAGACGGTACTTGGACATTACGCTTTGTCCTGGGCACTGACAAACAGCAGAGCACCCAAGAGGATGGCTACGAGAACTGGTTTAACCTGGAAAGGAGACATTAAGGAGCTATATAAGTATGGTCTCAAATCATGGGATGAAAGGCAGACCTAAAAGCAATGGGTGAAAATCACTGAGTGATGGTGTGACAAACGACTTTCTAAGGATTAAAGATAAGCGACAGGGAAATGAATTAAATCAGAAAGTTCCTGTTAGTAAGCAGAGGCTAGATGACCGACGCTTTGTTCCCCGGAGCCAACCACTGTGCCTGGCAAATACAGTAAATGTTCCAGAAATAATTACTGAGCGAGTCTTCTGGTTTAAAATCCTCACTCAAGGCTATGTTTTATTGATTTTTAGAGAGAGTGGAAGGGAGAGAAGGAGAAGGAGAGAGAAACATCGATGTGAAAGAAGCATAGACTGGCTGCCTCCCATACCGGGATTGAACCTGAAACCTTTTAGTGCACAGAATGATGCTGCAACCCGCCGAGCACCGGACGAAATAAGTTACCCTAAAAGATAACCAAGTGACCACGCTCCTTCTTTCCTGATAGGAATGGCAGTGGGCGGGAGAAAGAGGCGGTAACTCTCACAATGAGCAAGGAAAGGTTGGAGAGCAGAAGAGAGTAAGTAGCACTGGTCATTGTCCCCTCAGATGGGCAATGGTGGTTCTCCAAAGACCAAGAAAATAAATTTTGCAAATCAGTAAAACTCAGTACATGTTCAAGAAGCTCTAAATTTGGCATAGAACTACATTCTACATGCCACTTAATAATAAATATATCATTCATGACCTTATCTATCTTTTCTTGAAATTCTTCAATCCTTTGTTGCCACTTTTTGATTCCTTCATCCAACATAGAACACTGAGAGTCAATATTTAGTAGTTCACTTTGTAGCTGAGATTGTTCCTAATTACAAGAGAAAAAAATTCTTTTTTAACATGGCTATTTTAGCTTTATATAGTGAAGCAAAAAATGTGATAGGTATCTTTTAGAATAAAAGGGGAATCCATGAGGTAGGGTAAATTCAGGTACAATTATGTAAGATCAACAACCATAAAAATAAAGTAACTAAAGGACTATAATAGAATCTCAAAGCACGAAGTAGAGTGTAAAAATCACATGGTGCTATATAATGTAACTCCTGAAACTCTATGTCCTGGTTCTAATTTCCATAAAATTTTACGTAAGTCTATATTACCCGGTAAAAGGCAGCAAGGTGCTTTTTTTTCATCATCTCTAGTTCACTTTGTGAATATTTGAGTCGTGTCTGAGTTCCTTGTACTAGAGTCTGTATTTGTTTCAAATCTGCTTCCTTTCGAAGCAGCTTCATTAAATCCTAGAGAGGAAGAGAAATATGAGGACATTTTACAGCAGAAAAAGCACTTCCACTTCTCAACGTGCTTTCATAAGCCATAATTCACTGACTTTTTATATAGAGCCACATCCACATTATTCCACCTTCCCTTCTTCTGGGCTGTTAAGAATGTAAGCCGCGTGGAGTAACCAAGATGCCATATCGCATCCTCAAAAAACTTACACACTTCTAACAGGAAACAGGAATGAAAATGGAGGAACAGGGAGTGTGGATTCCCCCCAAGGCACATGAATGAGACCTTGTGATACATCGTGCCAGGCTTTTAGTGCACCCGTCTTTCTGCTTGCCTCATCCACTCCCTTCTCCCTTCACTTACCCTCTTCCCCGTCCCCATAGCTCCCCTCCACCCAGTTCCCACCCCACCTTCTGCCTTACCCCCTCACTGTCCTCATCCATAGGTGTACGATTTTTGTCCAGTCTCTTCCCGTACCCCCCAAACCCCTTTCCCCCCGAGAATTGTCAGGCCACTCCCTTTCTATGCCCCTGATGCTATTATATTCACCAGTTTATTCTGTTCCTCAGATTTTTTAATTCACTTGGTTTTTAGGTTCACTTGTTGATAGATATGTATTTGTTGTTCATAATTTTTATCTTTACTGTTTCTTCTTCTTCTTCTTAAAGAGTACCTTTCAGCATTTCATATAATACTGGTTTGGTGGTGATGAACTCCTTTAGCTTTTTCTTGTCTGTGAAACTCATTGTCTGACCTTCCATTCTGAATGATAGCTTTGCTGGGTAGAGTAATCTTGGTTGTAGGTTCTTGCTATTCATCACTTTGAATATTTCTTGCCACTCCCTTCTGGCCTGCATAGTTTCTGTTGAGAAATCAACTGACAATCGTATGGGTGCTCCCTTGTAGGTAACTGTTTTTCTCTTGCTACTTTTAATATTCTTTGTCTTTTGCTCTTGGCATTTTAATTATGATGTGTCTTGGTGTGGTCCATTCTGGATTCCTTTTGTTTGGGGTTCTCTGTGCTTCCTGGAGTTGTAAATCTATTTCTTTCACCAGGTGGGGGAAGTTTTCTGTCATTATTTCTTCAAACAGGTTTTCAGTATCTTGCTCTCTGTCTTCTTCTGGCACCCCCATAATTCGGATGTTGGTACGCTTGAAGTTGTCCCAGAGGCTCCTTACACTATCTTCATATTTTTGGATTATTTTTTCTTTTCTGGTTGGGTGTTTTTTGCTTTTTTGTATTTCAAATCTTTGACTTGATTCTTGCCATCCTCTTGTCTGCTGTTGGATCTCTGTATATTATTTTTTATTTCAGTCAGTGTATGCTTAATTTCTAGTTGGTCCTTTTTCATTTCCTCGAGTGTCTCACTAAATTTATTGGCCTTTTCTAGAAAATTCTTGAAAAACCTTATAACCGTGGTTTTGAACACTATATCCAGTCATTTGCTTTCCTCCATTCCTTTCATTTGTGACCTGTTTCTTTGTCTCCGCATTTTGGCTGCTTCCCTGAGTTGATAGAGTGGCTTTGTGTGCTAAGTGTCCTATAGGGCCCAGTGGCTCAGCCTCCCCAGTTACCTGAGGTGGACACTCTTGGTGCACCCCTTTGTGGACTGTGTGCACAGTTTTGTTGTAGTTAAGCCTTGATTGTTGTTGGTATCACTGGGAAGAATTGACTTCCAGGCCAGTTGGCTGTGAGGATCAGCTGTGTCTACGCTGGGAGAACTTCTGTGCTGGAGACACCCTTATGAGACAAGACTTGCAAAAGCCTCTGTGCTCAGCTTGGATGGGGCGGAGTCTCAGGGCAGAGCAGACAGCATTGGCTTCCCATCAGCCCTGCCCTAAGAGGCCCCTGGGTCTCAGTGTCCCATGGTAATCGCTGTAAGCATCTCTGAGAGAAAGCCGCCCTTGAGTTTCACCTGCTGCCAGACAGTCCAGTTTCTCCCGAATGAGTCTGGGTCCCCAGAGTCTCGCCCGGAACTGGGGTTCAGAACAGTCGGGAGCTTTTATCTCCCTCCCGCTTGAGAAAGCCAGCCGCGTACTCAGTTGCCAGCCCTCTCTGCGTGTGCCTCAGTACCTCTGCCTTCTGCAGTTCCTTTGAATCTCAGTGCGCTTTTCTCTTTCCTGACAGTCCAGTTTCACACTGTATGAGTCTGGGTCCCCAGAGTCTCCCCCGGAATTGGAGTTCAGCGCAGTCGGGAGCTTTTGTCTCCCTCCCACTTGAGAACGCCAGCCGCATACTCAGTTGCCAGTCCTCGCCACATGAGTCTCTGTACCTCTGCCTTCTGCAGCTCCTCTGAGTCTCAGTGTGCTTTTCTCTTTCCTTCTAGTTGTAGAGTTTCCACTCAGCCAGCCTTCCTGTGGTTCTGGATGATGTCCGTTTGTCTTTTAGTTGTAGTTTTGAAATTGTTGTGCGAGGCAGCAGTTTAGGTGTTTACCTATGCTGCCATGTTGGTTTCTCCTTCACTTACCCTCTTACTCAAATTAACTGCCTACTCTATGTTCTTCTGTATTTTACTCCAAGGCCTTACATGAACATGTGTATGCATATCTACCTATATGTTTTTTCCCTTCTTATTTTGCAAATTAAGCATCATATTGAACATGCATTCCTGGCTCTTGCTTCTCTCATTCAGCTACTCACAAGAGTCAACTTAGATAAAGCTATAAATTCATTCTTATAATAGCTGTGCATTATAAGACTCCAGAGTGAGTCTGTACCAAAATTATTTAACTATTCCCTAAATAAGGGGCATTCACTTTGTAACCACAAACAATGCTGCAACAACATCCTTGTATGTATGCCTTTAAGTACTAGTGCTTCTATTTCCATGCAATAGATTCCCTAGGGTGAGATTGACGGGTCAAAGGTATTCATGTTCTTAATAGCTGGTATGGATCACTTTCCCCAAGACTATAACAATTTACATTTCTATAAATAATGTATGAGCTCACGTTTCTTTACATCTCCACCAGCATATATATTTTTCCAAGTCTCTTTGATAGGTATGAAGTAATCTTAATTTAATTAGTATTCCCCTGAGTACTATCTATAACAATGAAAGCGTAATATGCTAATTAGACTGGACAGCCAAATGACCTTCTGGAGGAAGCCGCCGCTGCGAGGGCTGAGCCCCTTGCACGAATTTCGTGCATCGGGCCGCTAGTATTCTATATTGAGCATTGTTTCATGTGCACTAGCCAGATGGAGTTCTTCCTTCTCTGAACTGTTTAATCCTATCCTTTGCCCAGATGTTTCTATCATAATGTTGTTACTCAAGTCAATTTGTAAAAAGGTCTTCAATAGTACAGAACCTACAGTATTCATTTTAAACTTTAAGAAAACATATACAATGGCTCTTTATGCTCATTAAAAAAATTTTAACATTCAAGTGGTTTAATCTATCTGGAATTTATTTTTTATGTTATAATATAGGACAAATTAGTTTAAAAAACATAATTATTCTACTCAGTATTCTATAACTTTTATAATATGGATTTACCTTTAATTCCTGCATTAGATGGGTTCTTCTGTCTCTTAAATTCTTTATCTCTTTCTCATCCCAGCATCGAGCCTTGTATTTTAAGTCACTTGAACCTCCAGAGATCACCCCAGATTTTAAAAATAATGTTCCATCAAGAGCTACTGTCTATAAAATTAAAAATATTTTACATTGGAGAAATGTACATGAAAAAGATAAAAGTAGGACATAATAAGGCAATTTTTACAGCTGAGAATTTTTAGATAAGAAAAACCACATAATAAATCTCTAGCATATGAAAAGACACAACCAATAAACCACAAATACAAAACCCTGTTTTACTAAGGCTCAAAGCAATTCTAGGCAACAAATTGGAAATTAAAAAGGTTCAAAAATAAATTGTGTATTAGTTCCAAAGATATTCAATATTGAGAAGAAAAAACCAAGGATATTTGTCTTTAATATTAAATAGTTTGCATTATATAATGATGTAGTTTGAAGATTTTGAAATCACATGTCAATGGCATATTACGAAAATCATCTTAGCAACTTTAAGACACCAAAAATATCATTTGCCAAAATGGATATGACCTGGGACCAAGAACAAAACCTTAAATGGAGTCAAGGGTATAAAAACAGCTTGAAGTTATAGTCCTGCGTAAGCACAGGCTTTATGAAATAAATTCTCAATGTTTTGCAAATGTTTTTAGTCAAAGCAGGAAGAGGCCACCTGTAAACAAAGAAAACCATGTAACATGAGCTGATTAAAAAAAAAAAGCCAATAAATAGGAGTCTCACTAATTCCTTCATTCAGACATTCCCTGCATGACTGCTGTGTTTGAGATTCCATACTGGGGACTGGAGTGACAAAGGGAGTGAAATACAGTATTGACCCTCAACTCAAGACTTATATACATAAGAAGTTCATTCTTATTTAAGGTTACAGAATAGTCCATTCTGTGAATACATTATAATTGTATTGAGTGAGTCTTGTTTCCAATTTTTCCTGTTACACATAATGGCTCCATGAATAAGTCTTATGTATATGCGTCATTTCACATACATGTGAGTTTATCTACGTGAAGTTCCGAAGAAGTACCACTGGGAGGACTGCCCGTCACGGAGCTGATGCTAACCTACACGATCACAGTAGTGAATGACAGGGCCTCTCTCCCCATCGAGTGTTGTCTGACTTTGTGACGTGCATGAACCTGACGGTGAAGACAGATTTCGCTGCTCCTTTACTAGGCATTTCCCGCATTGTAAGTAAGGATGTGTTTTCATATTTCAGCGCAATTATATTTCCTTTTATAAAATGTGTTCGTATCCTTTGTCCATGTTTATTTTTGTTCATGTTCTAATTACTTTGCAGAAAAATTTGATCTTTACTATAAGTTGCAAGCATTTCCCCTGGTTGCCATGTCTTTTTTATTTTATTCGTGGTGGGTTTTGCCATGCAGAAATGTTTTATGTTTATGTGAATTTATCCATCTTTTGCATAGATTTTGGGATTTTTATCATATTGCAAAGGGCTTACTTTCTCTGCAATTTAGAAAAAAATTCCCATGGTTTTTCTTAGTATCTTTAGTTTAATTTTTACACTTTTCTAATCCACCTGGAAAACAATCAGACATAACGTGTGAAGTCTAGATTCAATTATATTTTATTCCAGATGGTATCCAGTTTTCCAATTTTCTGTACCTTGCATTTTTATTCTCTCTTGTTTAATGTGTACAATTTTTGAAAAAATGATCTTTTCACAAATTATCCAGCAAGTTAATGACATTTTCCTGGATCTTTTTCTTTTTTCTTGCCACGCCATATTAGAAAGATAAAGTATAAGTAGATCTTCCTGTATATATTTTATTTAAAGTAACAACCATCCAGTTTATGGGAAGAGAAAGCAAATAACTGTTGTTTTTCTGGTGACGGTGAATAGATGCAATCACACGTATTTAAAGAAATTCCGGCCCTAGCTGGTTTGGTTCAGCGGCTAGAGCATTGGCCTGAGGACTGAAGGGTCCCAGGTTCAATTTCAGTCAAGGGCACATGCCTGGGTTGCGGGTTTGAGCCCCAGTAGGGGGCGTGCATTCTCTCTCATCATTGATGTTTCTCTCTCTCACCCCCTCTCCCTTCCTCTCTGAAATCAATAAAAATATATTTTTAAAAAAGAAACTCCAGATTTAAATATGTTGTTACATAAATTTAAAAAATGGAATTATCATAAAAATCTTGATAACCAAATGATAGCTAGCAGAAATACTATAATTTATATTATGTAGTTTATATATACTGTATGTTGTTTAGAAACTACCCAAAATGTTATTTGGTGATGTCACTTGCAGTATTTGAAAAAAGAAAATTCTAAAACATGATATCAAGTCTATGAAAAGATGAAGTCCATGAAAAAAACAGAAGCACAAATTAAAGACATATATCTGTGAAAATGTGAAATCTATTAAAAGGTTTTCCATATCCTTAAGCACAGAGAAAACTGCTGAAGTGGCATAACAATAACAGGGAGAAGATAAGGTCTCTGTAATACACTTAAGACACAAATGACAAAACTGATTAAAATTTTGAAATAACGATAAGAACAGGATGTAGCCTAAAGGGGAAAGGCATCTTATGTGAACAGATATAAACCATTAATATTTGTTAAATGAAAGAAGGAATAAACACAGTCTTATCTTCATGTGAGTTCTTTAAAATGACCTCATAAATCTTCAAAAATCAATTTTATAAAATACATTTTACAAACATACAAAAATAAAATGTAACATATTTAATTAGGTAGCAAAATAAGGAAGATATCTTAGCTCATTTATTCCAGCTGCTTAAATTTAATATGTAGAAATCAATGACAGTGATTCCTAAGACTGTGATCACATTATCATCAAAATTATTACTGATAGGAGTACTAAAATATGTGAGAAGTTATTTATGTTAGCCAGTCAATAAAAAACTAAAACTTACTATCTTTCATAGTAACAGCCTGTTTTGTGTTCATTTGCAATACTGGGCATTCCAGATCAAATATTTTAATTCGCTAGTAAATAAAAAAATGACTACAATTTGAGAGTTATTTGCTAGGCCCTATAATAGCATTTTGCATGCTATTACTTAATTTAACCCGTATAACTCTTATGACATACGGTAGGTACTGTTATTCCCCCGTTTTAGATGAGAACCCTAAAACGAGAGGCTTAGAAATTGGCCTAACGTCACATAACTAACTCCTAAACAGCACCACTGGTTCTGCTTCCCGGCTTATGGCCATGGCCCTATGTGAGCTTCATCAGACACAGTTTACAAAGCGTGTCAGGTAATCTGAGAAATGAAACGTTGTTAACTAAATACAAACCCTATCCAACTGAGACTAAAACAATATTTATTTTTAAACCTGAAATTTCCTTGAAAGATAAGTATTTAGTACCCTGATTTTAATTGTGCCATTTCTATAACTTCAAATGTGTTAAAACCTTGAATGTGTAGGAATTCTTCCATTAGACTATGGAAGAATTAACCCAGAATATAAAATAAGCACCTAAAATTTCCCCCGATACTCAGAAATACATGTACTACACAGTTAAATGCAGGGCATATCGAGATTCAGCTAGAACATGTATTGCATATGAGCAAAAAAATAAACTGCCTTGAAGGTACTATTAAAAAAATCCAATTTCCAAAGTATTATTTATGGTATAGGGAAATGCTACAGACGTGAATTTTCTGAAAACTCAACTAAACGTTATAAAAACTAGTGAAGCCATAACCATCTTAGGTTCTATGTTAGTTTTCCTTATTAAGAGAGTCCTATGAAAGCATGTATTAATTGCTTCAGATTACCCTAAAGTACAACCTCAGCATCTTACCTTCCGTCTTTCAGGTCCATCAAAGGCAATATGCCTTGCTTCCTCCACGGTCTCACAGACAAGGCCATTTCCACACACAAACTGAATTACTTTCTTCAGCTGAGGAAACTGAGTCTTTACGACATCAATCACCATTTTACAGCCTTTAATCTCCCGTAACCTTTCATTAATTGGCTTGATCTAAAAGGTTTAAAAAATATTTATTAGATAAACTAAAATAAAAAACCAAGTACAGTACTCAGTACATTCTTTCTCAAAAAGCATACATAAGCATGACAGTAAGAGATTAACAGTACACACTTATATACAATAAAAGTTTGACAAGAACCTGTCAAACTGTATCCCACCCTTGGTCTGTGCACTATTTTTAAAAAACACACTTCATCAGCCCTACCCAGTTTGTTCAGTGGATAGAGCACCTGCCTGCAGACTGAAAGGGTTCAGGTTCGATTTCGACCAAGGATACACACTTTGCTTGCAGGCTCAAGGCAACCAATGTGTTTCTCTCTCTCTGTCTCTCCCACTCCCACTCTCTCTCTCTAAAAAAAACAAACAACAAACAATAAAAAAATATCCTTGGGTGAGAATTAAATTAAAAAAAATGCATTTCATCAAAATCCAGAAGATAACATTTCCAGATTCAACTCCATCACTAGCCAGCTGGGACAAAGTGATGCATGGTAAGTACTCCAGGTTCTCAAAATCATAAAATCTAGTGAGAGATAATACCCACTTATGTGTGTGTGTCAAAAGAGTGGCACAGCACTGCGGAGCTAACAAAAATCACTCTAGGTTTAAAGGATTAGGAAGCCATCAGACTTCTTTGACTTTTAAGTTGAGTCCACCAATAGCTTAAAAAAAAAAAAGTACCTGCAATGTACTACTGAAAACCAGAAAGTATGGTCTCATTTTTATAAAACAAAACAAAGCAAAACCCTATAGACAACCAAAATGTGTGCAGACACATACACCTGGGAATATATATTTATATAAATTTAATGTATGGAAGCAATATAAAATAGTTACAACTAAGGAATTGGACATTGAGAAGGGGTAGAAATACTTCCTTTACATTTCTAACCTTCTGTATTAGGTTTTTTAAAAGTGAGGGTGCCTTGAAAAAATCTTAAGCATGCAATAAGTAAAGCAGGATGTAACAGGCAGACGAATTAGGCCAAGTAATTTTCGTGGGCAGAAGATATAAGCAAAAGGCAAGTCTGGACTGTTAGTACCCAGCTAGCATTTGCTGAGCCCTGGGCCAGGCCCTGCCAGGTGCTATCCATGTGATGGCTCTTTGCAATCATCTAATAAGGTAAGGACTACTTCCTCCGCTTCACAGGTGAAGAAACTGAAGCTCAGTGAAGAGCAATTAACAAGTGAGTGGGAGCTAATTAAAAGCAGGGCTGAGATTCATACTCAGGTCAATCCTAGTCTAGGGCATGTGCACTTGACCGCTGCCTTCGGTTTAGGTTCTGGAAGGCAGGACCAACAGAACCCGACTATTTTCTTCAGTAGCCAAGAAAAAAAATCAATGAAGGTTATAAATCTTTAAAAAATGTATTGACTTGAGAGAGAGAGAGAGAGAGAGGGAGGGAGAGAGAGAGAGAGAGAGAGAGAGAGAGAGATGGAGAGAGGTGTTGTTCCACTTATTCATGCACTCATTGGTTGCTTCTTGCATTGCCCTGACGGGAGCTGGAGCCTGCAACCTTGGCATATTGATCAGGGCGATGCTCTAACCACAGAGCTACCCAGCCAGGGAAAGGACATCCATCTTGACAATGGCAGCGTCCCTGCCTCAGGGGTTAGACTGGATACTCAACACGTGCCCCAGAGCTCCACACTCGCCTGCTCTCCCAAGACTGATGCCTATTTACTGGATCACGTTTACAATTGAGACTCCGGTTGGCATTTCTCCAACAGACCTATGTCTTATCCGCCTCTTACACTTGGCTATTGAATAAAAATATTGCTGTCTAGTAGGCCAAAACAATGTCCTCAACATCATCAAGGTAGAATTATGGCAAACTAGCTATGGGAGAAATGACAGAAGTCAGAAAAGACGGCACCCACTTGACACTATGCCTGGCTTGCCAATACATTAACACCAGCCATCTGAACGACTGACTGGCATACAAGCTGATTTTTTTCAATCACTACCACAGTTTTAGGCAATAACGACATACTTTAAACAAGATTTTATCACTACTAAATACTAAACATTATACATTTCTTACATCAAGGTAATCTAGAGCAAGGAATGTCTCAGGTTCGGCTCTTTCCTCCTTCAGAAATCGGATACAATCTCTTGCTACCTTTTCAGAGGTTACAATAATGGCGACTATGTACCGGCCAAAAAGCTTAGTAACAGCCAGCTGGTACTTCTTATGAATAGGATGACACAGGTCAAGTAGTCTTCCAAACTTAGCAGGTTTCAAAAAAGGAGAGCAAAAAATACATTCATGAGGAACATATAATTCATTGTTTTCTAATGTAACAAAGCAGCATAAACCAAAAACTAATTTTATAAAATTATAAACATCAGCTTTTCATGGAGTCTCATTCAAATGGACATACATTTTGTTATGCAATATTCATTTAGGTGCGTCACATTTCACTTAAGAAAAGAATAATGAGGAGGGGCTAGCCTTACCAAGGTATTAAAATTTTTTTACAAAGCACAGTAATTAAATGGTATTCATCCATTTTCTCATTTACTAAGTAAGAATTATGAGGACCCCTCATTTCATCACCACATGCAGGTACTGAGCTAGGCACTGGGTAAACATTACTGAACAAAGCAGATACATTCTGATCTCACAGAGCTGTCAGTCTAGTAGGGAAGAAAGATATGAATAATCAATTACTAGATACATGTACAAAATAGACTTATAATAGACACTGTGATAAAGCACAGAATGCTGAGAATGTATTACACAGACTAGGTTGACCTGAAATGTCAGGGATGGCTCCCCACAAAGAAGTGCTATTTGAGATCTGAAGGAAGGTCAAGAATTGATTACATTTGATTCAATAAGTTTTCTTAAAAATGTCAGAACATCAACCATACTAAATCAATGCTTCCTAGACTATCTGAAGATTCAATTTTGTGTCTTAGACTCTTTTTTCATTTGCTTGGTTCTACTTCAGGAATACTAATTTCTTTATGATAGATCATGATTGTTGCTAATACTTAGTATCCTGCTCTTTGTTTTTTTTCTTCTCTTTTCACCTTTTTACTATTAAAAATTCTTGCAGCACACTAGTTGAAAACTGCTCATCTAGAGGGTACTATGCTAAGTGAAATAAGCCAGTCAGAGAAAGACAAATACCATATGCTTTCACTTATATGTGGCATCTAATGAACAAAATAGAGAGAGACACATAGAGAATAGACTGACAGCTGTCAAAGAGGAGGGGGTCTGAGGGGCTGGGTGAAATAGGTAAAGGGATTAAATAAACAAACCAAAAACCTCATAGACACCGATAACAGTATGGTTATTATCAGAGGGAAAGGGTGTGGGGGCAGGTGGAAGTGGATAAAAGGGGGATGAATGGTGATGAAAGGAGACTAGGCTTTGGGTGGTGAGCAAACAGTGCAATGTGCAGATGATGTATTGTAGAATTGTACACTTCAGACCTATATAATTTTATCGACCAATGGAACCCCAATAAGTTCAGTAACAAAAATAGATGCTTTAAAAGGATATATTTCAATTAAAAAAAATCCTGGACTATACCATTTTCTGAAGTTTAGGGCATTAATGTATGTGAGCCTTTGTTGGCCTAGTTTTTTTTGTTTTTAAACTAGTTTTTGTCTTTTTGTTTGATACTGGGGGAAGGATTCTGTGACCAAGACTTACTCCTTCATCATTACCCAGAAGTCAAGACCAACAATGAAAAGTGAGAAAGTGAAAAAAGGATGGCATAAAGGACAAGAAGCTGGGGTGGCCAGAGATAGGAGGAAAAGCACGAGACTGGTATCACAGAACCATGGGCAGGGGTTTCCAAACAGAGCACGTGGTGAACAGTGTCAAATGCTGAAAACGGGCCATCACAAGGTAAGGACTGGGCAGTGAACACTGGTGTTAGGGACCAAAGAGTGAAATGCCAGACCCCAACACCAAAGAAATAATTTTGTGAGGTTGACACTCTAAGCAACAGATTAGATATTGCTGTATTAGGACTAATGAAATAGCAAAACTGGATGCAGGTCGGATTTAGTAAATAAAAGTTCATTGTTGCAAAGTATACCAATGATGTCTACTGAGAATATAATAAAAAAAAATAAAACCAGGAAGAGGTGTGAGGCTGTACTTTGGGGAGAGAAACTACCTCATGGCAACCAAGTCCTTGGGGATACTGGCCATAACTCGGACTTTCTGGTAATGTGTTCATGGAAATGTTCCTCCCCCCAAATTACTTATCTGTAGATACTACTGGAAGTTATTTACATTTTTACCCAAATATTTACTGTATTTTAAAAATAAATAATAAAGATTTCTGAAATAATTTTTCTTTCAAATAATGGTAACATTTTAAACCCCACGTAAGAAAGCTTAGCCTTTTTGTTTACATTAACTGTGCGTTCTATTACCACAGCATCTGGGTAAAGTCTTTTAAGGTGCTCCAGAATCTCTGCTCTCTTTTGCTGACGTTTTCCCTCATGGTTATCAATCCCAGCATTCTGCAGTTCACTTCTAATATGACTCATCTCTTCATTGACTTCCGAAATTCTTGATTTTGTTTTTTCAATTTCATCCACTAGTATTTCCTCTTGCTGTTTTTTCTCTTTCAAGCAATCCCTATATAATAATAGCAAAAATAAATTACATAGCGAAAAGTAAACAAAAATCTAGAAATTACAAGATACAATATACTCAGGTCTGGCATTGAAGGGGAATGGAATAGTGCTCTATCAATTTTAAGTGATGAAAAATGCAATAAAATAAACCTAGCACCAAAGTTGGGCAAGAGATTTTGATCATTCTTTATTGATTCAAAAGATACATATTTCTGGATATTGAAAAAGTAAAGATAGATCAATATAACCAGAGCAATCATCATGAGCTTAATAATAAGTAAATGCCAATTAAAAAATTCTTAGTGGGAGAATACTTAGACTGTACTAGCTTTCATGACATCACTTTTGTTTTAAAATATTAATACCAAAGAGAGTTTTAAGTTTCACTACTGATAAACATTTATATTTTCAAAACTTAAATATATTTTATGTGCTGAAGTATAATTTTTAATTATAAACAATGGGAGATTGAAAACATGATTCAATGAAAGCGTTTACCTGATGAATATACCACAAATAAACCAGACCCTTGAACTATGACAGCTGCAAAAACCTTTAACAATACCCACATGCATGTTTTTGTATACTCCTCCAACTTCTCTATTCGCTTTTTATGATCTTCTATTTGTTCTTTTACTTGTTTTAGATTTTCCTAAATTAGGAAATGAAACCTAAAATCAATTACAGCAACTCCAAACAAATACAATTGATTATTTTTCACGATTGGCTTAGAACTTACTGTAATATCCTTAGTTTTTCTGAATTTAAAATATATCAAATATAACCACATGAAAATACTCATAAGAGCAAATTTTAATTGTGATAAGGTAGGATGGTATAGAGCTTTGAGGTTATAAGAATGAAGATTCAAATCCTGGCTCCACCCTTTACTAAGTATATGATCTCTACAAAGTTTATTCTGGTAAACTCAAACTCCCTCCAAGGTATTATTTTCAAACTAGAGGCCCGATGCATGAGATTCATGCAAGGGGCTTGGCCCTTGCTGCCGCAGCGGCCGCCTCTGCCTCAGCCTCAGCCCCCGCCGAGGCTTTGTCCAGAAGGTCGTCTGGAAGGATGTCTGGTCTAATTAGCATATTATACTTTTATTATTATAGATGATATACAGTTCTTTTCTTTTTCACATATCTGGAATTATTTTAGTTAAAATATTTTAAATTAGTACCAAACTGAGATGGAGTAAATAGGTCATCCACAGAGAAATAAAAAACAATGAAATAACACTAGAATCTAATCTTGAATGTGCAACTTAATTAACAACTAAAAGAAACGAAATCTCAGAAAAATAAAAACAAAGTGTCCCTCTCTGAGAAATTAAGAGAAACATCATCCTGCATTATAAAATTAACTCATAAATGAAAAGATGCCATTTGATAATGTTATATAACATAGTACAAATTGAGTATTTCATGAGAATATCAATTTTTCTTCCGAGACTTCTGCTTTAATATAAACTATCTGTGCTTTGTTATATATAATGAATTTTTTAAAATTTATTTTTCAATTACAGTTTACATTCAGTATTATTCTGTATTAGTTTTAGGTGCACAGCAAAGTTGTTAGGAAATCATGTTCTTTACAGAGTAGTCCTCCCACTGCTTCAAGTACCCACTTGGCCTCATACATACTCATCCCAGTATTACTGATTATATTCCCTCTGCTGCAAACTACTCATGCGATAAATATTTACTCACTGGCTAACATGGCTAGGAACTAGAGATACAAAGAACAGAACACCCAAAGGGATGCGAGATAGAGGGGGTCAATGCGGGGGAAAGGGGGACATCTGTAATACTTTCAACAATGAAGATAAATTAAAAGAACAGGACACAGTCTCTGTGCTCAAGAACCCATGTCTCGTGGGAGGGACAGACAATTAGATAAGTAATCCCAGCAGAGTGGCTTAGTGCTACAACACAGGACATACAAGCCAACTGTAGGCTGTGGGAGGAGGGCTTCACGGTCTTGCTCCATTCACACTATCACTGAGTCTAAGTACAGTGTGGTCTCCAATTAGCTTCATGTCTTTACCTCTCCCTGTCTAGTTCATCTTGTGCACCACACAGCAAGATTAATCATCACTAAGTAATTTAAACCCAGGAGTGTACAAAGCCAAAACCACCAATCTTTTCCAGTACACCACCCCGGGAGAAAGAAGAAGTACGAGTTTTAAGTGGAAAGGAACACACATTCTATGAAGATGCTGATCTCACTGTATTCACGTATCACTCAAATTCACTGAACAAACTGTGCTAGGTCCCAGAGTTGTAAAAATAAGCAAGACACGTCCATTTTCTCCAGGACGCAGACATTGTAAAATTAGAGCTCCCCTATTGAAATGTTAGTGTCTCGCTTCAGCACTCCATGCAAGGAGGAAAACAAGATTACTTAACACAGAACACAACATTTAGTCCGCTAGGAAACCTGCCTCTGCCTTCACTCTGGCCACGCCCAAGGCTTGCGTCATGCCAGAGGGGTTTCTTTGTGGCAATTCCTTCCCTGGGCAGGTGGGCCTCTGAGGGGTCACTCCCTGTCACGCAAAGAGCCTGGAAGAATGTCAGACATGCTTTGGTTGAGGAACAGGCTTTCCTGGAGGAAATGTGAACGACCAGGGTCATCATCTGACGGGAGGGGGTCAGGGACTGGGTGCTCTGCTGGACACATAATGGGGGAAACCAGTCCGCCTTGGTAGCAGGCATTCTGCATTTGAGGTGCCAGCTGACTGTGCTAGTGTCTGGAGTACCAGCCACTGCCAGCAGCAAGCCATCTGGTATCTGTGGAAAGTTACAGCCCCTCCTGTCCAGGGAGGGAGCCACCAGTCCTATGGGACACTGAGTATGAGTACGTATTTCCCCATCTTTCTCGACCTCAATCTATTTCTTCTCCTGTCAGTGTTTTCATATTCAAAAGACAACAGCAATTCAACCAAAACTTACTGACATGTACTAAGTACAAAATTTATAACCAACACTATTATGGATCCTGCCTTTAAGAAGCTTCCAGTCTAGTAAAGCTGTACCAACTAATTGTACTTTTTCTTCAATCGGATAAAATTCTTTAGATATAGATTAAGAATAATGAGTGATTAGATGCAGAAGAAATTATTCTCAGTTTTTTTTGGTGGGGTAGGGAGAAAAGGCAGGCCAGGTAAGGCTTGGTGCTGTAATAACAGAATTTAACATGTAGTGATAAGTAAGTTTTTTCAAAACTAGCATGCACTAAGGCAAAAGTGTGCAATGAGAATTTATAGCAATCGGTGTACAATTTTATAATGCAATACAAATTACTCAAGCATTTTAAAATTAATTACTGCTAAGTTACTGAATTTGCTGTTTTTAAAAGTTACTTTAATCCTCACTTGAGGATATATTCATTGATATCAGAGAGGAAGGGGGAGACAGGGTGCGAACATCAGTGTGAGAGAAACACCAATGGTTGCCTCCTGCACACACACTGAGAGGATCAGACCTGTGACCAGGTGTGTGCCCTGACTGGGGATCGAGGCCTTCTGGCGTACGGGACAACGCTCCAACCAACCCACCAGGCCAAGGGCGTTTTCTTAATTAAAAAACAATGATTTTAAAGAGGGGCAGGGAGAGGGAGAGGGAGAGAGAAACACTGATGGGAAAGAAAAACACCCATCAGCTGCCTCTCATACACACCCACACTGGGGACCGACCCCCAACCTGGGTACGTGCCTGACCGGGAAGCAAACCCTCACTCTCTTCATGTGCTTATCATATACCACACCATGAGGCATTAGAGGGAAAGAGCAGACGCTTGGGGTAGTATCACACCCCTTTTCATTTTATTCAACCTGCCCATCACGAAGAGGTAGACATACCTATCCTCACTGTACAAATGAAGAAACCCAAGTCCAGACAAGTTAAATAATTTAATTACCAAGATTACACAGGTCAGTAATAACAAGACTAACTGGAAGCCAGGTCTGTCTTACTCTAAGGCAGACCATTAAAATGCTATTTTGAGCTTTGCGCAGTGGCAGTCTCGTAGCCAATGAGGTTTATTGGAGGTTCGATTACTGCTAATTGAAAAAAATGTAAAATGAAATGCTATTTTGATGGCCACTTCCCATAGTGTAGACGATTACACTCCTCTTGGGCAATGGCCTTAGTGTTTCCAAATCATTTTGCGTTCACCTCTATTTGATACTTAACTTCTTCCCTTTACCTATCCTCCTCCTAACCTCAATGGACTCGATAACACATGTAAGAATAGAGGCTATATCATCTGCTCATCCCTGTCACTATACAGATGCACAGAAAATGCTTACTGACTATTATGAATGAAGGCACTATCTGTACCTTAGACCCTAAAGTGGCACCTATATGAGACAAGTAGCATAAAGCATAACAGGTAACCAAGAATTTGTTGCTTAATCGTTTATGTCTGATATAAATCCACTTCTATATTGAAAAGCTAATATAAAAAGCTAGTAAGATGGCACTGAAAATATTTGTAAATCACGAGTGTACAAACCAGGTACCTGAACTTCCCCATGCCTCCTCTTTTCAAATGCCAGCCTTTCTTTATCAGCCTTCTGTTCCCACTGCAGTTTTTCCAGTTGTTGGGTCATTATAGCCACCTTCCTCCTTACTTGTTCCTTAAGTTCTTTATAACGGTCCAGCTGTGTACAATTTTATAATTGTACAGTTAAAATTGCTAACTCAAAGAACATGAGAGGAAAGTCTTTATGTGATAGCCTTTACTAACATAATTACTAACAGACATTTGATCTCATTAAAAGTATGTTTTACATAAATTAGATCAGAATTGGCCATCTTCTCCAGATAAGATGTGAAAATTAAATGAATGTTTTACTTAAAACATTTAGATACATCAATAAGATACTCAAAATCAACTCTATCAGGTCTCTGTAAGAAATCTTTAAAAGAGAAGGGAGATTAAATCTCATTAAATCCAAAAGAAGAACTCAGAGAAAATTATGTACTTTTCCTATTTATATAGTCACAAAACTTTAGTACATATATTGTAATGTTAGACTATTATAAAGTTAATGAAAAAGATAAACGATAAAAATTTAGTGGAATGTTTAAAAACTCTGAATACAAGTGTTTGGATATCTACCATCAGTTTATTGTATGTAAATTTTATATACTAAATTGGATATTAATTCATCACTTAATATTTTAAATCACATTAAGTAATCAATTTCCCTGTCAATTAAATGATCCTATCTCTTCAAAGCCATATGTATCTGACTTTTAAGTTTTTATAATATTCATGAAAAAGTTATTTTAAAAACACAAGAATTACCTAACACTTATTACAAAAAATAGCCTGAAGATTGACTGTAGATTCTATATACAGGCTGAAAATTTTAAATCCTCATAACTGAGATTCTGAGGACAGTCTCTTAAAGGATCAGAGAGGTCATTCTTCAAACTTTTTCTAATTAAAAGAAGATGAAAGACTAGAAACGAAAGGGTTCCCACGTGCTGAATTTCTCACCTGACTGGCTTCCAACTCAATGTCTCGCACTTTCTGCAGGATTTCCTCCGATTGCTTCTCAAAACTTTTCCACGCGACATCCAAGTCCACCAGCTCGGTCTCTAGGGCTTTTATGTCCTCTTCCTGTCTGGAACATTGCTTCTCACTGTCCTTCACGGATTTCTTAGCCATATCTAATTTCTTGAGATGGTGAGAAGTGTTTTCTTTGGCTTTAATATATTGGGGCCTCTTCTGATTTAAAAGTGCTTCAAGAGATCTAAAGAGAAAAATCAAGTCAGCTTTAAAGGAAATTAAATGTTGTGATATATAAAGGGAAGAAGTGCTTTTGACCAAATCACACATTGAAAAACAAATTCTAAAAACTCATTTTCAGAGACTGTAAGCAGGGCAGTCGCTGCCAGAGTTAGGAGGAGGGTGGAATAGGCGAGGCACAGGGGAACTTTCTGAGTGGTAAAATACTCTATATGACACTGGAATGGTGGACACAAGCCATCACACGCCTGTAAAAACCTACAGAACTTCACAGCACCAGGAGTGTACTTTAATGTATGCAAATTAAAAAAATCGCTCAGAGGAGGCTAAGGCATCCTAGATGGAATATAGAAAGCGACAGAAGAATCTAACTATTTCATATGCATTAAACCACCTTACTGAAGGGGTGGAGATAAAAAGTGCTAACCTAAGTAACTTTAGAAATGAGTGGAGTCTGTAAAACTAAAAGCAAAAGAAATTGTACATAAGCACCCACTCTCGTTGATAAGGTGCTTCCTAGGAGGCATGGATGAACCATTCTGATGCTGCCATACATGATTACGGGAATTGAACAATTAAGCAAGTGACTGGCATTTTGTGAAAGGCAAGTTTCTTTGTTGGAGTGGCAGGTTATAGATAAGCAAGAAAAGGTCAGTATCAAAAGTGATGTGAAGGTCATATGATGATACATTACGTATGTCATAGAACATATGATCTGCTGACATCCCTGATAGATATGATGGGAATGGCATTTACTGCTGTGGTTTTCGTTCCCAAATTCATGAACCCCATCTAACTATGAAAAACCTATCAGACAAATCCCAATTAAGGAACACTGTACAAAAAACCCCTGAGCAATACTCCTCCAAACTGTCAAGGTCATCACAAACAAGGAGAGTCTGAAAAGCTGTCACAGGCAAGAGGAGTCTGTGGAGATGTGATAACGAAATACAACATGGTGTTCTGGATTTTAAAAAAGGACAACAGGTAAAAACTGAGAAATTATGAATAAAGCATGGACTTCAATTAATAGTAATGTATCCGCATTGGTTCATTAATTCTGACAAATGTGTCATACTCATAATGTAAGATGTAAGCAGGAGAAACCAAGTGTGGGGAATATGGGAGCTCTGTACTCTCTATAATTTTTCTGTACATCTAAAGTATTCCAAAGTAAAAAACTTAAAATAATCAACTTTCAAAACATCACTTTTATTTTTATTTTCTCTATTGATCTACATAAAATCCAACTATTAATAATTCTTTTTAAAAACTCACTTTAATTCTTTTTCTGTTTGTTGTAGCTGTCTAGTTAGCATTCCATGCTCCTTTTTCTTGGCTTTCACTATGTTTTCATGATGAGAAAGAGATTCTTTTGTGTCACTCAAATTCCTATTCACATTCTCTAACTCAGTGTTCAGCAAATGAATTTTTTTCTCATTATGATATAGCTTGAAAAGCTGCAGTTGAATCTTGTTTATTTTAAGTTCTTCAAGGAGAGTCTGGTAACGATCTGCCTGTGGAACAGTATAATTCAACAGGAGTTAAAAGGAAGCATATTTAAGTTGACTTTTCATAGACTCAGCTATAATGCCAACAAATGATTTCATGTGATATGCACACATGTAAAAATATTAAGAAACAAAAAAAATCACCAATAAGGAACACATCTTTCTCTCATTTATTTCTTCACATATTTTTTAATTGCCTACTATGTACCAGGCCCTGTCCTTTGTGCTGGGTATACAGTGAAGAACGAAATAAAAATAGTCCCTGGTCTTGTAAGTTTAAAATATAGTTATTCTAATGGGGGGTGGGGGTGAAGAGGAGTCATTGAGTAAACAAGCAAATAATAAACAAGGTATCATATGGCAATATATGCTAAAAAGAAACAAAATAGAGGAATGCAATAGCACCAGGGAGCGGGTGCTAATTTAGTTGGAGGCATGGACAGCAAATGCCTGCCTAAGAAAATGGCGTCTTATGAAAACCTGAACGAGAGGATTTGCCATGCAAAAAGCAGGCATACAATCATCTAGGCAGAGGAAATAGCAAAGCTCTGGCCAGAATGGAGTGTGCATGTTCAGTAAATAATGTGGTAGGAGGGCAGAGGCAGTTAAGGCCTGAGAGGCGAATAGGGGCCAGTCAGAAGGCTGGATAGGAGACCAGATTCTCAGTGTAGTGGGAAGCACTGCGCTGGAAGAGGTTCTCTGCCAAAGGAAGACAGAATCTGATTTGCATTTTTAAAAGATCACTCTAAACACAAATAATTATCAACCATACATACAGCACTCTACTCAGCATTGTGAAGGGTACCAAGAAAACAACACTGAACAGCATTTGCAAAGTGTGGCCATGGTTTCTTAGGGGTCCCCCACATTACTTTAGGGAGGCCCTGAGGTCAAAAGTATTTTCAAAATAATACTAAAACTTGCCTTTTTCTTTGTGTTTGTATCTGCACTGAGTGATGGTGCAAAAGCCAATATTGAATAAAGCTGCTAGGCCTTGATACAAGTAAGATTCAATACAGAAACAGATGTGAGAATTCATGTCTTTTATTAAGCTAGATATTAACAATGCTACAGTTCTAATTATTTAGTTTTAGAAAAAGACAGTTTTCTGGAAAAAGACAGTAAACTGGTACGGCCACTATGGAAACAGTATGGCGGTTCCTGAAAAAATTAAGAACAGTTACCACATGACCCAGCATCCCTCTTTTGTGTATCTACCCAAAAAAGTCAAAAACATTTATTCGCAAAGATATATGCACCCCTATGTTCACTGCAGCATTATTCACGGTGGCCAAGACACGGAAACAACCAGTGTCCTTGAATAGATGACTGAATACATACCCACACACACCCCCTCTGGACTACTACTCAGCTAGCTGTAAGGAAAGATGAAAAACTGCCCTTCGCAACAACATGGGTGTACCTTGAGAATATTATGCCAAGTGAAAAAAGTCAGTTAGAAAAAGCTAAGAATCATACAAGTTCACTCCTATGTGGGATATAAATAAAACTTACAGACACCGACAACAGAATGTTGGGTGCCAGGGGGACGAGTAGGGCGGTAGCAGTGGGTAAAGGGGGCCGATTATATGGTGACGGAAGATGCTTTGACGTTGGATGGTGGGCACACAATGCAATATACAGAACCCACTAACCAATGCCACGCAGATAAAAAAAGGAAAAAAGCGGTTTTTCACTAACATGTTATTTGTTAACATATAATACATCTATTACTTACACAGTGATCATTAAAATATGTATTTAAAATTTCCCAGTTTTAACTTCAGATACAATACTGGTAGATAGGTATAACCCACATGAACAAGACTCTTTGCAGTCTCCAATATACTTTTTTAATTCTCATCCGAGCACGTTTCTTTAATTGATTTTAGGGAGGGAGGAAGGGGGAGAGGGAGAGACAGAGAGAGAGAGAAACATCTATGTGAGACAGAAATATTCGTCGGCCGCTTCCCATATGCACCCTGACTGGAAATAGAACCCGCAGCCTTTTGGTTACGGGATGATACTCCAACCAACTGAGCAACCCGGCAGGGCCCCGGTCATTTTTAAGAAAAGAAGAGAAAAAGAAGCACAAGTTTGAGAACCACTGCCATGTAGGAATAAACTCTTCTCACGCTTATTTTTAGTTGGGAAAACCATTTTTCTAGCTCACGTTGACCTATTTAAGAAAACACACACCCAAATGGTGAAAAACATATCGAAAGGCTTGTCTTTTTAAACAGTATGTTTTTATTGATTTTTAGAGAGAGGAAGGGAGAGGAAGAGATAGAACGCCGATGAGTCAATCGGCTGTCTCCGGCACGCCCCCTACGTGGGACCCAGCCGCGACCCTGCATGTGCCGACCAGGAACTGAACTGGTGACCTCATAGTGCACGGGACGCCACTCAGCCAGGAGCCCCTCCAGCCAGGCTCAAAAGGCTTGTCGTTAATGAACACGGGGCTTTCTTGTCCGGTGGTGTCATTAGTGACCCCAGACCGCTAGCTAGCAGTTCGGACAGTGTTTGCGCCCAACCCTTAATCGGTTACGCCTTCAGGACAGCTTACCTCGTCCTTCTCTAATTTTGCGTGTTTACGTTCTGCAGCTATGTTTTTCTTCTTATTGAAATTAAACTGTGCGTCCTCTTCAGCTTTCTGTAACTTCCTTTTCTTTTCCTCATATTCTCCTATCAGCTCTCCTGAAGTGCTGATCTCCTCAAAAAACTGGGTTCTTTCTTTGGGTTTTTTCATTGAAATCGATTCTACAGTTCCCTTTTTAAAACAGGAAAGCACACCAACATGTAAAATGCAGTGATGTGTTTTCAAAATCATGAGTAAAATAAACTTTACAACTACTTACTTGGAAAACTAGACAGTTCCGTGCTTTGACTATTATACCTATCTTTTCCAACTCTGCTATATACGTGGAACGACTCACAGGATTATCATCAAAACGAAATTCTGAGCATCCCCCTAAAGTAAATAAAGGCTGTTATAGGAAGTATAAATATCAGACGTATATCAACTGCTGAAAGTCTTATAAAATTATTTTTCTTATTGAAATGCCAGTTACGCAATAATATACATGTTAATACATGCATTCAGTCAGTCAACAAATACCGTATACTACATACCAATGAGTTCCCTACAGCAGTAAACAAAACAGACAAAAGTCTGACCTCCAAGAGCTTATATCCCAGTAATGGAGACAGACAAAAACAAGATATGTAAGTAAAATAAACCTGAAAGCAATTGGTAAGTGCTAGGAGTTAAGTAAAATAGAGTTGGGAAGAAGGTATGGAAGTTTCTGTATGCTGGAATCACACATTTGCAATTTTAATAGGATGGTGCTATGATCTGAATATTTGTGTCCCTCCTAAATTCATGTTGCAATCCTAACCCCAAAGGTGATGATATTAGTAGGGCCTCTGGGAGGTGATTAAGTCGTAATAGTAGAGCCCTCATGAATAGCATAGGTGCTCTTTTTCTGTTTGTTTGTTAATCCTAACCCGAGATTATATTTTTCCCATTGGTATTTTTAGAAAGCGTGGAAGGGAGGGAGGTGGTGGTGGGGGGAGAGTAGACGGGGGGGGGGGGGGAGAGAAACACTAATGTGAGAGACACATCAATTGGCTGCCTCCCGCACTCGCCCTGACCAGGGCCAGGAATCGAACCTGCAACTCAGGTACGTGCCCTTGTCTGGGAATCGAACCCGTGACCCTTCAGTGTATAGGCCAGCACTCTAACCACTGAGGACACCGGCCAGGGCTAAGTAAGTGCTCTTATAAAAGAGGTCCCACAGAGCTCCCGTGTCCCTTCCTCTATGTAATAATTCAATAAGAAGTCTGCAACCTGGAAGAGAGCACTCATCATGACCATGCTGGCACCCTGATCTCAGACATCCTGCCTCCAGAACCATGAAAATAAATTACTGTTGTTTATAAGCTAGCCCTTCTGTGATATTTTGTTATAGCAGCCCAGATGGACTAAGACAGATGGGCATAGAACAAGAACAAAGCTGGAGACATCACACTTCCTGATTTGAAAATATATTACAAAGCTATAGTAATCAAAACAGTACGGTACTGCCTCAAAACAGACAAACAGAACAATAGAACGGAATAGTGTCCAGGAAGAAATCTGTACATCTATGGTCAACTGATCGTCGACAAGGGTACCAAGACATATAATGGGGAAAAGATGGTCTCCTCAATAAACAGTGTCGGGAAACCGGGTATCTTGTACATGCAAATAAGATGAAACTGAACCCTTATCTCACACGACATATGAAAATTAACTCAAAATGGATTAAAGACTTAACTGTAAAACTACTAGAAGAAAACAGAGGGGAAAGGCTTTTTACTTTGCTCTGCTCAGTAATTTTCTGCATCTATCAACAGCACAAGCAACAAAAGCAAAAACAGATAAATGGGATTGTATCAAAATAAAAAAGTCTGCACAGAAAAGGAAACAACCAACAGAGTGTAAAACAAATCAATGGCATGGGAGAGTCTTTTCAAACCACATATCTGCCAAGGGGTTAATATGAAAAATATACAAGGGACTCATACAATTCAGTAGCAAAAACCCAAAATATTATAACCCAATTTAAAATGAGAAAAGAACCTGAATAGACATTTCTCAAAAGAGTACAGGCAAATAGCCAACAGGTATATAAACAGGTGCTCAGTATCAGGAAAGATTAGGAAAATGCAAACCAAAACGACAAGGAGATGTCACCTCAAACCTGTTACAACAAAAAAGACAAAAAGGCAAGTGTTGGTGAGGATATGAAGAAAAGGAGAACTCTGTATATTGTTGGTGGGAATGTAAATTGGTACAGCCATTATAGAAAACCATATGAAGATTCTTCAAAATTCTTAAAAACAGAACTACCTGCCCTAGCTGGTTTGGCTCAGTAGATATAGAGCGTCAGCCTGCAGACTGAAGGGTCCCAGGTTCGATTCTGGTCAAGGGCACATGCCCGGGATGCTGGTTCAATCCCCAGTAGGGGGTGTGCAGGAGGCAGCCGATCCATGATTCTCTCTCATCATTGATGTTTCTCTCTCTCCCTCTCCCTTCCTCTCTGAAATCAATAAAAATATACATTAAAAAAACAAAACAGAACTACCTGTGATCAAGCAATCCCTTCTGAGTATATATTCAAAGAAAATAAAATCAGTACCTTGAAGAGGTATCTGTACTTCCATGTTCATTGAAGTATTATTCACAATAGCTAATAATCTAAATGTCTATCAATGGGTAAGTAAAGGAAGAAAACATGAGAATACTATGAAACCTAAAAAAAGGAAATTTTGCCATTTGTAATTTCACAGAGGAATCCAGAGGACATTATGCTAAGTGAAATAAACCATGCACAGAAAGAAAAATACTGCATGACCTTACTTATATGTGGAATTTAAAATAGTTAAAGCTCACAGAAGCAGAGACTAGAATGGTGATTGCCAGGCTGGGGGGAGAGGAAAATGGGGAGATGGTCAAGGAATACACAGTTGGTAAGATGCAAGATGGTAAGCTCTGGAGATCTAATGCATAGCAATGTGACTACAGTTAACGATACCGTACATATTGCACACTTTAAATGTGCTAAGAGGGTAGACCTTAAGTGTTCTCACCATACTCACAAAGAAAACAGTGACCAGGTGAGGTGATACATATGTTAATTAGGTTGATTATGTCACCTATTTCACAATGTATATTAAAACATCAAGTTGTATAGCTTAAATATATACATATTTTATCAATTATACCTTAATGAAAATGGGGAAAATAAACTTATGATGCCTTATTAAATAGAGTAGACTAAGGAATCCTTAGTGAGGTGGGAAACTTTGGAGTAAAAATCAAAAGAAAGTGAGAAAACTAATGAAAATATTTAGGTAATAAAGTGGTGAAATGCTTAAATTAGACATTAAGGTACAAGTACGTAAGTATTTCTAAAATTATCTGTGATTAAATTTGGGGAAGTTAATAAAACAGCATTTATACATTAGAATATTAAAACCAAGTTCTACTAGGCCAGAATGAAAATAGCAACAACAAAACCCATCAAGAAACACTTTTATAGAGGCTCTGTAAACTCCTAGCATATATACACTGAGTGGCCAGATTATTATGATCTCTGAACGCATAATAATCTGGCCACTCAGTGTGTGTGTGTGAGCGTGTGTGTGTGTGTGTGTGTGTGTATTAGAGGCCCGGTGCATGAATTCGTGCATGGGTAGGGTCCAGCCAGCCTGGTCAGGGGGAGGGGACATGGGCAGTTGGCCGGCCTGCCTGCTGGTTGAATTCCTAATCGAGGGGACAATTTGCATATTAGCCTTTTATTATATAGGATATACACTGAGTGGCCAGATTATTATGCGTTCAAAGATCATAATAATCTGGCTACTCAGTGTATATTGTTTACTCAGGCAACAGGGATTTCATGAATAAATCACAAAATACAAATTCAAATATTTCACTGAAGTTGCTTTTTAAAAAATAATATATTTTATTGATTTTTTACAGAGCGGAAGGGAGAGGGATAGAGAGCCAGAAACATCAATGAGAGAGAAACATCGATCAGCTGCCTCCTGCACACCCCCTACTGGGGATGTGCCCGCAACCAAGGTACATGTCCTTGACCGGAATCGAACCTGGGACCCTTGAGTCCGCAGGCCGACGCTCTATCCACTGAGCCAAACCAGTTAGGGCTGAAGTTGCTTTTCGATGGTAGAAAAAACTTTCTATACAAACCAAAAATATGCATATAATTAGCTCACCATTAAGAGAACAAGATAAATATGCATAAATAACCCCAGGAAGGACTTTTGTAACTTCCCTATCTTTAAAGTGGGCTCTCTTTTATTTTAACCTAATAACAAGGTAGAAAAATGCTATTTAACAACGGAGAAGTTTGAAGAAACATATCAGCTTAAAGAAGAGTCCCAGTGGAGAACCAAACAGGTTCTATTACTTACTTCTGAGAATTGTTATCCGAGAGAAAAAAAGTCTAGTTCACTATGCTAGTTGAACAGGTAATCTGACTTAACCCTGGAAAAATCAAGTAACTCATAAGCAAACATCTCCAAAAATATACCTCGAATAATCCTTGCAAACGTTTTCTCTTCTCCATTTTCCTCCACATAGACAATTTTTACACTTGCAAAAGAAGAAACAGGCTTTCCGATATGTGCTCCGTGAATAAGTTCTTGAATATGTTTCACTCTTAAATTAGCTGTTTTCTCTCCCATTACAAAACTAAGCGCGTCCATTACATTAGATTTTCCTGGGAACAAAGAGCGGGGAAAGGAGGAGTTATTCACTCTCAGTGATAAAAACAAAAACAAACCCCCACTTGCGCAGAGGCCAAGAAACCAGGGCACCAGCGGAAGTGAAGTACAGCCAACAACATCCCAGTGGTACGGTCCTGTCCACATTCAAACTGCATGTGACCCCACGGCTTTACGCAGATCCCCGTCTCTTCCACGCAGCGACGGTGGAGTAGGCAGCGGTCTATATTTAAGAATCTTCAGACGTGGACCTCAACCCCAACTCTCCCCCGTTTTTAAGCATTACGCCACGGCAAATCACTTAACTTCCCTAATTTCAGTTACACCCATTTTATAAAAAGTAGCTGCCACACTTTTTAAAGGGCTGACTATATCCGGGGTTTCCCCGGCGCCAGACTGAGGCTGCCAGAGTATTTGTGGTTGGTACACTTGGGGGTCAAGGAAAATTCTATCGCAGGTCCGAGCCTGCCAGGCTCTGAAAGGCCAGCTGGCACCGGGCGTGTGGATTTGGGGCGGTTTCCACCACTCTATGATAAGACTGTCTCCCTGTGCCCAGACTACGTGTGTAAACATAAAAGCTGCCCTCGTCAGTGTGGCTCCGCGGACAGACCGGCGGCCTGCGGACTCAAGGGTCCCGGGTTCGAGTCCGGTCAAGGGCATGGACCTTGGTGGCGGGCACAGCCCCAGTGGGAGGTGTGCAGGAGGCAGCTGATCGATGTTTCTCTCTCATCCATGTTTCTAACTCTCCCTCTCTGTAAAAAATCAATATATATATATATATTTTGCCAAAACTTATATAATTGGAAAAAAGGTAGATTGTTATAATATTATTTTGTGATTTTAAAAAATTCTAGGAGCATATATTGATAATCAGGTGGGCATACAGTCATATAACCATATAGGAATCAAAGACATAGACATTTCCAAGCTTGACGCGTTTCATTCTCTAAATTCTACATTCACAGTAGGTTGGGGTAAAGTCATTTCGCCTTAAGAATCATATTTATTTTTTTACTGCCAAGATGGTGTTACTGATTTTGGCACCCAAAATGACACCATAAGGTCTGTGAGATTCCTTGGTATTCTAGTAGTAGAAAATTGTAATTACAAGGACCCTTTAGTCTGCCCTCATTTTATGTGGGGACTGCTCGGTGGAAAAAATCAATATATTAAAAAAAAAAAAAAAAAAGCTGTCCGAACGTTTCAGTGATTCTGTAAGGCTTAAAAAATGACCGGACAAGCGTTCAGGTGAACATCAATGGAGCGTCGCTCCGCGGGTGGGTCAGGGATGGGGGACACACTGAGTCGCTTCGGGGAAACCCAGCGCTCGCAACCCCGAGGCGGCTGCAGGCAGCACCCGCGCTGTCCGCGACCGGCTTCGTGGGGTGCGGAAGGGGGTCCAGCTTCCCGGGGACGGGCTCCGGGGGGGGGGGGGGCCGGTACAGGTATTTTCGCCGTGACCTTAGGACAGGTTGTTAGCGCACAACGCGCAGTGTCTAATGGCGAAAAGCCTCGGTTTTTTGAAACCGGTTACAACACGCGCGGACGCCCCGCCGAGGGCGCCGAGGGCCTGGCAGGTGCGCGTTCCGGCGGGAACCCCAGCGGAGGACCGGCACCCCGGCACGTGGTCGCCAGTCGGGGGCGGCAGGCGCCTGTCGGGGGGCCGGGCCACCTCCCGGCAGACCGGGCGGGCGGTCCAGCGTGCGGACACGGGAACACAACGGGAGCGGGAACGGGAACGGGAACGAGGGCGTTTATGGCGCGGGGGCGGCAGCGGCGGCGCCCGGGCCGGGGGTGACCACCATGTGCCGCCCGCACGGACCTGTGGACGCGGGAGGCCGGTGCCCGGTCTGCCGGTCCCCGGAGGCCCAGGAAGCCGCCGAACCTCGGCTGCCTCGGCTGTAAAAAGGCGGCACCACAACACCCCTTCGTGAGGGCGAAAGCACGGAGGTGCCCGGGATTTGGTCACAGCGCCGCGAACTGCATCACGACCGCCATAGTCCCGGGTGCGACCAGGCCTTCCGGCCCCGCTCCGCCATGTCTCCGCGTGAGGAAGGGCGTGAGGAAGGGCGTGAGGAAGGGCGGGGCGGCGCAGGTGAGGAGGGCGGAGGGCGGCCTGCGGAGCGCGGGCAGGAGGAGCCGGGCCCAAGCGAGGCCGGCGGACCCTGGGCTGGGTGAGCGGGGTCGAGGGGGTCCCAGGCCTGGGGGGCCCAGGGGTGGGAGGGGGTCCAGCAGACCCTGGAGTGGGGCGAGGTCAAGCGTTGGGCCCGGAGGGCTGTTCAAGGCCCAGCAGAACCGTGGGGTGGGGATGGGGTGGGGGCAGGGGTGGGAGGGCGCGGTCGAGGGCGTGCCGGGCGGTCGGCGAGGGTCCTGAGACCGAGAGAAGACCGAGGCTTGCGGGCGGCAAGTGCCCGAGTCCAGGCCGAGCGGCCACCCTCAGGCCCCCTCAGGCACATGCGGCCCGGACGCCCCGGGCGGGCGGGCGGGCGGGCGGAGGGGGCCTGGGTCCCAGTTACCGGAGCCGTTGGGGCCGATGATGCAGGTGAACCTCTTGAAAGGGCCGATGAGCTGGCGGCCGCGCCAGGACTTGAAGTTCTCCACGAGCAGCAGCTCCAAACGGCCCATGGCTGCCTCCTCCGCGCCTCAGCGACGTCCTCACACGCGGGGCTGGAAAAGCGCGGGAAGGCCTTCACAGCCTCTCGCGAGAGGAGAGCGAGAACGCGGCGGGGGCGTGCCGCCGTTCCTTAGCAACCGGGCCGTTTACGTTGCCGAGGAAACGCGGCGTCCAGACGCGCCGCAGAAGGCTGTGTGGGAAGCCCGGGGAGCAGGCTCCTACCCCACAGGCGCACCGCCTAGGGAGCCAGCCTCGATCGGGCTGCAGGTGTTAGATTTTTGCTGTCTTATCTTTTTAACTCGGGCGTTTTAAAGGCTCTTAGAGCTTCCCAGACATGGATATAGTGCAGCCCGACGACGGGGAGCAGTCCTTTTGCTTGGCCAGGAGGAGACATGCGGAGCTGTGCAGGCAGAACAAGATCTTCAACGCCAGGAACAGGATCCTGGGGGTAAGGCGCTCGCTTGTCCCCACAGGGAAAGGGGCCAGGGGGGGACGTGGAAGGGCAGGTGGGAGCGAGAGGCAGGCAGGCGTGGGAGAGAAGAAGAGATGAATCCCTCGAATGAAACTTGATCCAGGCACAGCTGCCAATGGCAGCAGGCTGAGGATCTATTGACTCTGCTGAAGATGAGCGAAACCTTAACAGGACAATTGTACTCCCTCCCACTTGCCAGACAGGCACATGGAGTCCTGCAGTGAGAGGGAATCGCCCGGAGTTTGTGGCTGAGGAGAGACTAGAATGGGGCCTTCCTCTCTCTGAGCCAGATTTTCTACATTGTCAGGGGTTCCTTCCAGTCCATTCATTTGACAAAATTCGCATTTTGTGGCAAGCCTGAACTGGGCCCAGGAGATGAGGAATAAGGCAATTCTTGACCTTCGGGGTTTATGGCCCAGTGGAGGTGGCAGACATGAAAATGGTCACATTAAAATGTGGTGAAAGAGGGGAGCGCAGACTGGGGCTGGAAGAGGGAATCAGAGAGGGCTTCCCAGAGGAGGTGATGCCTAAGCTGTGTTCGGAGGATGAGCATCCGTTAACTAGGGTAAGGTGGAAGGAAGCTCGGAGGAAAGCTAAGAGGACAGGTTGAGGAACCAACAATAAGCAAAGGCATTCAGGTATGAAAAGACCTGGTGTGGAACTAAGACAGTGGGGCGAGGGTAAAGCGATACGGAGGATTGTTAATCACGGGGATACCTTTATCTGGTTTTAACTCCTCCCCCCTCATTTTCCATTCCAGGGAGATACAAAAACCTGGGATATTCAGGTGTGTGACCAGAAGATAAAAGAAGCAACTGAAAAAGCCAGACATGAGACGTTTGGTGAGCGTCTCCCAAGTGCCTGCCCAGCAGTGTAGGGCTGCGTGCCTTGGACTCCAGCCCTCATTCTTCACCTGTGTGAGAGCTTGGCGCTTGTACCCTCTTCCTCCTTTTAAAATGTCACCATTGGGTGTGCTCCGTTAACTTCATGCACTAGTTCTTCCTCGGTTAAAAGAAACACAGCTATTGAAGGCTACGTGAGTTCTAAGAAATGTATTTTGAGGATAAAATGTGTTTCCTCTGTGTTCTTACAAAACACACCGACTGGATGTGAAAAACCTTAAACGCACACATTCTCTTCCAAGAGCTCAAGACCTTCTGCCAGGGACGGCCCTTTACGCTAGACGACACACGCAGACCCCCAGCTCGCGCCCCGAAGCTGAATCAGAAGTAGGCATAGTTCACATAACAGTGTTCTAGCTTTTAGATAAAATTTTCAAACAGCATTCTCATCACGTGCAACACTTTCAGTTTATTTTGTTAAAGCACTGTAGGAATGTTTAAAATAGGAAGACGAGGGGGCCCCATATTATTACAGAACTCCCACATATACATATGTAATAAATTTGGTTATTTTTTTCCTGTTTAAAAAAATGAAAAAAAGAAGGGTACAAAATGTTATATACAGTGGGTACTCAATTAAGTTTTTAAATATATGAAAGATGTGCTTAGAAAAAGAAAGTAAATATGCCGGAATGTTGGGATGTGGTAATGTTGGAGTGATTAAATTAGGAGTGAAGTTTATTTTCTTCATACAGTTCTGTGTTTTCTTAATGTTTTACCTTTTATATTTTTAGTTTAAAAATAAGTCAAACTTACGAAATGATGTGACACACACACATGCACCCACCACTAGATTAGATGTTATCTTTTTGCCAAATGGGCGTTAGATATATTAAGAATGTTTTTAAAAAATACATGTATATTCCCCACCCTATCATTCTCTTCTTCCCTCTTCAGAGGTGCGCACCATTCCCATGCCTCTTTTTTGTACTGGTACCATTTATGTATGTGCCCATGACCGTCTCAAATTTTTTTGTGTGTGTTTTAAAATTTTACATAACTCGTGTAATATTGAATGGATCCTTTGTGACCTTTAAAAATATTCAATTTTGTATTTTTTTTTAAATCCTCACTCAAGGATATGTTTTTATTGATTTTGGGTGTTTTTTTTTTTTTTAGAGAGAGAGGAAGGGGGAGGGAGAGAGAGAGAAACATCAATCAGTGGTGTCCCATATGAGCCCCAACCAGGGTTCGAACCCGAAATCTAGGTATGTACCCAGACCAGGCGTCGGACTCAAAACCTTTTGGCGGTCTAATCGATGCTTCAAACCTCAGAGGGAAGGTAGGGGAGGGCGGCGGTACGGGGGAGAGACCAACCAAAGGACTTGTATGCATGCATAGCAGCCTAAGCAATGGACACAGACACCAGGGGGCTGAGGGCGTGAGTGAGGGGGTGGGGTGGGAATGGGCGGATAAGGACACCTATGTAACACCTTAATCAATAAAGAAATAAAAAAAAACACACCGTTGGGCGTATGGGATGGCGTTCTAACCAGCCGAGCCAGGGCTCAGTGTGGTATTTTAAAGTGTAACCCAGGACCTGCATGTAGATGGTTCTCTGATATTTTGTTATATGAATTAAACACAGTTTCTCTATCCTTTCCCCCCACGGATGGCTGATTTAGATTTTTCCTGTTGTTGTTTTATGTGTGTTTTTTGTAATTGCAAACACCGCTGCAATGACTACCCATGCGTATGTCCCCGGGTACCTGCCTGAAGGAACCTGGAGGTCAGCTTGTAGGTCACGGGATACACAGGTTCTCATTTCTATGGGAAACTGGCGAATGGCTTCCCAAAGTTCTAAGTGCGCCAGGTCACACCCCCACAAGCAGTGACCGAGGGATCTCATCTCCCCACAGCGGAGTACGTGCTATTAGCATTTGTAAAATTTTGCCGGTTTTGGGGTGTTTCTAATCACTTTGTAAAGTTGGTCATCTTTTCACAAGTTTATTTATTTTTTTAAATGTATATATATATTTTTATTTTTACAGAGAGGAAGGGAGAGGGATAGAGAGTTAGAAACATCGATCAGCTGCCTCCTGCACACCCCCTACTGGGAATGTGCCCGCAACCCAGGTACATGCCCTTGACCGGAATTGAACCCGGGACCCTTCATTCCGCAGGCCGATGCTCTATCCACTGAGCCACACCAGTTTCGGCTTCACAAGTTTATTGATTCACGTTTCTTTATTTGCCTGTGCCTATCCTTGGCCCATTTTTGGGTGGGTTGTGTGTTTTTTCCTGTTGCTTTATAGGTGCGCGTTGCACATTCAGGATTCTAATCCCTGAATGGATGTTACGTTTTTGGAGGGTGGTATTCCTTTTAGAATCACGAAAAGTTATTTTTTAAGAGTGGAATCCAGTTGGTTTTTCCCACTGAAGCTTAAGCTCATGGGTAACCTATGTCTCTCCTAGCTGCTGAACTGAGGCACAATGACAAAACCATGTGCACCGTGGAGAACCGGGAAAGCAGGGGTAGGAGGAATCTCTGCAGAGCTCTCAGAGACTTCCAGCAGAGCTTCCAGGAGCCGGAGACTCGTCGGGAATTTGACCTTTCGGACCCCCTGGCCCGCCGGAGAGAGTGCCCAGCCCGGCAGTTAGATAATGATGCTCGGAACACGGTATCGGGAATGCAGCGGTTCCTGGGAGAGGATTTAAACTTCCGCGCGAGGCGGGCATTCCAACAGGAACAGAACAGAGAATGGTCCTTGCAGCAGCAGAGGGAACGGAAGGCAGCTCGGGCCGACCAGAAACGTGCAGGTGAGGAGACCAAGCACGCGCGCTGACTTCAATACGGTCTTTAGCAAATCAGCGCCCATTTTTGTCCCAGCTGGGCTTTACTCTGTGCTGCTTGGGCCGTGGAGGGGGAGAGACGTCGGGACCGGTGGTCCGGGACCGACCCATCTCCAGCCACAGGGCAGTCGTGCCGGAAACACTTTCTGAGCGCGGGCGCTGTCTGAGCTCCGGTGGGTGCTGGGCCCCTCGGAACTCAGAGCCAGCCCCTGCCCTCGGGCTGTTTACGGTCTGCGGGGAGACCAGGGGACCCACAAGGGTCCAGCCTCTGTCAGGGCGAGTCCGCACCTGGCCTCCCACCTCTGTCCACGGGGAGTTCTCGCGCTTGCCCAGCCCCACGTCACCTTGACTCTTCCGTGTCCCTCAAAGGCTACATCCAGTCCAGCAGGCAGGCAGTCACCCAGACCTCACTACCTTCCCCCGCCTCTGCCGTCAGCACCCCGGACCCAGCTGCCCGCTGCCTCAGCCCGAGTGCTGCAGTGGCCTCTGCCGGTCGCCCTGCCGCTGCCCGTGCCCCCTGGGACCGCGTCCCTCCAACCCGGCAGCCAGAATGCTCCTGCTACACGTTAAGCTCCCTCCTTTGCTCACAGTCTTCCAGTAGCTTTCCGTTTCACTCAGTAAAAGCCAGATTTATTTCAAGGACCAACAAGGCCTTCAGTCTGGCCGGATCTCCTACCGGGCTGCCCTTCATTCATCTCATCCTTGCCGCACTGGCGTCCTCGCTGTCCTAGAATGTAAGTGCGTCAGGGGGCCCGAAAGGTCAAATTTCTGCCTCAGGACCTTTGCACCTACGGCCCCCTCTGCCTGGAAACGTATTTCCCCAGATATTTGCATGGTTGCCTCTCTCCTCCTTCAGGTCTTTGCTAAAACGTTGTCTTACCAGTGAGGCCTCCACTGACCGCTGTTACAAAGGGCGACGCTGTACTCTCCCCACCCCGAGTCCCCTTCCCCTTCTCTCCCCACCGCCTTGCTCAGTGGCATGCGGTCTGGTTAGGCATTTGCCGTTCCCTCTCTCCAGTGTCATCTCCTAAGCGCCAGGAAGGCGGGGGATCGTGTCGGTTTTACTCACTGCTCCTTCCTGAGTGCCTGGCACACGGGCAAATGTCTGTCGAAATGACCGCTCACAGGGCTTTACGAGGCGCATCCGTCTCCCAGGCGCTCCGTTTGGCCACCTCTGGCTGAGCCTTTGCCTCAGCCTTGGACTTGGTCCTCGATCGCGGTGCGCATCTCCCACCATCCTGGGGACACACCTTGCGTTCCCCCCGGACTTGCTCCTCCCCCCTCCTCCCTCCCTCACTCAATGACGCCTCCTTCCCTTAGTCAAGCCAGAAGCCCGGGGCTCCTCCTGGACCCCGTCTTGTCTCCAGGGCATCCTCAGCTTCCGTCCCCTCTCACCTCCCGCGGATATTCTGGACGGTCGGTGCCTCCCATGCCTGCTGTCCCACTGCCATGCCCCCCGCCTTTTTTCTCTGCACAGACCGCACCAAGGCTTTCTCATTTCCCTTCCTTTCCTGCTCCTCCCTGGTCCATTCTCAACATAGCGGTCAGAGTGCTACTCCTAAACAACGCCAAGTGCACAGTGTCACCCCAGTCCCTCCACCGCGCGTAAACCCTCTAGCGGCTTCCGTTACGTTGGGACTAAAATGCAAAGGCTGCCCATAGCTGGCAGAGCCCTGCCCGCAGGGCCACTGCCCAGCCCTCCGATGTCACCCGCTCACTGCGTCCCAGCCGCTCTGGCGGACTTGCACTTCCAGGTCCCGGCAAATGCTTCCCCGCTTCCGACCCTCTGCACCCAGCTCCCTGTGTCCCTCGGGGCTGAGCTCAAGCGCCACCTCCTCCTAGAAGCTGACGCTCACTGTCCACCCGCCGGTCAGGTGCTCCCCACCCCTCCCTCCCGGTGGCCTTTCCCTCCGCTCGGTAGCCCTGAACAGTCTGCAGTGATGCGTCTATTTCGGCGCTTGCTTGCTTGTTATCTGGCTCACCTCCGGGACTGTAAGCTCCCGGAAGGCACCCCTCCACCCGTTTCCCAGCAGGGTGTGGGCCGGCCCACGTAAGGCTCCCCATACTTCTGTGGCAAATGAACGGACAGGGTAAGGCGAGGTGAGAGGTGAAGCTGGAGGTGAGTAGAGCTCAGAGTGCACCACGACAGAGTTTGGCCTTTTTTCCTTTAAGTGGACTTCATTGGGTGCCACTGGTTGATACCGCGCCGTGGCTTTCAGGTGCACAGCTGTGTAATCAGCGCACCGCCTGTGCATCCGTCTTTGTTTCTGGAGACGCAGAGGGGCCCACGGGCACAAACACCGTGTGGAGAACCTGCTTTAATGCTGACTGTTAAATGGAACAACCCTGCAAGGTAGCACTGCCCTGCCTCACAGGCGAGCGCCCGAGGCTCGACCTCTGACCCCTTCTCCTCCTCCTCCTCCTCGTGGTCAGAGTGCTGCTGCCCCTGACATGCCCCCTCCGGAGCCGCAGCTGGTCCCCGGCAGAGCTCCCTCTGTGCTGGGCTCCCACCGCCCCTTGCCGGTTGTAAGGGTGTAGTGGCCTGAGAAGTGTGGAGGCCAAGGAGCCCACTGCTCCCTGTCCCAGGACCACAGCCAACACTACCAAGCCACGGCCGGCATTGCGAATCCACGGCAGGCATTGCCAATCCACGGCAGGCGTTGCCAATCCACGGCAGGCGTTGCCCACCCACGGCAGACATTACCAAGTCACGGCAGGCGTTGCCCATCCATGGCAGGCACTGCCCATCCACGGCAGGCATTGCCCATCCACGGCAGGCACTGCCTATCCACGGCAGGTTGCCAAGTCACGGCGGGCGTTGCCCAGCCACAGTAGCGACTGCTAGCGCTTCGGGCCAGGCACTGACTGGGAGCTTTACTTGAGTGAACTGGCGGTCTCCCAGCAGCCTCTGAGCACCTCGGGTGTGGGGGTGAGGGCGGATAAGAAGCGGACGGGGGCACCCGCACACCTGGGAGGGCGCGGGCAGCGGCTCTGACTGCCTGCTTGCTGCAGAGGACCTGTACACGAAGACCAGGCTGCAGTTTGATGGAACGGCCAAGGACTTACAGAATCGGGAGCAGGCCACCAGGAAGGCGGTCTCTGCCGCTGTGAAAGAATTCAACAAGATCCAGGTAACCCCGGGCTCGGGTGGTGAGGACCAGCACCCACCGCTTCACCCGGGCGCCCAGCTCCCCTGATCCCGGGCTCAGCCCGGTCACATGAACCGGAACCCACAAACCGGAACCCCTACAGGAAGCGGGGGGGGGGGTGCCCACAGAAACGGCTGAGCTCCAGCCCCGGCACCTGAGCTCCGAATCTGGGTGTGAACCGCAAAGCAGCCGTGCGCACGGGGGTGGGGTCAGTTCACCTTTCTCAGCCTCCGGTGCTGCTCTAACATGAGGACGGTGACATCTGCCCAGAGGGGTGCCGCCGGGTCTGGTTCGGTTCTTTACCAGCCTCGGCATCCCTCCTCCCCAGGAGCAGGTGCACAGCACCCAGGAACGGGGGCAGCTGTGCCGATGAGGGGTGCACACTCGGGGGTCTCCTCCTCCCTCAGCTCTGCCCGACTCCACAACACTCCTCTCCCCGCCCGTCCCATGCTGAGGGGCTTCGGGTCCTCTGTTCCTTTTGGAAATTAGACTTCCCTCCAGGTTTTCTTTAAAAAAAAATTGATTTCAGAGAGGAAGGGAGAGGGAGAGAGAGAGAAACATCACTGATGAGAGAGAATCATGGATCGGCTGCTTCCTGCATGCCCCTTACTGGGGATCGAGCCCATAACCCAGGCATGTGCCCTGACCAGGAATCGAACCCGGGACCCTTCAGTCAGCAGCCCGACGCTCTATCCACTGAGCCACACTGGCTGCGGCCAGGCTTTCCTTTCAAACACAGCTCTATTTCCTGGCGGGAGGGAGGTCAGCCCGTGTTCCTTTATCGGATGAGCTGCTTGGCCAGGCAGCGGTCTGCACAGCGGAGCCTGTGAGAGGGTCCCCGCAGAGCAGGAGGGGGAGCCGGAGTGCTGCTCCCATGGATCCTCAACCTCGTCATTGTTATCTATCGTTTGGTTACTCCTCACCCAGTGAGGTTTTTTTCAATGATTTTCCGAGAGAGTGGAAGGGGAGGGAGGAGGAGGAGGAGGAGAGAGACATCAGTGTGAGAGAGACACATCAATGGGTCGCCTCCAGTACATGCCCTAGCCGGGATGCGTTCGAACCTGCAACCCAGGGACGTGCCCTTGGCGGGAATTGAACCCGAGACTCTTCGGTGTGTGGGCTGCCACTCTAACTACTGAGCCATGCTGGCCAGGACCGCCTGGTCACTGCGTTATACATGTGCGCACGCCTGAGTGTGAGTTATGAAGCACGTCTGTTTTTATGGTGTAATAGTGCCGTTTTGTAAATGTGAGGCGGTGGGATTAACCCAGGTATGCACGTCACGTGTTGGGACATCTGGCCTCTCACCGGGACTCATCAGCACGGCCTTCATTTCAAATCCTGGCCACGGGCAGCTGCCCTCACCCGTCGCTGTGTTCAGCAGCCCTGCAGAGGGGTAGGACCAGCCCAACGTGGCTGATAGAGTCTTGGGGGGCACTGACCTCATAGGGACACCCAGCGCTGATCTGACCTGCTCTGGCCAGTCTGGAAACGGGCCTTCCAAGCCCAGCGAGCCCAGTGTCTGGTCAGCCTTCCATGCGAAGCAGGTGCTCACGTGGTGCCACCCAGCTGCCACCACATGGGTGCCCACAGTGTGACCCGCACCCTGCCGAGTGCCCCGCCTGCCCATCACTAGGAGACCTGGTAACGCTGGGGAACGTCTCATCCGCCTCCTGCCTTGGCGGAGAGATGACTGCAGCCCGGATAGGGGCGTGGCTGGCTCCAGGTCACAGGGCCAGGCCGCCCCCTCCATCGCCACCCTCAGGAGCAGGGGTCTGGCCAGGCGTTGACTGGTACCCGGGCCTGTGGCTGGCTGCGCCGGGAGCTCTGAGGTGGCAATGTTTTCACCCTTTAAGGCACCGCTGTTGCCAGTCACTCTGGGGGGGGTTCTTTGCGGCCACATCAGGGTGACGAGGCCACAGGGCGGGGCACAGAGCCGGCCGGTGAGTGAGGCCCAGCCTCGGGTGAGGAGGGCCTTCCCAGGGAGGCTGCCAAACGGCGAAGGCCTGAAGCAACGCTGCACACAACCAGCAGGTGGCGCGCCCCGCAGGCCCCGCGCCCGCAGCAGGCCCGCGTCCCCGGCGCCCTGCAGCGCGTTCTCCCTACTTGCGCCCCCAGGACGTTGGCTGCGCCTCTCCCTGGGGTCACTCGGAGCATCTTCCCTAATGTCTTCCCCCGCCCAGGCCTCGGAGTTGGCGGAGAGGAAAAGTCTAGAGAAAAAACAAGAACAAGAGGACGACCTGGCCCAGATCGCCAACCTGCTGCGCGGGGACCTGCTCTCCGAGGACCCGCAGCAGGCGGCCAGCTCCTTCGGGCCCCACCGCGTGGTCCCCGACCGCTGGAAGGGCATGACCCAGGGCCAGCTGGAGCACATCCGCCTGGTTCAGCAGCAGCAGATGCAGGAGAAGCTGGTGCTGCCCCAGACGCCCCCTCCCTCTCCCCCACAGCCCCCTCCCCCTTCTCTCTCTCCCACAGCCCCCTCCCTCCTCCCCTGCCCCCACCTCTCTCCCACAGCCCCCCTCCCCCTTCTCTCTCTCCCACAGCCCCCTCCCTCCTCCCCTGCCCCCTCCCTCTCTCCCACAGACCCCTCCCTCCCAGGTGCCAGTCTCAGCTGCCCTCAAGGGGTTTATGTTGCAGCAGGGGTGGTGAAGAGCCAGATGCTAGGGTGGTGGGTGCTGGGGAGGAAAGTGAGGCTGGGAGCGGGGCTACTGGGCAGTAGGTCACCAGGGGCCTGAGGAGTGACCCTGGAATGGAGACCTGAGTGGGGGGCGCGTGAGTGAGCCATGCAGACGTCTGGGGAAGGACACCAGGCAGGTGAGCGGCCAGGGCCAGGGCCAGCGTCACTCCCGCAGCCCAGCCGCCTGGCGGGAAGGCAGCCACTGTCCTGAAAGCAGCAATTTGCACTGGTTTTCGTGAAAAAACCAGCAAACAGGAAGCACAAAAGGGAAAAAACATTAAGTCTCAGCACTCAGAACACCCCGGCCCCAGCCCGCAGCCCCTCTGCAGGGAGCTGGTGATGAAAGCATCTGAGCCAGGGCCCAGGCCCCCCGCCCCCCCTTTGCCAGCGGAGCTGACGAAGATGACGCTGCCCACGTGTAGGGGTGGACACCCCCTCCCCAGCTGCATTAACCCAGTTTCCTCTCCGAGGAGCCAGAGGGCTTTAGAGAAGGTCTGGCAGGCAATGAGAATGAGCTGAAAGCCCTCGCTGGTGTGGCTCCGTGGATAGGGAGTCGGCCTGCAGACCGAAGGGTCCCAGGTCAATTCCGGTCAAGGGCACATACCTTCTCCCCGAGCCTGGGCCCTGATCATGGCTCCTTCAGGAGGCAACCAGTCGATGTGTGTGTCTCACATCGATGATTCTCTCTCTCCCGCCCTCTAAGCAGCCATAGAAAAATGACCTCGGTGAGAACTAAAAAAAAAAAAAAAAAAAAAGAATGAGCTAAGATGCAGAAATTTACCCCTGAGATCATGAACTCATTGTAGCCTCAGAAGGTTCTAGAAGCGACCAGGTGGTCCCAGTGTTCAGCTAGGAGCAGCAGCCTGCCCATTGTGTGCCCGGTGCCCCCCAAGTGTGGGAAGGGGCCGGGCCACCTGGTTGTGTATGGGGGGGGGGCGCCTCCTCTGCTCCTGCATGGCGGTGCCCGCCCGCCAGAGCCTCAGTTTCCCCATCTATAGCATGAGAGGCCGGTTCTCCCAGCCCGTTCCCTGGTCCTCTCGGTGGGGACTGGGGGTGACGAGTCACCTCTCTCCAGAGGCTCCAGGAGGAAGAGCGCCAGCGAGACGGGGACTGGGACCGGCAGAGGGTCCAGAGAGCCCGGGCCGCGGTGCTGTGCGAGCGGCAGCAGCGGCGGCTGCAGCGCGACCTGCGCAGAGCCCTGGACAGCAGCAACCGCAGCCTGGCCGCACAGCAGCTCCTGCAGTGGGTGCCCGGGGCTGGCAGGGCTGGCAGGGCTGGCAGGGCTGGGGATGCCAGGCGGGGGCGGGGGGAGGGCAGGGATGCTGACCGGCAGGGCCATGGAGCAGGCTCTGTGCTTTCCTGGCTCCTGTCCCCCATCTCACCCCCCTGCCCCAGATCTTCCCCACCCAGAGGGTCCCGGGTCCGTGGTGCGTCGTCCACAGGAGGCCCCGTGGTGGTGGCAGCGATGGCGGTTTGGCTCTGGCACAGCCTCCTGGCGCAGAGTGCCAACAGCTAGGGGGGGACAGGCCCAGAGGGAAGGAGCCAGAAATTAAGGGCTTGGGAAGCACAGGCCCCGCAGACCAGGGACCGTGATGCCATCAGCGGGTATCCTGCTGACACCCCTCACTGGGGATCCTCGCCTGGGCCCGGGACCCCCAGGGGCTGGCACACGGGCGCTGGTGATGGGTCCTGGGAGGGCGCCAGGAGTCCAGGGCAGGGCCCTGGGAGGGCCTGAGACGTGGATGAGGCGGTGCCCGCTGCCCACTGCGGGGAGGGCTCCTCCGGGCGCGCACAGGCCCCGAGGGTGGCTCAGCGTTCCCGGTCAGCCGGGGACTGGGTCACCAAACCCACAGTGCTGATCACTTGGTCTCTGTCCACCCACCACGCTCCTGGCTTGAACTCAGAAGAGACCCGCCTGTGTTTCTCCAGTGAGACACGCGGGTCCGTCACTTCCGTGACTAACGGAGCGCCGCGACACGGTCTGATAGGACTCGGGGACGAGCAGACGCTCCCCGGTCCCGCCTGTGGAGAAGGGGTCCTGGAACCAGCCAGGGTCCGCAGTCTAGATGCTCCGCGGCGGCCAAACGCAGCGGCAGCCAGTCCGGAGGCGTCCTGGGGAGGAAAAGGGGGTGGGCTCTGCCTTGGCCGGTTTAGCTCAGTGGTTAGAGCGTCGGCCCTCAGACTGGAAGGTCACCGGTTGGATCCCTGTCCCAGCGGTTGGGGCGCATGCAGGAGGCAACCAGTCGGTGTGTGTGTCTCACATCAGTGTTTCCGTCCGTCTCTCCCCCTCCCTCCCACTCTCTAAATCAAGGGGAGCATAGTCCGGGGTGAGAATGAACAACAGGTGGGCGGCTCTCCTCCGTCACAAACGGCGGACGCCAGGCCTCTGCTGAGGGTTCCTCCTCGTTTATCACCAGGAAAAAGCACATGAAGGAAACCTGCACCAACCGGGCCTCGGACGATTTCTACTCGCAGTTCAATACCCGGAGTCGATGATGAGAAAGCCCCACCCCCACCCCCCCACCCCCCCGTCATTCATGTAAACGCCACCGCCTTGAAGAGTCACATTTATTCAAAAATACACGCGCCCTGCCCGTGGCTCGCTTGGTTAGAGGGTGGTCCCGTACCCCAAAAGGCTGCAGGGTTGACTAACGGCCAGGGCACATACCTAGGTTGAGGGTTCGATCCCCAATCAGTGTTTCTCTCATTGGTGCTTTTTTCTCTTTCTGTCTCAAAAATAAAACAACATAACCTCAGGCGACAGTTAAAAAAAAAAAGAACAAACTACTTGGTCCAGAAGTCCCCTTAGCTTCCCCTCCCCTGCCTTTCCCGGATTGGAGCCCGGATGGGTGGGCAGGCCCCCTACCCCGCCCCCCAGGGCCGTCCCAGAGAGAAAGGCCGGGGAGGCGGCGTCTCACCCGCCTGCGCCCCGCTCCCCGGGAACCTGCAGCCCGCGGTGGGGACTGGACTCCTCGCGAGCTCCAGGGGCGGAGCCTGAGATGCGTGTTGAGTGATGGGCCAAGCTCACGCCTTGGGCAGTGGGGACCCGGGGTGGAGCCCCCCACCCCCCCCACTCCCGGTAACAGACCCAAAACAGGAGTGGCTTCAGCAAAACAAGTTAATTTATTGTTTCTGTGAAATCCCAAGGTGAGCGGCGCCGCCACGGCGCCGGGTGCTGTCTCTCCACCTGCGCCCCCAGGAAGGCCCCCAGCTGCCCCCGCCAGGTCACTCAGGCAGCAGGGAGGAGTGGGGGGGTCCGTGCTTCCCTCTGCTCACATCCCCTGGCAGGCTGCCGTCATGGGCCACACCCACCGCGGTGCAGGCCGGGAGACGCCTGGCTAGCTGCCACCGGGCAGCAATGCCGTCAAGGGATGGAAGACGGGGAACGCACATCAGGGGACAGCTAACCATGGGCGCGTCCTGAAGGGCGACTTGGAATTTGCCAGAGGGCGGCGAAGGGAGTGTTTTGCCCTTGGGGGGGGTGTCTGCAGTAATGGGGTCTCCAGCTTAAAGGCCCAGGATCACTGGATTCTGCCAGGCACCTCCCTTCTCCACGGGGGTTGCCTGAGGGCCCGTATGCACAGGGCTGGTGACTGGCGGCAGTTTAGCATCAGCCACGACAGAGCCGGATAGGCCAGTGCTGGCCAGTCAGTTCTCCCCACCCCCTGACCCCCACCCCAGCTAAGTGCAGCTCGTGTCCTGCCGCTGCTCACACCCGGGCGCTGGCCAACGTTACTGGGCCTGAGGACTGGCAGGGCCCCAGGTTCCCACGGGGCTGGACTCGGGGTGCACACAGGCACAGGGGTCTGAGGGAGAAGTGGTGGGGTGTTACCGCTGTGGTTGGCATGTGGAGGGCCTGGGACAGCTCAGGGTGGAATGGAGGGCGGTCTGTGGCCATGGCCTGAGAACCAGGCAGGGCAGGTCCAGGAGGCGGAGGACTTTAGCCGAGAGCTCATGGCCAGGGAGCAACAGGGCTGGATGTGCGTTTCAGAAACGTAAAGGAGAGAGAGAGAGAGAGAGAGAGAGAGAGAGGGGGGCCGACACTGAAGACAGACCTCACCGCCTCCCTCCCAAGCCAGGCCCACACGGGCTCCCAGAGGCAAAGCGTTTGGTCAGGTGACCAGCTGGGCAGGGCTGGCACCCAGAGTTAACCTAGCAGTGCCCGCCCCCAGCCTGAGGTGGGGCTGGGAGGGGCAGCCTGGGTGCTCCAGCTAAAACAGGCATCTCCATGGTACGCAGGGAGCCGGCAAGCGGGCTCCTTAGCATCTCCTGCGTGTGGGGCTCCTGGGCGCCTGGGGCAGATGATCTCGGTCAGTCTTGCACCGTGAGGACGAGGACGCTGCGGAGCAGGCTCTGCCCTGTCATACAGGCAGAGGGGAGGACGCTGCTCCCCAGGCTGCTCCCAGGATGCCCACGGAGCTGCGTCTACCACCTGCAGGGGCTCACAGCTCCCTGGCCACCCTGACTCGCACTCGGCCCCCTGCAGGTGCACGTCCTGCTGCTGCCGGTCCTGGAGGTCCCTGCTTCGCGCGCAGCCACGGCCTGTTCTGGACCGTCAGCAGCGACGAGGACACTCCCTTTGGGGAGGCCGGGTGCAGGGGTACCAGTTTCTGGGGCTGCCATGACAGAGAGCCACAAGCTGGGGGTTTACGTGACAGAAATGTGCAGGTGCTCACAGTCGAGGCCAGAATATAGGGGGGCATGGCTGCCAGCCCCGCCCCCCGCCCGACACCCGGTCACTGCTGGCGATCTTTGGGGTTCGCTGGCTTCATCTCCCATCTCTGTCCACCCCGCCCACCTTGTCTCCACATGGCTTCTCCCTGTGTGCCAGTCTGTGTCCAAATCTCCCCTTTTTATAAGGACACCAGGCCTATTCGATTAGGAGCCCGAGTGACACCTGCAGTGACCGTTCCCCAACACGGTCCCAGTCTGAGGTACTGGAGGGTAGGACGCGGTCATATCTTTTGGAGGGACACGATGCAGCCCACAAAGGGGGAACCCAGCGGGGCAACTGGCTCCATCGCCTCCCTGATGACCCCAGTAGGAGCATAGGTGCTGGGGCTGGCTACGCCAGCTTTGGGGAGCGCAGGGGTGCAGTGAATCCCCCCGCATTGGGCAGGGGCAGGGGGGAGATGGGAGGCGAGGTCAGCTCATTCATGTCCTGGAAGCTCTGCCAGGACCCCCACCACTCGCGGGAGACACGGACGGACGGACGTATGAGCAGGCACAGCAGCAAAGGGGCGTGCGGTGGGATCATACCCAGAGACGCTCGAGACCGCGGCGGGCGCCAGGAACACGGTCACGGCCGGGGATCGCCGGGCCGGCGTGGCGAGGCTTGCTTTCACCGGGAATTTTGCATCGTTAAAAAAGAAAAGGTTCCAGAAGGAAAGCCAGGCTTGAACGTTTTGGACACCGGCCTGCTGTGAGCGCGCCCCCTGCTGGCCACCCGTGGCACAACACATTCCCTGCGGTTCTCAGGAAAAGGAACCCGGAGACTGAAACCGCCCTCCCCAGGCCCGGTGCTGGGCAGGTCCCGGGGCCCGCGGTGAGTGACTGAGCGTGGCTGCACCGCAGAGCCAGCGCCCGGGTGTGCCGCCCTCCCCCTCCCGCTCCTCCGAACGGCCCGCTACGTTTTGACACAGACACACGCAGCCCAGAGGCCTCCGTTTTGTTTCCCTCTTTTATTTTTCACATTTTATTACAATTTCCCTCCAACAGGAAAACCGAACGAGTCGTACAGTCTACACCCACACACCCACTCCCTGGATTGTACAGGTACTACTTGCTTCGTTGCTGCCCTCCGCAGACTGGCTCTTTACAAGCCCAGGTAGACGCTGCTTACCGACGACACCGAAGCAAAGCGGCACAAACACGCGTGCGTATCTCTCCTCGCACAGGAGGAGGCTGAGGCAGAGCAGTTCCTGCGAGGTCACCGGCGGGTAGCGGGGAGCGGTTTACAAGGAGATAGCCTGAGTCCAAAGCCCCGCTCGTCCCTACCGCCCCCGCCTCCAGTGAGCGCCCCCACCACCCCATGAGCCAGCCCCATGGCAGGCATCAGAAACACTGTGCCTGCCCGCACCGTGTCACGGGACACTTCCACGTGTGCCACACTGAAGTGTTTGCTGGGACGGGGTGGCGGGGCGGGAGGGGGGCTGACTGCAAGGAGCACGAGGTAACTCGTCCGGGCTGATAGGAATGTACAGGGGAAAACACAGAGGCCCCCCCCCCCTCCTGCCCGCAAAGGTCGGGGCCCTAACACACCTGCAACCAGCAAGTGTCGCTGCCTGCTGTGCCCCTGTCCACCAGCAGGTGGCGTCTCGGTCTCGCGTGCACCCGCCTCTGCAGGCTCCAGAGTCCCCCCGCCATCCTGCCTGCACGGGCGCCTCGGGTCTCTGCAGGCCGGGAGCGGAGGCCTGCGTGGAGGAGGCTGTAGCTGCGGCGAGGGCCGCCCCCCGAGTGTCCTGCAGTGAGGTGGCCGGGTCCACGCTCCTCTCATGGTCACGGGTGGGGACGTCGGGTGGGGTGGGGGGAACGGGGCGAGCCTCCAGAGTGCATTTTTCCAGAAGAGGCATCTCCCCCACCATCTGCACTGTGTCGGGCCCTGAAAGACCGAGGTGCAGGGAGCTGCGGAAGCCGAGTGAGAGCGCGAGGGTGAGGGAGAGGCGGCAGCGGGGGACCTCCTCTGGGCTCACCCCACCCAGCAGTGGCCCAGGCCTGCCCCACACCCTTGTCCACCTCGTCCCTGGGTTCGTGCTGCCCCCGCGTTGAAACCTGGCCGCCCCTCTGCCCGGAGCTGGCACGGTCCGTGTCACCGTCCTGTGTCTGACGGGCCTGCCTTCCTTATCTTTTGCCAGATGAAGGAGAGCCGACCTGAGCACTGGCCACGGCCCCAGGGGTGGGCGATGGGCGCGGGCAGCTGGAATGCCACCCTTCAGTGGGCTTTCCGTTTGGCCATCGAGAAAGCTTTCCACCTGTGTCTGCTGTAACAGTGCCAGAGAGACCCCCCCCCCCCACCCACCACTGTGGGGATGGGGCAGCCCAGAGCCCAGGGAGAAAGCCTGCTGGGCCCTCCCCTCCAGTGGACGCATCACTCCAGGGTTCCCAGGGGCTCAACAAACACACCTTTGCTGACGTTGCCCGCACGGGTCTGAGGACAGGCCTGGCCGCCATTGGCCCTCCCGGGACGGGCCCAGGACCCAGCCAGCCACGCGTTAGTCTCTCCCTCAGGGTCGTGCTGTCCTTGGCTTGCTCAGCTTGTAAGTGGCTTATGTTTCTCTCACATCGATGCTTCTCTCTGCCTCTCCCTCTCTCTCCCACTCTCACTAACTGTCAATGGGAAAACGCCCTCGGGTGAGGGTTAGTGACGGGGGTGGGGGTGGAGGTGGGGGTGGGGGGTGGGCCTGCAGCAACAACCAGCATGCCCAGCAGAATCTCAGGCCCCCGGTTCAGACGAGCCCAGGGCATCCGGAAAGCAAGGGGGCCCAGTCCCTTGGTACCTGCAGGGGGCCTGGTCCCCCGGGACCTGGTCCTGTGATGATGGAGGAGCTGCCAGGGAAAAGTGTCCCTGGGACAATGTCCTTGGAGGCCTCCTGGGCCTGTACTCGGACCCGCCAGGCAAGCCAGCCCAGGAGAGGGGCAGGGTGGGGCCCCTGTCGGTCCCTTGGGGGCCACGTGCACAGGAGCTGTGGGAGATGGGGAAGGAGCATCCGTGTCGGGACCTGGGCCTCCTGCAGTGGATTAGCCGCACGTGGTCCAGTCTCTTCTGCCTCCTACCCCCCGAGCCATGCCTGGCGCAGCCACGACCTCACCGAGGTCTGGGAGGCTCCGGGTCTGGGAGTGTCGGGGGCCTGATGGAGACCTGCTGTCTGTCCGCGCCTGTGTGTCCTCATGCCCGGGCGGGGACTACAGTGCAGAGGGAAGAGGAGGGCCGGGGCCTGGGGAGGACAACGGGCGGAGCTGGCACCCTCTCAAGCCCAGGCTCGGCCTGCAGCCCTTCCCGGGACTTCAGACAAGGCTTTCTGTCTGTGAGGCTCCGTTTCCCCAGCTGGAAAGGGGTCATGACACTGACCTGCCCCTCAGGGTTCCCGAAAGGAGTGAGTGGGTGGATACAGGTAGGGGCCCACCCCACCCACCCCTGGATCCCCTCGGCTCGGCTCACAGAAGGCTCGGGGGTGGTGGGGAGGTGGGCGTGGTCACATTCCGGGGCTCCGCTCCCCGCTTTGCCTGCATTTCCACGCCTATAAAGCGGCGATAGTAAGTACATTCTCATCCCAGAGCCATGAGAATTAAATGAGAGAACTGGTTAAAGTGCTTGGCATGTAAGATGACCTTCCTAAATGCTCGCTATTAATGTGCAAACAATGCACATTCGGGGCCACCCAGGACTCCCAAGCAGAGAACCCTACCCCCGTAACGTAATCTGAAAGGGCTCCAAACCACCGGCGTGAACCCAGGCCCGGGGCTTCCAAGTAAATATTTGCTGGGTGCCTGGCTGGGTGTGGGGTCTGGGGCCGGTGGGAGGGACGCCCGGGTCTTTGTCCCCCAAGGCTTTCGCCATCGGGAGGCCGGATGACAAGTTCCGATGAAAGGTACCAAGCGGCTGGCTCTCCTCCCCCCAGGAACGCACTGGGAAGCGGCTCTCCGGGGGAGCGGCCAGCAGCCAGTTCTTGGAATCGTAGCTGTCTGAGGCGGCTGCAATCCCTCAGATGGGTGTGTTTTCTTTCTCGCGGAAGCCAAGGTTTTAATGCCGCATCTGGGTGAGTATCTCGGGATAATAGGAACCAAATGTTGTCGGGGGGAAATGACTGGAAATTACACCGAGGACGAGAATGTGGGGTTTTGAATTGCCTCTTGGAAGGCAGGGCTGAGAAGCAAACACACAAGACGTCCTGCCTATAAATCTCCCCGCGATGTTGCAACTCTCGGCCTCCTGCTGCGGCCCCTCTCCAGGCCCCTCTCCAGGCACGGGGGGCGGGGGCGAGGGGTGGGGGCAGGGATGGAGCGGCCTGGGGCAGCGGCCCCAGCGGCAGTGACTACCCACAGCCCCATGAGACCGCCAGCCCACCTCTCCGCCGTGCGCCCCTCCTCCTGCTCTGGAATCCCCACCTGGATGTCCCACGGGCATCGCGGGCTCAACATGTCCAAACTGCTCTCATCATCTCCCCGCACCCGCGCTCTATCCGCACATTCCTCGGTGATGAAAGGCACCACCTGGCCCTCGCGGACACCTGGGAGCCATTCCCGTCTCCCCACCCCCACACCACCCACGTCAATCAAGTGTGGGCCCTTCTCCCCCGATTGGGTTCTTGTATCCGTGTGCCCTGGCCCCTGGCCCGGTTCCGGGTCCTCCTCAGAGTCTGGTCACTTGCAGTAGCCTCCTGCCGCCCGCCCTGGACGGCCCACTCCCCCTCCCTCCAGCCGCTGGGACCTCCCTGGCTGCGGCCCGTTTGGGACCTGAATTGGAACCCAAATCCCCCAGTTTCTCCACTGAACTCCACCTGCCCAGAAAATGCAAATAACAACAATACAAACTCAATCTAGGATCTAGCAAAAGGAGTGACCGCCCAGGGCCTGCCCGACCCAGGGCACCTGGGTGGGACTGTGCCCCTCCCTCCTGTCCACCACCTCCCGGTAATGGAACTGGGGGGGGGGGCAAGGCCGGAGGCATGGAGGTACCTATAATGCAGTCCCTGCCCCAGGGGCTCTGAGGGTGGGTAGTTAGTAATGACCGAAGGGAAAGTTACCAGAAGGAGGGGCCAGAGGGGGCCAGGGCCAGCCAGAGAAGAGCCCTGAGCCCTGAGGAGGCCCACGGTTGGGCGGGTGCCACGGGCTGGGGACGCGGGCAGAGCATTCGCAGGACCGCGGTGGGCAGAGCTGGGCGTTAGGTCCATAAAGCAGGCCCCACGCTCCCCCACACCCTCTTCCCAAAGGTGGCGGCCTTTTGCTTGGCCTCTGTGTTTGGGAATCCCGGCAGGGCAGGGGGACAGGGACACCCCGGGCGCACCCCCCTCACCTGGGACAGTGCTTGGCCCCGGGCCTGATGAGTAACAGATCTGCCTGCATGTGCTTTGCCCCACTTTGCTCTTAGAAGGCTGCCAGGAAGTAAATATTTGCTGGGTGAATGCAGACTCCCCTTTCCCTCACAGAGCTCCCACCAGCCTGCCCCGAGGCGCCGAAGGGTGAGCTAACCAGCGCTCAGCTCGGCTCGCCCTCCTAGAATTGCAGCAGTGGGTGCTGGCTGCGTCCTTCCCGCTCGGTCCTGTAATCCCCACACCGGGAGCTGCATGCCAGGCTGCCAACTCAGCGCCCGCCCAGGCTCCCGAGTCCGGGCAGCAGGGACCAGGCAGGGCAGGCCGAGCGCCTGTGAGTCCCGTGCGGCCTCCAGCACGGGGAGTGCTCGGCACGTTCTCTCCCAGCCCTGCAGGCGCCGACCTGAGCCCCTCCAGCAGCCTGCGGGCCCCTGGGACGGACACTGCACAAACAAGGTCACAGGGCCCAGCACAAGGTCACAGGGCCCCGGCACAAGGTCACAGGGCCCGGCACAAGGTCACAGGGCCCCGGCACAAGGTCGGGACTCGCGGGCACTCTGCAGACTTCTGCTGAAAGCTAGGAGAGTGCCATTTACACAGACCCCAACCGCCTCCCCGCCCCCCCCACGGCTCCCGCGGTACCGACAGCTGCCCTCCCCAGGGAGCCGGGCTGCACCAAAGGCCCTGGGGCGGCTTAAAGTGATATCTGTGAGGAGAAGCCCTCGGTCTCCGCTCCTTTTACTGTACACGGACCCCTCGCCTTCCTGAAGCTCACACTGCGGCCGCAGCCAGGCTTTGGGCAAGAATTTGTCGAACGCCCACGACACGCTTGGACCTTTCTGTGAACTCGTGATAAATGACGGGGTGTTTGTGTGGGGAAGGCAGGCGTGGGCGCTGGGCACGGACGGGTCACCGGGGCGCCCCCATCCCCCCGCACCCCCCACCCCCACACAGAGGAGCGGGTCCTGCCGCCCCCCCTCCTAGCTGAGGGGCCCCCCGGGAGGGAGCGCGTAATTGGTTCTGTATGGCGCGGTGCTGGTTTATGTCCACGTCGCAGGAAAGAATTCGGTGGGAGGCCCGCAGGCGGAGAACACGTGGCCAGCTCCCCGCGGACGCCCCCCCACACCTGTTCCCAATTAGGCCGCTTCCTGTGACCAGATCCTGCCTCTTGCATGGTGGAGCCCTGCTCGCTTTGCCTTTGTAGAATGCGCACCCAGCAAGGCCCTGGGAGGCGGGAGAACGCCGGGGACTGGGTGGATGGGGGCCGGGGACAGGGTGGATGGGGGCCGGGGACAGGGTGGATGGGGGCCGGGGACAGGGTGGATGGGAAGGGCTGGGAACGCTGAGCCCTGTCCCTCCGCACCCTCCGGGCCGCGGCGCCAGGCGCCTGGGTTTATGGGGCCGACACTCCCTCAGCTGGACCGTCCAGGCGGCTGGCCACCTTGACCCAGAAAGCCGGTGGACGCTTTGGGCCCAAGCAGTGTTTTCTGCTGGCCGGCGGGCGTGAGCACAAATGCCCGTCGCTATTTTTAGGCCGCGCCGGTCTGTTCACAGGATGCCTCCTCTCCCTCGGGGGCTGCTGGGCTGGGTTTGCTCTTTCCTAGTTCCCCTACCGCCTGGGGAGCTGTCAGGCACTCACACCCCCGAACCCACTTTTCCTGCTGCCGCCGAGTCACCTGGAACTCCGGTGGCATGACTGCTCCCCTGATCTCTGGGGGCAGAAAGCGCTCTGCTGCCTGCACCCCGCCCTCCCCCTTCCCCCCCTTCCCCCCCCCACCGCCGGCATGGTGGCATTTCGGAGTGTCCGCTCTGTGCCATTTTAGCGATCCCCACCGCCTGTTCCCTCCCGGCTCTTGGGTCCCAGGTGCTGTGGGTGCTGCTGGCATCACACCGTCCAGAGGAGGCGGAGCCGCAGCCACAGGGGTGCCCGGACCCGGAGCCACGGCCCGGTTCGTGGGCCCGGCTCTGAGCTCGCTGTGGCGACACCGCGGGGGCGGAGAGTGAATCTCGAGCTCCTCTCTGGCCTGCCGGGGGCTGCATGGGGTCTGTCACAGGAGGGAGCACAGGCGGGAGCCAGGGTTCGGGGAAAGCAGGCCGTGCGTGTGCTCACTGACAGCGCCCGGCACGCCTTGAACAACACACATTTACTGTCACAGCCCGGAGGCCGGGCGTCCAGGATGGAGGTGTGGGCAGGGCTGGCTCCTTCCGAGGCCTCTCCCCTCGCCTTGTAGACGGTTGTCCCGGCCTCTGTGCCCTCCTCTTCTCTTCTTCTAAGGGCGCCGGGCAGGGCTGATTAAGGTGCCCCCTAAAGATCCCGCCTCAGAGCCCCCTGACAGTGCCTGCTGTGGTCCTGGGCTGGGGCTGCAGCATAGGCTTAGGGGTGGGGTGTCCCACTCAGCCCCTACCAGAATGCATTGCAGCTTGATGAGGATGCATCCTGAGAACCCCGGAAACACCGAGAGGCGATGTTGGATGTGTGTCGGGGTGCAGGGAGGGGGGAGGCTGGGGGTGAGGGCTGGGGAGGGAGAGGCAGAGATGGGAAGTGGGGGAGTCGGCCCAGGAGAGGGGGTGGGGGCGAAGAGCAGAGATCCAGGACCAAGCACCCGGAACCCAACGTGGGGAGGGGCAGGAGGGGCTCCCGGGGAGGGTGGCGTCCCCTCAGGGACCCCAGGAAGGGGTGGCTTCGAGGCCCAGGGCATGGTCGCCAGGTGCATGGCCTCCGCGTGGGGGTGGGTGCCTTTTCCCCATCGGGTGCGAACCCCGTTTCTGGATGCCACAAGACAGCGGGCGTTGGACTAGAGGCTTAGCGTTGCTTCTGCCTGAGTCCCCAGCACCCACCCCAGGCGGGTTCGGGCACGGGAGAGACAGGGGTACGGACATACTCGGTGCGGGCTTTCCCCAGGCAGGTGTGAATTTGTCTTCAGGAATCAGCCCACCTTCTGGCAGTCAAAGACACGACTGTGTCCTGTGATTGCAAAAGCCTGGCGCCCTCCCCGAGGGCGTCGGTCGGCGGGGTGGCCCGCGCTGGGAGCTAAGAGGAGGTCCGGGCGCCCCGCCCGCTTGGAAGGGGAGAAGCCCGGGCTGGCGGCGCTCACTGCGGCTTTGTTTGGCCTCGAAACACTGATTGGTCGAAGCGCGTGATGCTTTCCAGATGCGGCCTCTCCTGCCGCCAGAGTCCCCGCCAGGGCCCCGCGGCGGCCTCTCCCTGCGGCCTCTCCTGCTCGCCCGGCCCCCGCTGTGCGCATCGGCTGGCTTCCTGCTGGGCCCAGGGCCAGGCAGAGGGTCCCCGCGGCCCTCCGGCTCCAGCATTCCACATGTGCCTGGGCCTTGGACGGCCCAGAATCAAAGCCAGGCACTGAGCACCCCCCCCCCCCCCCCCCCGCCCTTCCCCTGCCCTGAGCTAGCAGCACTGATGCCTTCAATTTGAAAAGTGCTTCATAATCTTCAGAAACACCCCCCACCGGTCTGTCCCGAGCTGCCCGCCCAGCCCCATCTCTCTGGGCGCTGCTGGGGGGAGGGGGGTCCTGCTATTGGTTCCAGCTGCCTTGATACCCCCTTCCGGGGAGGCCAGCAGAACCCCCCAACACACACCACCTACCCCCCACCCCCAGATCTGCCCCCACTCCCCTGCCTGGCCCCGCCTTTGGGTAAATATCTTTCTTGGATTCTGGTACTTGAACAAATAGGTGAGAGGCCGATGTTGCAACTTGGTTTGAACTTTGAACTGCAACATAGTTACAGATTCACAGGAAGTGCAGCCGGCTCAGGGCGGCCTGTCTGCTTCCCGGACGGTGGGCGGGAGTCCTTTCCCTCTCCCTGCCTCCAAGTACAACAGGAAATATGCACATTTTGTCCAAAACAAATGTCAGAAGGTTCTGGAAGGTGCAGAGAAGCAGGTGGGCTGACTCCAGACCCGCAGAGCAGGCTCAGGGAGTCCCTGAGGTGCCCTCTGCCTCGTGGGGGCCGGTCTGGGGCTGAGGAAGTGGCTGCTGGACGCCCACAGGCAGGTGAGCAACAGCCCGAAGCCCGTCTGCAGCCAGGGACCCGGAGGGGCAGCCCCGCAGGACCCCAGCTCACGCAGTAGCTGCCCCGCTTCAGGGGCGCACACAGGGGGACCCGCCACCCCTTCCGGGCAGGGCTTCCACCCCAGGGGGCTGGGTGGGGAGCCGGGCGCGAGGCCCCTCTCCCACGGCTCAGCAGAGATGCACGGGGAGTTGAGACTTGTGCCCAGCGTGGCTGTGACAGGCACCCCCCTTCTCCCCACGGGGTCAGAGGAGGCCAGGTCCCCGTGGCCCAGCGTCACCTTCGCCTGCCTGTGGCTCAGGTGGGAGCAGGAACAAAGCACTTCTGTCTCTCCCGCTGGAGGGTTCAGGGGGGCCCCTGGAGGAGCTAGACCCCACCCCACCCGGTGGGAACGAGGGGCCCCTTCCTGGGTGCAGGGCGGCCGGCAGGACACCAGCCCTTCCACGCCCCCGGCAGGAAGGCAGGGCCGCGGCCCCCGCCAGAGCGCAGGGAGAAAGCGGGACAGAGGTTCGGAGCAGACCGGCGTCTCACGCGGAATCTGCGAACATCCGGTGTCGGATGGAAATCACTCATCACACCAAGAACCAGCACCGTCTCCACCGAAGGGAATGCGACAATAAGCAGATCTCCGCGGAGAGGCGGGCTGGGCGGTGGTCTGCCCGGCCGAGTCCTCGCAGCAGCCGCAGGCACGCGCCAGGCACGCGCCGGGCGATGCTTCAAGCTCAGGGAGAAAGCACAAGTCTCAGCGAAGAAACAGGAGCGCGAAAAGGGGAGAATCTGTGACCAGAAGATGGTACAACCCGGATACAGCGCCGGGGAGAAGCCAACAGGGCCCCCGGGACCCGGCGCCGCGACGCGAGAGCTGCTATGTGTGATGTCAGGCTCTGGCAGGAGGCGAGAACGCGGGTGGAGCTGGAATAAGGACGGGAAACTTCCCAAGTTTGGCAAAAGACATAAACCTATAGCGTCCAGAAGCTGAGTAAATCCCAAGTATGATGAAGCCAAAGAACACCCCCCCCACACACACACCTCAGAGCCCCAATTCTGAACGTGAAAGACAGAATAAAATCCTCAAAGCAGCAAGAGAGAAATAGCGCCTTCTCTTGGGGGCAACGGTTCTAGTGGCAGCAGATTTGCTCCTCAGCAATCCTGGAGGTCGGAAGGAAGTGGTGACATTTCACAAGGGCTGGGGGAGGGGAATTCAGACGTCTAGGCTCAGGGAAACTATTCTTTAGAGAACGAAAGGAAAGCCAGCACCTAGCACAGTAAGGGAAACGCAGAGATCTTGTTGTCAGTAGCTCTATCCTTAAACATTACTAAGGCAAGTTTTCTAAGCAGAAAGGAAAAATTACTAAGGCAAGTTTTCTAAGCAGAAAGGAAACGTTACTAAGGCAAGTTTTCTAAGCAGAAAGGAAACGTGACTAAGGCAAGTTTTCTAAGCAGAAAGGAAACAACAAAAAGAAGAAACCTTGTAAGTCAGGGAAATAAGCAAAAACATGGGGAAAAGTGCTCTAGCTGGTGTGGCTCAGTGGATAGAGCGTCGACCTGCAGACGAAAGGGTCCCAGGTTCGATTCCGGTCACGGGCACACGCCCGGGGTTGCGGGCTCGATCCCCAGTGGGGGGAGTGCAGGAGGCAGCCGATCAGTGATTCTCTCTCATCACTGATGTTTCTACCTCTCTCTCCCTCTCCCTTCCTCTCTGAAATTAAAAAAATATATATTTTTTTAAAAATGGGGAAAATGTTTCCCTTCCTTTATTGAGTTTACTAAACTATGTTTGACATTGAAGCGAAAAGTATAACGCTATCAGATGTGGCTTTAAATGTATATAGAGGACACACTGAAGACAATTACCAATAGGAGAGCAGAGAAACCGCAAGGGAGGCAAGACTTCGGTGCTTCACTCTGGCTGGTGAAGCGACACCAGGAGAATGTGGTAAGTTTTGTGCATATAATGTACCGAGAGCAACGGCCAGAGTAGTTACACAAAGCAGTGGCTTCAAAACACTGTGGAATTGAAAACAGAATTCTCAGAAATGTAAGTAACACCCAGGATGACAGGAAAAAGAAAAAGGAGGAACAAACATAGAACAAATTAAAAAAAAACAACAACCAAATGGCAGGCCTGAGCCCTCAGATGTGAATAAGTCTATTAAATGTACTCAATGGTCATGGGCCATTTACCCACAGTGAAAAGGCAGGAATGGGCAGAATGAATTTTAAATATGACCCGACTACAGGCTGCCCACAAGAAACTCGCCAGGAGACAGGCCGTTAAAATAAAAAAGATAGAGCGCGCACATATTTTCAAAGGAGAGCTGGTGGCCCTTGGGGATACCGGAGGAAGTAGACGTCTCAGCAAAGCCAAGGACCAGAGACAGAGAGAGACTGTCTAGTGATAAACGGGCAAATCCGCCAGCCGGACATTCCGATCTACGCACCAAGGCCCGGAGCTGCGGAATACGCGAGAGGGCGTCGAGGGGAGGAACGGGCACATCTACCGTCCTACTTGGAGATCAGCCAAAGGCACAGGCAGGCGGTCACACCTGGCGTCCTCGTCACCAGCCTGTCCGTCCAGTTAGGATCCTGGCTGGCGGGGCCCAGCGCAGGGCAGCATCCCCCGGGCTTGCCAGCCGGCCGCGTGCGCGCGCTGGGGTCCTCTCTCTGGGGGTCTCGCGCCGTCACGTCCCCTGGGCCCTGGAGCCATGCCCCCTGTGTCTTCATCTCCCGAGTCTCCCTCGGGGAAGGGCCAGTTAGCAAACCTCCTGTGCCTGTGGGTCTCGGGCTGGGCCGTGGCCACGGGCCGAGGAACGAAGCGGATACAGTCCCGCCCTTGAAGCCTCCGGCCTGCGCAGTGGGCTTAACGGCCAGAAACCATGCGGGGGCCCGGCCGGCGTGGCTCAGTGCTTGGACATCAACCTGTGCATCAGGAGGTCACTGCTGGAGTCCCGGTCAGGCTCCGTCCCCGGGCGGGGGGCGTGCGGGAGGCAGCCGATCCACGGTTCTCTCTCATCATGGATGTTTCTGTTTCTCTCTCCCTCTCCCTTCCTCTCTGACATAAAATAAAAATATATCTTTTAAAAAAGGGGAGAAGCCGTGCAAGGGAAACGGGAAGCAGTGAGCGCACACCCTGTTTCTACAGGCACGGGAATGCCGTCCGCATTTTGGGACTTGCCCCTCAAAATTGTCAGGATCAGGGAAAGCAGGCCCGTTGCTGGACGGGACGAGCCTCAGCGTCGGGGAGAAACGGCTCGCCTGGAACTGGGTCGTTTCCACACGTGAGGGAGCTGGGCGTCCCCCCTGGGGCCGTGTTTTCAGAGGGGCAGCTCCGAGGGCCCGGCCTGGTGCTGGAGACGCCGTGTTCAGAACCGTTTGCTCTGGGTCGGTTCTGAAGTCTCCTGGGTTCTGTGTAACTAGGAACAAATCCGTGCTTGTCTCCCCAAAGCAGAGCTCCTATCTTTATGGGCTGTTTCATTTTCCCGGTGAAGTGTAAAAAGTGCATTTTGCATTTCCCCTGGCTCCACGGTGAAGTCATAAGACCCGGGAATTGCCAACAGATGCGCGCTTGCTGGAACACGGGCGCGTGGGGAGGTTCTGCTGAAGTGATGGTCACGCCCGGAGGAGGAACAGGCACGCGTGGGGCCGGCCGTGCCGGGGAGGGCCTCGGATGGGGCCTGGGGCTCCGTTTTGCTTCGGTCACGACAGTCCTTAATACGCACACACACATTTCCCCCGTTTGGTAGCGGGGGCCTGTTTTCCCCTTGTGTGGCCTCTGTCCCCACCATGACGCTACGTTGCCAAAACTGAACCCTGGGAAACGGCTTCGTTTGAGATGAGGCGTCGAATGAGGAGCTGGGATACCAGTTGTGTGTCGTGCATTTTGGATCACCTCGGTGCCAGTGTTGTTGTTTAAATTGCTATTTATTTATTTATTTTAATACGGTTTTTTTTTTATTGATGTCAGAGAGGAAGGGCGAGGTAGAGAGAGATAGAAACATCCATGATGAGAGAGAATCATAGATCGATCGGCTGCCTCCTGCACGCCCCCCACTGGGGATTGAGCCCGAAACCCAGGCACGTGCCCTTGGCCAGAATCGAACCGGGGACCCTTCAGTCTGCAGGCCGGTGCTCTATCCACGGAGCCACACCGGCCGGGGCTAAATTGCTTTTTATTGATTAGAGAAGGAGAGAAACATCGACTTGTGGTCCCACTTTTTAATGCATTAAATGGTCGCTCCTTGTGTGTGTCCTGACCCAGGGTCCAACCCGCCACCTGGGTGTCCAGGGGCTGATGCTCTAACCACCAGAGCTACCCGCAGGACCCAGTGTCCTTTCCTCAGGAAAATGAACTGCTCCGGGGGCAGGGCAGGCTGGGGTGAGGGCGGTGGGGGTGGGGCACCTGCTCGCAAAGTCAACCCTGTGGGGAGGAAACAAAGAAAGGGCATTGCAAAAACCCCCACCCCGAGGTTGCCCCTTACCTTCGCCAAGGGCAGGCCTGGGACCGGCCGTTCCCTCATGTTCAGCGCCCCCGCTCACGGTCCGGACAGCCTTGGGTGCCTGGTGGCTGTCAGCTACATGGCTTCTTGGGAACTGCCTGGCAGTCAGAGGTGTTAGTTACACGGACGGCTCCTGGTGTACGGCCCACGCCTCCAGGCAAAGGATGGCGGCCCTCCTTCACTTCCAAAGTCAACCCTGGGAACTCGGAGCAGGGGCCCGGCCTCCCAGTCCACGGAGCTGCCTTGCTTGCAGTTTTCTGGGGGGACTTGGTCGCCGGCAGGGCCTGTGCCTCCTCCCTTTCCCGCAGAGCTTGCTGGGGGCCGTGGGTTCCCAGGAGACGTTCTGGGGAGTCCTGAGAAAAGGGGCCTTGAACTCTTGGGGCCCCAAGCTGCGGGGCGGAGGTGGCGTCGGCCGGAGCACCCTCTCTCTTCCCAGGTGGCCCTCACCTGCTCCTCAGGACTCCAGGCAGAGGCTCGCTTTGGGAAGACCGTGCTGCTCCCCAGTCCCGGTCACTCTTCTCTTCTCCCGTGGGTCTCCTTGTCCCCCGTGCGCCCACCTGGCGTGAACTAGCCACAGAATGTCAACCCTGTTTCGCGAGCGCCTGTGGGAGGGACCGCGTCTGGAGCATCTTCGTGACCCTGTGGTCAGCCCTTCCTCCTGCCTCCCCTCCCCCCTGCCTGTGCCCACCCCAAGGTTCTTTTGAAGATAAAAGCAGTTTCCTCACCCCGCCTCCCACCCACAGCTGCTTTTAAGATTTTTCTTTGTGTTTGTTTTTCTGCGAGTCTGTGCTTGCAAGGTGGTTTTCTTTGTGTTTACCCTGTTTGGGATCAATTGAGCTTCTCGAATCTGTGGGCTGGCGTCTTTCATTGTTTGGGGAAAATTCTTGGCCATAATCTGAGTATTGCTTTTGTCTCCTCTGCACCTCTTTTTCCGAGGCTACAACGAGACGTATGCTGGTTAGGCCATAATCATGTCCTGTAGGCCTTTTAGCCTCTGGTGTTTTTGTTTGTTTTATCCATTTTTTTTTTCTGTTTCAATATACATATATTTTTATGGACTTCGCTTTGAGTTCATTTTTCTTGTGTTCTGCTGTGTCTGAATCTGTTGCTAAACCTCTCCACTGGGTTCTAAATTTTTCATTTCTGGAATGTCCGTTTGGTTATTTGGTTCTTTTTCTCTAAAGATTCCAATTTCCAATTGGAAAAAACTACCTTTCATTATTTTGCTTACACTTTCCTTTATTCCCTTTGACATATGAGTCATTATTACTTCAGAGTCTTAGTCTGCTCACTGCAATATCTGGGTTGACTGTGATTGTGCATCCTTCCTGTCTTTCTCTTCATTACTTGTCATAGTTCCTGGACTCTTTTCATGTCTAGTAATTTTGATTGAATGCTGGACATTGTGCACAGAAAACAGGAGGCTCTGGGTGACCCTCTTCCCCTCTGGGGCTGGTTCTTCCTTACCTCCTGAAAATATTCCTGCTTAAGTGACAAAAATATAAACACAAAACTGTCCCTGTGAATAAATAACTTGAGGGGCTTTTCATCTCAATGCAACCAGAAATGGACCCGGGGGAAGGGGTTGGTGGCAGTTGCAGGCATACTTGTCTGTCTCTGGGGCGTCCCTGTCCCCAGGTGTAGAGAGCGCCTGGGAAAGGCCCCTGAGCTGATTGTCATCTGAATCCAGCAGTGCCCAGCCCTGGAAACATACCTTGCCAGAGGCAGGTGTGTTGTCAGCCTGACCTTCAGCTCAGGCACCAGGGGGTGGGTTTCATTATCTAAATCCAGCCAAGCACCAGGAACAAACATGATTATCCGGGCCCACCCACAAGTGACGATTACAAAGAAGCCACAAGAATGCACATAATCTCTTTGTCTTGGGCTTTAGTAAAACTTCCTGTTTTTTGCTGTATAAAATAAACGTGCTGTATGGGCTCTGGGTCACTGTCTCTCCATCAGGGGACAGTTGTCCCATCCGGCCCCAGGAGGCAGCGGATCCATGTTTCTCTCTCATCGATGTTTCTAACTCTCCCTCTCCCTTCCTCTTTGTAAAAAAAATAAATAAAATATATTTTAAAAAATGAATAAAAAGTGGGAAAAGAATGTCCTACCGAGCTTGCCCATGGATTCGCTTTGTATAAAACCGCGCTGACGTAGAAACGCTAAGCACACAGGTGCATGTCTGCCCTGACGCCTGGAAAAGCCCTCGGGGTGAGCGATCGAGAGCGAGGGCGGCGTGGAGAAAGGAGCCCGGGGGTTGGGAGGTGGGACGGCACTGTCCTCAGTGGTTTTGCTTCCTTTCACGTGATTACAGTCCGGTTTACCGCATTCCCACAAATGTCACTCTGGAAACCCAGGCTTGCAGAGTGATGTCCGGGTTCCAGTTGAGGGGCTACTGTTCCCCTACTCCCCACTGTGCACCCTGAGTGACCCCAGGCGATGCCCTGCTCTCCCGAGAGCCCCATTCCCAGGCAGGCGTCCCCCCCCCCGACCCCCCCCCCGTCCCCACCTTGCTCTTCGCTGCGACCTTACAGAGTTGGAGGGTTAGCCATGGACCCAGGCGAGCCTCCTGGCCACTCTCTGTGCTTCAGCGGGTGGACTCCAGGCCTGGAGCCGGGAGGCCGGGAGGGGAGCAGGCCTGGCCTCCCCCCGGCCGCACGGACCTGCTGAGCCCTCTCCTTGGTGCAGCGGCTGATTTCCTGTCTCAGGGCTGTGGGAGGCCCGGGCCGTCGGCTGGGCTCAGCTGGTCTGCACTGAGCCTGGAGTCCCCGGTGTGAGCCCACGGCGGCTGCGGAGGCCCAGGCCACTGCGGGGGGGACAAGCGCACGGCCCGGGCAGGCCGGCTGATCTGATCGGACACGTGCATGGGTCAGGCCTGCCGCGCATTCCCCACGCGTACCCCAGACACGCCGTGTGTGTGCACGCAGGACAAAGGCGCTCCTTCCCGGGCGAGCCCCAGCGGGGTTCGCTGAGCTGAAAGGGCAGCCCAGCCAGTGGAGAGAGAGAGAGAGAGAGAGAGGCCAACCGTCAGTGCTGGGCAGGCTGGCCATGCGAGAGCTGGGGAGTGGACCCACAGAGACCAGACGGGCTGACGGGAGGGGAAGCCAGCAGCCGACGTGCCCCACAGACCACCCAACCCGGGCCCCGCGTCACCCGGAAATCCCAGAGGGAGGGAGAGGTGCTTGGTGATCTGAAACATGAGAGCGCCCGGAATGTGGTCGTGATGAAGTCAGCCTCGTGAACCGGAATCCAGGATGCAGGCCGCCTTCCCGGCTCAGTGGCTCCTGCGCTGTTACATTCAGCTGAGACCAGCGCCACGGACACAGGGGCCCCGAGCTCGCGTAGGGCGGTCGGGACGGGCAATGCTGCGTGGGCTACCCTGTTACCACAGTGCTCCGGAGAGTCGGGACCACCTGGGGATGGACCCGCCAGGAGGGGAGAGACCGCGGGGGGGGGGGGGGTGAGGGGGAGAGAGGGCCAGCCAGGCCAGGGAGCGGAGGGAGGGTGTTTCAAGGCCAAATGGAAACTCTACCCCCTTCGCATCAGCCTCATGGAGGCAGGGTTTTGTCTGTCCGGGTCCCTACCGCGCGGGCACAGTGCCTGGCGCACAGCAGGTGTGCGGGAAAGCACGTGTGGCGTGACTGGGCGAGTGAGCAACGCACTGGATGTGCAGGGAGAAGAACCAGAAATGAAACAGAAGAAAACGGACAGTGCAGCGTCCCAGGGCGTGGTCCTGTGCAGCCGGAGGCCCCGGGCGTGGTCCCGCCCACAGCAGGGAGCCAGCAGGGGTGCAGCGAGTCCCTCTGCGTGCGGGTGCCCAGCTGCCCTGGGCGGTGTGGGGCCGGCTGGGGCCCAGGCATGGCCAGGGTCACGGTCACGGCCACGCTGCCGACACCACCGTCCTCCGGGGCCTTGCAGTAAAGCTTGTGGTGCCTGCGAGGCCTCTCCTGGCCACACCCACCCGTGGCCACACAGATAGGAGCGAAGCCCCGCCTTGGAAGGAAGGCCAGGGGCCAGCCGGCCAGAGGAAGCCACCTGGGCCCTGGACAGTGTGCACCTGGGCGCAGGGAGCACTGATCCCAGCTCCCCGGCCCACGGGAACCCACAGAGCCCAGCGAGCGATGTCCCACTGATGTCGGGGCCCCACCGAGATGTACAGGAAACGGCTCAACACGACGACAGAGACAGCAGGCCACCTGCAGGGCCCAGGCCTCTCTCCAAACCCTGCTGTTCTTCCCGCCTCGGGCGCCTCCTCCCTCCCTTCTCGGCCTGGGAACCCTTCATCTGCTTCCCAGCTCAAGGCCAGGGTCTCCACGAAGTCTCCTGAGACTCCCCTCCCCGTCCCCCGGGTCCCCCTTCTCCTCCTTCATCATAGCTACCACTTTCCACCTGCTGAGAAAGTCCCGCTCCTCCCCGATCTCACCCCTCAACCCCAGAACGAGGCCCAGAGCAGGCGAGGGACTTGCCTACGGTCCTCCAGCCAGAGCGGAGGCCTGTGCGGGCAGCGCTCAGCCATCAGGAGAGAGCCAGGTGAGACCCAGGTGGCCGGGTCCCTGGCTCTGTGCGCACGGGGAACCCTGACCGAGCTCCTTCGGGTGTGCTCACACGCTTGTCTTTACCCAGGAGGTGGGCGCCGACTCTCCGGAGAGCTGGGCCCGGCTCATCTGCCTGAACGCACCGCAGGCCCTCCCGCCCTGCTCGCTCCTTTCCTTGCCCGCCTGGCGCCCGCCTGGCGCACTCCTGCGGCCACACGGAGAGACCTGCTCCCGGCGGCCCTCGGGCCTCCCTGGCACTGAACGGCCGGCGGAGTCTCCCTGACTCCGAGCTCCTGGGGGGTTTGCTACTTGCAAGTCTCTTCCCCGCTTGGAGACACGGTTTTGTCTGTAGAATGGGGCCCACGTGAGGCCAAGAGCCAGACGGCGCCTCATAAACTCCCGGTTGCCACCGGCTGTAGGCGGGAGGGGCGGCCCCCAAGCCCCGGTCCGGGAAGGCCTGGGCCTGCTCCCGGCTAAGCAAAGCAGACGCTTTGTAAGGCTCCCAGCCATGCAGATTTTCCTAAAACATGACTCAATGCAAAACTCTGCCGAGTTCCTTTTAGAAACACACTACCCGCGGAGACTCCCTGCCCCGACCCTGCCGCTTAGCACGTTTGCGGGGCTTAGAGAGGCCCTGCGGCTCCCCCTGCCACACGGCCGGAACCGGAGGGGACTTGGGGCCTCTGCTGAGAGCCCGGGTCCTTCCAGAAGGCAGGCGGCTGAGCCGACTTAGAGGGGCTCCCGGGAGCCGTGCCTGCCCTTTGACCCGCTCGCCCGACTCTGGGCCTCGGTCCTAAAGAAACGATCCCCGAGGTGGAGAGGCTCAGAACAAGCACGCGGTCTTGGCAGTGTTTCTTCCAACAGCAAGGAAACGGAGCTCACTCGGCACCTGCAGCGGCCGCGCTGCTGGCTTCCCCGCCCGCCGCGGAGCACGTGTATGGCCGGATGTTCAGGAGCGAAATCAGGTTACGGGCTGTGGGCCCTGCGACGGGCCGTGTCAACGCTGCACATGAAATACCGCGACTCAGCCACCACGACTCCCGTTACGGCCAGAGGATGGGGTGACGGGCACCTCCGTCCTCCCGCTTCCCAGCCAGCTTTCTGCCACGTGGTTACAGTTAGAAGTAAACCAGTTCTGCACGGCCTGGGTTAGGGTCTTTTTTCCTGGACGAGCAGGTGATGCTTGTAGAGAGTGAAACATACTCGGTCAGAAAGATCGGCACCTTCCACTGGCCGAGGAAAGCACCTTCTCCCGGCACCCTGCACCGGACACGCGGCTATATGCTGAACAAAGGCTGGTCTGCCGGCAACTCTGTGTCTGGCTTTCCTTTTTAGTTTGTTGCGAAAACAGCGCCTCTGCGGCAGCAGTCTTCATGTTCACAGACGTGACGAGTTGCAGGACATCGCGCCGTGGGGACGCGTCTTGCATTGACTCAGCGTTCCTCCGTGTCGCATGCTAGCTGCTGTGTTCCCGTGGATGCGCATGTTTCCATTTGTAAATCTCAGGGCAACACATGTCATCGTACATACAGTCCACATCGCTGTGCGTAACGAGTCTGGAAGATCTCATCGCCTTCCTGTCTCTCAGCATTCACGACTTAGAAAACACCATCGGAGGACACTCCATTCAGAGTCACAGTAAGACATACGAAGTGCTTAGGACTAAAGAGGTAAGATGCAAGGTCTGTACTTTAAAAACATGTGTTTGCCTTCGCTGGTGTGGCTCAGGGGATAGGGTGTCAGCCTGCGGACTGAAGGGTCCCGGGTTCGATTCCGGTCAAGGGCACGTACCCGGATGGCAGGCTCGATCCCCAGTAGGGGGCGTGCAGGAGGCAGCCAATCCATGACTCTCTCTCATCATTGATGTTTCTATCTCTCTCTCCCTCTCAGAAATCAATAAAAATATATTTTAAAAAATGCAGCATTTTACTAAAAGGCACAGTTCTCTCAAAGGAGAAGGCGTCATGGGCAGGGCTTAATTCCCCAAAGCGCCCACTACATTCCACCCCTTGGATGCTCAGGACACCCGTATACCCTGTCTCTCTCCATATAACCCTGGCTTGGCTGAACTCAACTCAAACATCGCACCCACAGCTACAACTAGGTTACCTCCCACCAAAGGCAACCGAAGTCGTGTTCAGGCCTTCCATCAGACGCCATGAAATGCGGGCCTCTGTTCTCAGCGTCCGCCACCGTCAGGGGAACGTGCGTGCCTCCGCGAAGCCTCTAACAATCTCCACATCCACCAGGGCTCTTAGCTGTGAGCACCAGAAACCGGCTCTGGAGGATGTAATTAGCAAGCAGTGTACTGAAATGGCCTTCGGCAGCCAGTAGGTCATCAGGAACACTGCAGACCAAGCCCAGAGGCGGGGCTAGAACAGGGGTGTCTGGAGTAGCCAGGGCCACAGCCAAACGCAGGCCACAAAACCATCTGGTGGCACCACTACCCCGGGCCACGTGCCACTCAACCCCGGATGCCACGGCTTGCTCGGTTGCCAGCACAGACCCCGGGAATGCCACGTGTTTGCTGCCGTTGCTTCTAACCACCAACAAACTGGACTCGCCACCAACCCCGCCCCTTTCCATCACCAGCTCCCTGAGCACAACCCGCGGTCAGCGCACCTGGTGGCCGGCCAGCACCCCGGGGTGGGAGAAGGGAGAAGGTCGTTTCTGTGAGGCCCCTCCGCGGGGAATTCTTCAGACAAAGGCGGAAGAACCAGCAGGTGCTCGTCATCAGCTTGTTTGCTGTTCTGCAGCCTCGTTCCCGCACGCACGGCTAACACCGGAGAAAGGGGGCGGAGAAAAGCCCGCGCACACGGCTGGCCGTCTCCGCGCGGCACCGCCCAGGGCTCCGGGGCAGCTTTTCCAGAACCGGAGCAGAGTTCTCTCATTTGGTCAAAAACATTACCCTCCCTTCAGCTGTGGGACGCTTTCCTCTTCCTCACCTAGGAGCCCCAACGCAGTTCTTAAAAAAAAAAAAAAGTGTGTGTGTGTGTGTGTGTGTGTGTGTGTGTGTGTGTGTTTATTGATTTCAGAGAGGAAGGGAGAGTGAGGGAGATAGAAACACCCATGATGAGAGAGAATCCTGGATCGGCTGCCTCCTGCACGCCCCCTGCTGGGGATCGAGCCCGCATCCTGGGCCTGTATGTGCCCTTGACCGGGAATCGAACCGTGACCTCCTGGTTCATGGGTTGGACGCTCAACCCCTGAGCCACGCTGGACTGGCGCTTTTCATCTTTTTGTCAATCACGTTGGCCACGCCCACGAGACTGCTCTTAGGACAGCCGCGCTGTGCCCCTCCCCAGGGTCAGGCTCCCACCTGTGGCCTCTCCTGTGGCCCGGAGTGGAGGGGGTTGGCTCTCAGCACTGGGCCAGCTCTGGGGCCGGCAGAGGGCAGGGCCCGGGAGTCACCCGGGTGCCAGGGACTGGCCGGCTCTGCCACCTCCCGAAGCCACAGTCCCCTCTGAGGTGGTGTGCCGCTCTGTGGGACTCTGACGCCGAGCCCTGCGCTTGTCGCTGCCTCGCCATCCACTAGGAGCGCACTCAGCGGGGATGTCCACCACCACAGGGGCAGAGGCTGTCCTTCCCCCTGGCAGCCCAGGGCCCCGTGGCACAGGGGAAGCCAACGCTTTAACCAAGAAAGAGCGGAGTACAGAGAGGGGCCCCTGGCACAGGCGGCCGGCTGAGCAAGGAGGCAGGAAAGGCCAGGCCCTGCCTGGGTGCCCAGGAGCCGTGCACAGGCCCCGGGGGCCGCCAGGGAGCCAGGGGTGTCGGGGGTGGGCCCGGGCCAGGGCAGCCGCTGCCCCCCCCGAAAACCACCCCTGGTGCGCTGCAGCCGCACACGAGGACCCACAGGATGCTCGTCCTCCCAGGCTGGGCGGCATCAAAGCCATTAGTTTTCTGGAGGAAGACAGGCCCGGGCGCCAACGACCATCTGTCAGACAGACAGCGGGCCGCTTGTCCCAGGAGGGCGGTGGCTGTGCGGCCCCTCCGGGAGGAGGGACAGCTGGGCTGTCACGCGGGACGTAACGAACGGCTTCCTGCTTGGAAATGAAGCCGAGGGTGTCATCCTGCCCCGACCGGGGTTTCGGGGGGGCGGGAGGCGGCCCTCTGCACATCAGTCCCATCTTCTGCAAACTGACGCAGATGGGCCCTCACGGTTTTGACGCTCGCGCAGAGCTGCACACGGACGCGGGGCAGGAGAGCCCTCGCTCCCGGTGAAGCGTCCGACGGGGTCAGAACGCGACTTTCACCTTGGCTGCCAAGAAAGTCAGGGTCAAGGTTGGGCGCAGGAGCCTTATCCCTCAGCCTTCCGGTCCACGTATTCCTCCCCGTCTCAACTGTCCCCTAAGAAAGACGACGAGGAAGAGAAGAATTTCACCGAACACAGCACCCACGGCCATTTAGTTCCTTTTGGTCTTTAATCCCAGGAACACGGCTCTTACAGTCACTGCTGCGTGGACCTGCACGTCCACAGGCCATTTTGTTTTCCTTACAATTATTGTTTCTTTTTAAAAAAATACATTTTATTGATTTTTTACAGAGAGGAAGGGAGAGGGAGAGAGAGTTAGAAGCATCGATGAGAGAGAAACATCGATCAGCTGCCTCCTGCACACTCCCTACTGGGGATGTGCCCGCAACCGAGGGACATGCCCTTGACTGGAATGCCTGCAGACTGAAGGGTCCCAGATTCGATTCCGGTCAAGGGCATGGACCTTGGTGGCGGGCACATCCCCAGTAGGGGGTGTGCAGGAGGCAGCTGATCGATGTTTCTCTCTCATCGATGTTTCTAACTCTCTCTCCCTCTCCCTTCCTCTCTCTAAAAAAAAATCAATAAAACATGTATTTAAAAAAACAGAAGAAAAACAGAAGAGGGACATATCATATGTGAACGGCTTGATACATTTTCACTGGTAACCAATACGGAGAGTTAAGAAGGACGGACCCTAACTGCCCCCTCCTGCCCCAGCGTCCTTATGCAAGTCAACCCAGCCTCGGTCCCCACTCCCCTGGCGTGGCACCTGTCTTTGTCCTCAGGGAGGGAATTCCCCTCGGGGGTTCTTTCTCGCCTGGCTGTGCGGTGACACAGATCCCTGAGAGCCAGCCTGTGGCTGCGTGGGTGAAGACCTGTCGCTTTCAGAGCCATGGGCGCCCCGAGGTGCGTGCCGTGAGCCACGGAGCGTCCCCGGAAAAAGCCCCCTGCCCCCACCGTGTCTGTCCCCAGTGCCGGGTGTGAGGGGAGGCCTCCCGGGGAGCCAGGAGGGCCGCGCTCGGAGAGGGAGGGGAGTGCCAGCAGCGGCGCAGTGAGTGTCTGGCGGGACGTCTGGGTCGCTGGCGGGTCCAGGCGGGTCCACAGGTGGCGGAGGGTGGGTCTCAAGTCAGGCGGCGGCCGCAGGTGGCACCTGCCTGGTGGCAGGAAGTCGGCAGGACTCGGGCGCGCCCAGGGACACAGCCTCGCTCCAGCGAGGTTTGGGGCGTTCCTGTTACACCGTCAGCTCAGTCCTGACGGCACCGGACACGACCGTCACGGCCACAGTGACCCATGTTGGACCCTCCGAGGCGTCCAGGAAGGCCGCCCCGCTCTTGCTCTGCGCAGTGTCACTGCCCTGTATTCTTCCTTCATACTTTTTATTGGTGTGGGGAGGGTGGGGGGAAGGAGAGAGAGAGAGAGAGAGAGACATCAATGAGGAGAGAGCATCATGGATCTGCTGCCTCCTGCACGCCCCCCACGGGGGATGGAGCCCACCACCGGGCCTGTGCCCTGACCGGAATCAGACCGATGGCTGATGCCCTGTCCACTGAGCAAAGGACCCCCCCCTCCCCGTTTTCACTGACTGAAGCTGGAGGGCCCGGGGGACACAGCTGTGAGCACCCTGGGACAGGCCTCCTGCCCTTCCACGCGCACACGTGGCCTTTCTCTGGGCCAGGGGCCCACGGATTCGGGGTGGGTTCCTGTGGGTCGCACCCCATCACTCGGCACCTTCACTGCATTCCTTTCCTGTTTGTTTCTGTGTGTGTGTGTGTTTTAAATAAATCTGTGTATGGTTCCCACAGACGGTCACCGCTGGTGGTTGCAGCCATGAATTCCTACCCAAAGCAGTGGCCCCTGCAGGCTCCGCGGCAGGCTGCTCCCCACACGCAGATCCAGCCTCTTTTCCGCGCGGGTGGGGTTCACCGCCTCGCTCCTGCGTGGGGATGCTGGTCCAGTCTGCCTGCCTCTCTGGACGGGCAGTCCCTGTCTGGGGCGCACCTGGGGTGGCCACCGCCCTGCAGACCTCGGGGCGATCCGCACGCGGGGCCCGAGGGCGGGAACCAGCAGACGGGGTGCACGAGGCTCCATCCCGCGGGGAGCCCCCCAGGAAACACCGCCCCTATTCCCTCCCGGAAAGGGCGCCTCCGACCCTCCGATCCCGGGGACTCGCCCTTTCCGCGGAGTCCCGAGGAGCTAACCTTTGACCCGGAGCCTGCCCCTAGGTCGGAGGGCGGGGAAGGGGTGGATGGGTTGCACGGGTGGGCCTGGGGGGGGTGCCTCCCGCCCGAATGCGTTCCCCTCTTTGGCCCCACCAGGAAGAAGTTTGGGGTCCTCGCCCCCACCTCCAGCAGTGGGCCTGCGCGCCCCTTGGGACTGGGTGTGGCGGGGGGAGGGGGGAGGGAGCGAGAGGAGGGGCCCCAGACGTCCCGGGGGCCGGCCTGGAGGGCGGGGACCGGCGCCCCGCAGCCCCGCCTCCGCCGCGCCCTCCTCGGGGCGGGATAATTGAACGGCGCCGCGGGGCTCAGCGTTGGCTGCGGAGGCTCGGCCGGAGTGTGGACCCGCACTGTCCCCGCGCACCAGCCGCGCACAGCCCAGGAGCCGCGCCCCGCGCCTTTGTCCGCCCGCCGCCCTCCCGGCCCCATGGAGCGCGCGCCCTCGCGTCCGGCCCCGCGGCCGCTGCTGCTGCCACTGCTCGCCGGCCTCTCGCTGCTGGCGGCCCCAGGTAGGAGGGCGGGAGGGCGGGGCGGGGTGGGAGCGGCGCCCCGGTCCACGGCCCCCACGTTAGTGTCCCCGGAACACTCAGCCCCGCGCTCCTGGGAACTTCTGGAGCTGCCAGCGGTGACTCTCCAGCTGGTGCGCCCTCCGCGCTGTGCCCCGGGGCCCCCACCCCAAGGCCCCCACCCCAAGGCCTGGCCACGCTCCCTCCCCCACACCTCACTCCCAGCTCTGGTCCCAAACACCTTGCTGGTTTGAGGTGCTTGTTTTAAAGATGGACCCCCCTGAAGCACCTCCTCCTGCAGCCTAGCTCGCATCCTCGATGCCCACTCTAGTGCCAGTGCCCACCCACCGGCCCGGCCACCGTGTGGGTGGGGGAGAGGAAGTGCCAGCGGGTTGCCTGCGCCCTAGCTCCCTGGGTGCCAAGCTCTCTGCACCAGGAGTGCCCAAGGCATATCTTTAGGCGCTGCACCCACCTCTCCCCAGGGGAGGGCTGTTGTACCCAGTTTGCTGATGAGAAAACTGAGACCGGGAGGTGGAGAACAGGAACTTGTCCAACAGACAAAAGCTGTGGCTGGCAGGGGGTGGACCTGAAGAAGTCAGAGAGAAAGGGAGCCATCTGCGGTGTCAGGGTGACAGCTGTGTGTGGGGGGACCCCCGCCTGCCCTCCCTGGACACAGGCCCCCAGACAGGGGTTCTGCCAGCTCCCTCCTCTGCCAGGGCTGGGGACAGGCCACTTCCAAGCCCACCCAGACACAAAGGGGGTGCAGTCTCCAGCAGCAGACCCATGGCCCAGAGGGCCCCCCCTTTCCGCCCCCCGACAACACCCTAGGGATGGGAGCACACAGCTGCACCCTTCTCTCTCCTCGAATCCTCAAGGCCTATCTCCTGGGGGTATGGGTGGGGGACCACAGTGCCCTTCCCATCAGAGCCATGACCTCTGACCTCTCTGCTGACTTATCAGCCATCAGCCAGGCCTGCCTTCCGGAAGCTTTGTTCCCCCAGGATCCAGGCCCCTTATCTCGGGCTCAGCTGAACTGCTTGAACTCTGGTGGCCGCCCTCAGCCCCTCCGAAGTCAGAGGACAACCCTGGACTCCCAGAGTCTTTACCTCTGAGTTTGTTGAGTTTTTTGTAACTCTCAGGTGACCGCCCTGGTCCTTGGTCAAAGGTCATTGGCCCCAGCTGTGCTGGCCTGGGGCGCAGGGAGGGGCTGGGGGGATGCTTGGCAGGAGTGTCTTGACTCACTGACTGTGTCTGATCTTTGACCTTTGGGGAGCTCTGGCTGTTTGGGGCACCAGCTCCATTCTGGGCGTGTCCCGGGGCACATTTCGTGGGGGAGATGGCGCAGGGAGGTGCAAGGCTTGGCATCGACAGCAGAGCCGTACTGACCCAGCAGGGCCATAGGCGGCTTCTCAGAGGAGACCGTGCGTGGGCAGGCAGGCAGGTGGGCGTTCAGGGGACCACTGGCTGGAGTGAAAGCACACGGAGGCCGGGGGGGGGGGGGAGGCTCGGATTGGGGGCCGCACAAGCCTCCTGTGGGAAGTGGAAGGGGCCCGAGACGCCTGTATTTTACAGCTGAGGCCCAGGTCCTGCATCACTGTTCCTCCTGCTTGCGGTGCCCGCAGGTGCCCCTGGGGCCTGGCCGTGCCCGGTGCGGAGGGCACCTGAGTCTGTGAGGCTGGGGTGGCACAGTAGCCCTGACTGTGGGTGCAGCCATCTTCTTCATGGAGAAGGCCCTGACCTCCGTGTGCAAGGAGCCTCTCCATGGCCCCCTGAGGAGAACACCTGGTGGCCGATGCCCTGTCCCTGGGGGAGGCCCTCTTTGAGTTTGGGGGTTTGCTCTGGCTTGGGCACAGGGAGGTCGAGGACTGGGCCCTGATTCCGCTCTGTGGCTGTGAAGGTCCTGGAGCCCTGGGTGGGACAGGTGACACTGTCCCACCTCCAGGGCAGTTTAAAAGCGATTGTGGGCAAAGCCAGCAAGTGGTGAGTCCTTTAGCTCATCTGCTGAAACTCACTGGGTGACCTGGCCACCAAGGTCATGCCCAAGGGCACGAGCCGCTACCCCTCCCTCCCCCACCTCCCCTTTGTGGGGATTTACTGAGAGAGAGAGAGAGAGAGAGAGAGAGAGAGAGAGGGAGAGGGTGGGAGAGAGTGGAGAGGAGGGGGTTGTGCTTTTTCCAAGACTTTCTTGGCCTTTGGCTCCAACTGATGACAGAGCAAGTCCTGTAATCAGCCGCTGGGAAGGAGAACAAAGAAGCGAGGACTTGGCTTGGGAACACGAGGCCGGCTCCTGCTGATCCTGGAGGGCTCCCAGGAGGGTGGCGGGGGGCCAAGCGGGCTGTGGGGGCTGCAGGAGCCCCGCAAGCGTGGAGATGAGACAGGGGCCCTGTGGGGCAGCCCCAGGACCTACCTCTTCTGTGGGGCTCACAGCTCCAAGCCACGCCCCCTCTGGGCACTGCCCGGACCTCCCCAGCTCTGGACTCTGGTTGGGGGAGGGCATGGCTCCTTGTCTTCGGGTGCTAGCAGGCACCACAGCCAAAAGCCCCCGGGGTGGTTTGGAGGTTTTCTCATTGGTTAACGGAGAGAAAGGAAACCAGAGTCTCAGGCGGCTCTGAGTGAGGGGCGGGGGAGGGTGGCGCAGCCCGCCTGTGGCTGCGTTATTATTCTGTTGTGTTGTCCCCTTTCCTGGGAGGGGAGTGTCCTTTCCCCCAAGCTTGCTCTGAAAGGTCATACTGACCTTCTCCAGCCAGGAAAAGAGGCCCACAGCTGTCAGTGCCACAGCCATGTTGGTGGAGGCCACGCAAAGCCCCCCCTCAGGCGTCCCATCGTTAAATATCCACCGAGGACCAGCTCTGTGCCAGACGCCATTCTAGGTGTAGGGGATGGGCAGGGAAGAAGCCGGGCCTGGCCCTTCCGCTCGTGGGCACATCCCCTGGGGGACCCAGGAAGAGCAGATAATTACAAATCAAGTCTAACTGGAAGAGAGTCTGGGAGGACTTCCTGTAGGAAGCAGCCTGCCAGCTGGGGTGTGAGGAGCAGAAGGCGGTGGCTAGGTTGGTGGGTAGAGGTGGGAGGAAGGTGCTCCGGGCAGAGGGAATGGCATGGACAGAGGCCCAGGGTGGAGAGAGAACGTGGGACTCCAGGAGGCTTCCAGAAGTTCTGCCCCCTCCTCAAGCTTGGGGAGCGCGCAGTGCTGAGGGGCGGCGCCAGCAGCCCCCCTTCCTCAAGGCAGTGGGTGAGCCATGGGGGCGGGGGAGGGCAGCTTTGCAGGTGAAGTTTTATGGAGCCAGTTCTCATCCGTGCAGCTATTCGCTGGTGCGTTTCGTATAACGAAAGCTTTTCCTTTTGCAAAACAGGGAATTGTGAGAGTTTCATGAGCAAGTGCTCGTGTGGGTTGTGTGGCTTCTTGTCATGATCTGCAGTGTGGCCCCAGAATACAGTGGGGGGAGGACACCCGTTTTGTCCGTTTTTCTGGGACCCGAGACCCTGGAGGGAGCTCAGAGGAGATAGGGTGTGGCTGGAGGCTGTCGCTGTCCCACGTCCCCCCGTGTCTCAGGTTGGGGCCAGGGCTGGCGTCTTCCGGCTGCCACTCTTCCCCCGCCCCCCCCCCTCGCCTGCCTCCTCCACCCCCAGCGGGGCCTCCGTCGGGGCGGGGCCTCCGTCGGGGCGGGGCCTCCGTCGGGGCGGGGCCTCCGTCGGGGCGGGGCCTCCGTCGGGGCGGGGCCTCCGTCGGGGCGGGGCCTCCGTCGGGGCGGGGCCTCCGTCGGGGCGGGGCCTCCGTCGCGGCGGGGCCAGCAGGAGCCGGAGCCTGTCGCCCCGCTGTCCCCCTGTTGTCAGGAGGGTCCTACACTCGAAGGGGCTGGGAGACTGGCGCCCATTCTCAAGGTGACTCGAGAGAGCCTTCCCGACCCCACACCCTCTCTGCTGCTGGTTCCTTAAATACGGAAGGAACACGTGCTCTGCGTGAGGAAGTCACTACAGCCTTGGCGGTCACTCGTGGACTCCTCTCCGCGTCGCCGGAAGCAGGAACACGGTTACTTCCACGTGACAGGCACGGACACCAAGGCCCAGCGCGTCAAGCAGCTTCCCGGTCAACGCGGGTCGTAAATAGGGGACCAGGCCACGGGACCCCGTGCTCCTGACCCCTTGGCTGACAGCACTTGGTCCCACAGGCAGGGCTGTGCGTGGAGAGGTGTCCTTCGGAGCGGGAGCCAGCCTGGGCCTCTGAGGGGCTGGCAGCTGGCCTGGCAGGGGGGTCCCCCAGGGTGGCGGCACCTGCCTTGGTGGCGGTCAGCAGCCGAGCCTGCCCTGCGCTGGTGGGAGGGTGGCTGGTGGGGCATCCAGCCCAGCATCGGGCTCGGCCTGCCTCTCCTCAGTGTGGCCTGAGGCAGGCCCTCCTTGCTGCCGCGGGGTGGGGCCCGGAGCCCCCCACCCTCACCCCAAGGAACCGGAGGCCACAGTGCACCTCCTGGGCACATGGGCTTCTCATACATGTGGGCCTCCCAGGCACGTGGCCTCCTGTGCATGTAGGCCTCTCATACACGTGGGCCTCCTGGGCACGTGGACCTCATGCACATGGGCTTCCTGGGCATCTGGGCCCCCCATGCACGTGGGCCTCATGCACGTGGGCCTCATGCACGTGGGCCTCCTGGGCACGTGGGCCTCCCAAGCATGTGGGCCTCCCGGCACGTGGCCTCCCCTGCACACGGGCTGCTGGCTCTGAAACTGCCCACGGGGTAGAGTCACCTTTTCCTGGCGCCTCCGTGGAGGGAGGTGCGCTTGGCCGTAGTGACCCTGCCCGAGGGCTGTGCGGGGAGGGGGGGGCGGAGCCCTTTCCGCTGAGAGGAGGATCTGGGATGTGTGCTGTGTGCGACTGCCAGCTCCCAGCCACTCCGAGGGGACACCACACGGGCAGGTGGGCCCTCCAGGGCCGGGTCCTGGTTAGCGGCAAAGCACCAAGAACCAGCCTCGGGGTCCCAGGGGCCCGGGTTCCTGGCGGCACGAGGAGCATTTGGGAAGGGACGACTCATCTCTCAGGATTCAGAACCGGAAGACCAGAGCACCCTGCGGGGAGCGGAGGGAGCCGGAGGGGTGGGCGCGGCGGGAGGGGCCTTAAGCATCGGTGCAGACTGTGGGCTGCTCAGTGCACCCGGAGCACCGCGGACCTCACGCAGGGAGGGAGTCACTGGACTGCTGTGTGGGGTGGGTTCCGGGGAGACGAAGCCGGAGGGAGTCCCCAGGGCCCAGGGCTAACGGCGCCCTGGAGGAGTGGCAGCGGGGGCGGTGAGGAGTGGGCAGATCTAGGGTGTTGGGCGGGAGAGTGGGCAGGATGTGCTGAGGGGTCGGGCGTGGAGGGTGCAGAGGAGGAGGGGTTCAGGCTGACCCCGTTATTTTGGCCTGAGCGTGGTGGATGGTGGCCCCTGGTTAGCGACTACGACGGGAAGGGCTGGACGGGAAGGGCTGGGCGGTGGGCCCATCAGAGCTCTGTGGGGACCCCCTCAACGTCCTGTTGGATGCCCGGGTGAGCCTGGGCTGGGTGAGAACCTGAAACAAAAATGCTGGGTGTCTGGGCCCACCGAGGGGCGGGACGAGACCACCCGGGGGGCAGCGGCGGGAACGTGGGTTCAGAGCCCTGCAGGCGACTCGGGGGAGAGGCCACAGGGAGTCGGGGTGCTCCTGCTGCAGGAGGGTGTTCGATGGCGCTCTGCTCTGAGCATCTGTGCCGACGGAGCGACCCGGTGCACTTCCCGGGCCTGCCTTCCTTCTGGCTCTGTGTCCGCTGGAGGCAAACGTACGGGCAGTTCTGCCGCCTACCTTCGCTTCTCGTTTTGCCCGAAGGCTCCTGTCCGCATCCCACTCCTCGCTGCTCGAGTCACTGTCCCCGCCGCGCAGGCCAGGAGGACACCCGCATGGAGAGGCAGTGGCCACGGGCACACGGCTGCGCGGTGGCAGTGCCGGACCCACACCTGCCGCGCGGCACTCACATGGCGCCCTGCAGGACAGCGGGCCACCTCACGTAGCTTTTGGCGGAAAAGTCTCAATTGTTCCAAGTCCCGCTGCAGAGAAGCCACCGTGTCCCCTGGCGTGTCATAGGGCGTGCCACCTCTGGTGTGCTCCCTGGCCGTGGGCAGCCTGCTTCACCTCTCCCTGCCCCCGTTCCATAGCTGCTCGGGTCCCTGGAGGTCATTTGTCCAGTCATCCCTGCACAGACGTTTGGCGAGTGCCAGCTCAGGGCAGGCCTGGAGCGCGTGCAGAACGAGACAGCCCGTCCCAGCCCTCCCGGTAGCCACTGAGTGCCCACACCGTTGATTATTGGTGCCGCGTGCTGGGAAGCGCGGGCCGCAGAGACCAGACGGGAAAGGGAACGCATCTGCCTGTTCGGGAGGGCTTCCCGGAGGAAGGGACCGTTGACCTGCCGTGGGCGTGAATGAGCCAGCGGAGGAGAGGGTGGACCCGGGACCGCCCAGCCCTGGAGTTCCAGCTTCTGAAAGCCAGGTGCAGAGGCCCCCTGACGGGCGGAGGCCCACGGCCAGAGAGGCTGGGTCCTGCAGGGAGGCTGCTGCGGAGATGAGGGGACAGGGCTGTGAGGACGGTGCCCACGTCCGCGGCCTTAGCGATGCGGACGCTGCCCCTCCTTCCTCCCGGGGATGCGCTGCTCTCGTGCCCTCCTCCTGGTTCTCTGGGCTAGACCCTGTCTGCCTGTGACAGGTGCAGGCTCCCGGGGTGCGAGGGCCCCGCCCCTCTGACGCCCTGATGCCTCCTGGGGTGCCCTCACGTTAGACCTGCAAGGGATGAAGACCCACGGCGGCTCAACCCCGCGCTGATTGCCCCAAGTCTCCCTGGCCTGTCTCCATGTCACCTCTGCGTCCCTCGCCCCCACCTCCGAGCCAGGCATTGTGAACGTCCAGAGGAGTCAGGTCAGCCCGGAGGGCGCGGGAAGGCCCAGGCTGGACCCGCTGGCCGCCCAGGCTCTGAGTGTCGCCTGGTTTTGTTGGGTTAGGATTTCCCGTTGGCATCTCTGTGGTCGGGGCCCCGTTGCCTTTCAGGCCTCCTGGTTGTGTGGGTGCTGGCGCCGTGGGGACCCTCTGACTTTTGGCCGCAGCTTTAGACAGTGCTCAATGGAGCAGCTGGGGCGGGAGCCCGAAGGGCACTCCCCCAGGACACAGCTGGTGCGGCCACATCCCCAAACACCAGCCTGGCCTCGGAGGTTTGAGCTGGAGCTGAGGACGCCGAGGAGGGGACCTGCTGGCTGCCGTGGACATGCCTCCCTCTGCCTGATGCACAGAGCTGGTCCGTTTCTCAGTGGTCAGCTGAGAAAGTCAGGAAGCAGAGACCCAACCCACCACCTCGGACTGTCGGCCAACGCGGGCACAGGAAGGGCGTTTCGCTGCCCGGACTCTGAAGGACAAGGTCTCGGAACGAAAGGAAGCCTCGTACCCGGAGCCGCTGGGCTTTGTGGGGAGGTGCCCTCTTCATTGCCTCTCGTTTTGCATCCGGTGGAACCAGAGTGGCATTGGAAGGCCTGAGCTTGACTCCAGGCCGCCTCCTCCACCCACGTCACAGACGAGGAGACCGAGGCCTGGACCTGCTCCAGAGGGTGGAGGTTGTAGGCCCCGGGCCTGTCCCAGCAGACGCTGCGCAGGAAGCAGCCTGGCTGGTGCACCTCAGCGGCCAATCCGGTGCTCCCCTGGGCCCCCGGGGTGCTCACGGCCAGCAGGCTGACGTTCTGGAAGCTTCCACCCGAGGAGTGGTGCAGGACCCTCCGACTGCCAGCGGCACCTACGCTCTTGGAGAAAACGTGTCTGCGTCTCTACCACTCGGCGGACCGTGAGCTCCCTGGACCCCGAGCGTCAGCGCGGGACTTGCACTGGCCAGGGCTGCGCTCACCTGGAAGAAGGTGTGTGAGCCACTCGCGCGGTGGCAGACGGTACCTGGACCGCGACCCAGGCTGCCTGGTGACTTTGGCCGGGGGTGTCTGTTTCCTGAGGAGGGTGACGGGGTGGGAGGTGCGGGGGGGGTGTCGGCCATTGGATTTCACGTCAGCCTGGGGGAGTGTGTGGTTCGGACAGAACAGAATGCCCTCTCCGCACGGTGCCGTCACTGTCTCACTTTGGAGATGCTGCGGCCGGGTTCTAATGGAAGCTCTTCGCCTGGGTTAGCGCGCTGATATCCCTGCCCCCTGCGATGGAGGAGTAAGGAGGCTCTGTTGACTAATGAGTTTGCCGACCACTGACCTAGACTCTCGATTCCAATAATTACAGGCTGTTGCTGTTCCTTGTGATTGAGCCCCTATCCCAGCGGTCGGCAAACTCATTAGTTTGCATGAGGCTCGCAGGCCGCAGTTTGCCGACTACTGCTCTGAGGTTAAGGGGAGGGGAGCTGGGCCCAGGCCGGGCAGTTTTTAAAATAGCTTTCTTCTCTCTATATAAAAGGCTAATATGCAAAGTGTCCCCTCGGGAGTTCGACCACGAGACTGGGAGTTTGATTGCCAGGGGGCGGCGTGGAATATGGCCGGCGACCAGTGGTGGCAGCAGGGCGCTGAGGGAGCCAGGGAAGGAGGAGGCGGGGGACTTGATGGGTCCTGATTGCCAGCCAGGCCTAGGGACCCCGCCCATGCATGAATTTTGTGCACCGGGCCTCTAGCATATATATATTGATTGATTGATTTCAGAGAGAAAGGGAAAGAGAGAGAGAAACATCAATCATGAGAAAGAATCATTGATCGGCTGCCCGCTGCACGTCCCTCCCTGGGGATGGAGCTCACAACTTGGGCCTGTGCCCTGACCGGGAATAGAACTGTGACCTCCTGGTTCCTAGGTCGACGCTCGACCACGGAGGCCCGCCGGCCGGGCCGGGCTGGGCGGTTTTAACCGGCACATCGCCTTCCCTTGCAGCGCGGGAGTGAAGGCGGCCAGAGTTTTGCACGCGTTTCCTTTTGGTTTGTGTTTGGCCTTGCGCGTGGTGGCTCGAACCAGTGAGGGTATGGAACCAGAGGTTGAAAGTGCTCCGTGGAGGCTTCTCAGAAGAGGGGGGAGGACCTAAGAGGGACGGTTCCAGCCCAGCCCGCGGCCCCGCTGCTTCCTCAGGGGCACCTCCAGCCCTGGACCAGGGTGGGCAGTCGGCGTGGGGCCACGTGCTGTCACGTCCCAGATCAGTCAGAGCTGGGGACTCCTGAGGACGACAGATCCCGGGGAGGGGGCCTGGGTTGGAAGTGAGGCCATTTCCGCTGGACGGTGTGACGCACGTGCCTGGCGCGGTGACAGTAAAGTATAAGGGGTTGAGGGGCTGATGGGTGGTGGAGGAGAGGCCCCCTCTGCAGGCCCATCGCGTGTCGGGCTGTTTATCGCCATACAGACGGGATGCCCTGCCCACCTCTGCTCCCACATCTGCCTCGTCACTGCAGTGTGGCTGGGGGCTCTCCAGGCCTCTGCCAGGCCCCCAGGCACCGCCCCAGGCGCCCTGCTCTGCCGATTGCAGCCGGTGCTGCTTGCGTCCCAGGGACGGGCGAGGACTCGCCCCTTTGCTGTCCTGAGAGGCAGGCTCCACTGCTCCCGATTCCCGGGCGGAACCCTTCCCGAATGTTCCCGCGGCTCCGGGTGCAGAGCTCTCCCTGCTGAGCCGCTCGGTGTCTGAGCCTCATGGTCCCAGGGAGGCTTTGGAGCTGCCACTCGTCCCCAGGGAACTCTGCACCCCGAGACGGCCCTGGCTCCCCCATCTCTCCTGGACATTGGCGAGCAAGTCCCCTTTGTCCTCGGATCACATGCTCAGGCCGCTGCGGAGTGGACGCGCTGTGCTCAGGGCTTTTTGAGCTGATCCGTCTTCTCGGCAGATGCGCCGTGTTCCCGGCCCCTCTTGCTGCTGCGGGGCTGTGGCTCGGAGCCGTCACCTGCCCGGCCGCAGAGCAGGAAAGCACTGAGCTCCAGGCCTGTCTTCTCCAGAGCCAGCCGCTCGCGCTGCACGGGCTGCGGGCCCGCCCGGGCCTGGTGTGCAGGGCAGCGCTCAGGCCAGCTCGCGAGGCATTTGTGGTCGGGAGGGCCAGGCAGATGGAGGTTGAAAACGGTGAACGGCGCTCCACGCACACGGGCTGTGGAGAGAGGGCCCCAGGCGGGCGGCCAGGGGGCTGCGGGGCTGGGACTGGATGGGGTGGGCCAGGGCTGGGCGAGGCTGGGAGCAGCCGCCAGGGGGGACCGCAGGCAGCAGAGCTGGGCCGGCTGCGTGGGGGGCAGAGGGGGGGCGGCCTCAGGGTCAGGCCACATGGCTGGGTCCCAGTCGTCCTGGGGGTGACCCACAGCCACGTTTTATCTGACAGATAAGGACCCCGTGTTGTGAATGCTTTTCTTGAGATGACCTGGGCGAGATGGAGGAAGGGGCACTCGAGGTCCCTTGGCCGCGGGCTCCCTGCTGGGGGCTCCCTGCTCTGTGTTGCCAGGCAACACTATCTGAGCCCCCGCCCCTGGCGGCGCCCACCTTCGGAAAGGGAGAGAGGTCAGCTGGGGCCAGAGGACAGGCATGCTGGCCGGGTCGCCATCACCCTGAACCAAACCACCTCTGACCCCCTCCCCAGCCTGGGGAGCCCGGGAGAGTGAGGGCGGGGCCGGCCCATCTCGCGCTGCGGAGAGCGGCTCCGAGTTCCGGGGTCTGGGAAGGAAGCGGCTGCTGCTGCGGGACTGGGTGTGGGATGAGGCCCCCTCCCGGCGTGTGCAGGGCCGCCTGGCCAGCTCCTCCCAGGCGCGGACCGGCGGTCTCCGGCAGCTGCGGGTCCCCTGCCTGCAGGACGGGGTCCAGACGCTTTGCACAGGGGCTCGTGGCGGTGACCGCAGGGAGTCGAGGCCGGGCCTCCAGGAGGTCGGGCCTCGTGCTGAACCCAGGAGGGAGCCTCCTCCCGGGGCCACCCGAGGGCCCGGCCTTGGAGGACAAATGAGCCCAAACAGAGCACATGGCCGTCGGCGGCACGAAACACTGCCAGGCCTGGCGGGACTCATCCACGGGGTGCTGGCAGCCCGGGACACGGAGGCTCTCGGAGCCCGGGGCCTCCCACCCTGACCGCACAGGCTGCGGTGCTAACGTGAGCCCCTTTGGCGGAGGGCATGCTGCCCTCTGCTCCTCCTGGGGCCCGGGGGTGGGGAGGGTTCCCCTCCTCGTAACCGAGAGGCCCGTGGGGGCAGCGGCCCGAGTGGGGTGCAGAGCCGGGCTGGGGACTGGAGAGCCCGGTTCCCATCGCCGTCAAGTCCTGATCCAGCCGCAAGGGCGAGGGCCAGGGTGAAGGCAAGGGCGAGGGCCAGGGTGAGGGCGAGGGCCAGGGCGAGGGCGAGGGCGGCTTTGACTCCTTCCTGCGAGCAGGGCTGCAGGCGGGCCGGCCGGCTGGGGTGTGGTGCCGTCCGTCCGTGCGCCGAAAGGCCGCTGGCGGATTCCTGGTCAGGGCATACTCCCGGGTCCCGGGTTTGTTCCCCGAGGCAAGCGGCGGATGTTTCTCGCTCACGCTGATATCTCTCTCTTTCCCTCGCCTTCCTTTCTCTCTCAAATGAAAAAACAAAACAAAACGGTTCCAGCCGGTGTTGCCAGGCCCGGTCCCGGGCGTGTGCGGGAAGCAGCCAATCGCCACGTCTCTCACACATCGATGTTTCTTCCCCTCCCTCCCTGGGGTGCGTCCCCCACTAGCCAGGCTGGGTCCCCCACTCCCGCATGAGAAGCCGTCCTCGGTTGTCCCACTTTTTGGCACCGGCCCTGCTGGGACCCTCGGGCTCCCCCATTCTGCACGATCCATGTTTCATGGCATACACCATCTCTGGCCTGTAGGGGGTCAGTCGTGCCCTGGATGCCCTGCCCGCTCTGCTGGACGGCGGCTCAGTCGGGCCTCTGTCAGCAGCACCCGTCTTTCTCGCCCTCTGGACCGTGGACGCAGGGTCCCCGCCTGGGCAGGTCCCTGTCTGAGTGTCCAGCGTGTGGACGGGGCCCCGGGCGCTGAGCTGCAGGCCCTCAGAACCGGGTTTGGGAGACACCAGTTGGGCTTTAGGCCTTTCAAGGAGGCAGTGGGCGGGGGGGGAGGGGTGCTTCTGGCCGGGGGCCCAGTGGGTCTCTAGTACGAGTTGTCGAGTGACTAAAGAAACGGACGTGGACCGGCTGGTGTGGCTCAGTGGTTGAGCGTGTCCCATGAACGAAGAGGTCACCAGTTCGATTGGCAGTCAGGGCACATGCCTGGGTTGCGGGCTCAGTCCCCAGTAGGAAGTGTGCAGAAGGCAGCCGATCAATGTTTCTCTCTCTCTCTCCCTCTCCCTTCCTCTCTCTAAAAACCAGAAGAAGAAAAAAAAAGAGCCCTAGCCAGTTTGGCTCAGTGGATAGAGCGTTGGCCTGCGGACTGAAGGGTTCTGGGTTTGATTCTGGTCAAGGGCACAGGCCCGGGTTGTGGGCTCGATCTCCAGTGTGGGGCGTGCAGGAGGCAGCCGATCCATGATTCTCTGTCATCATTGATGTTTCTCTCTCTCTCTCCCTCCCTTCCTCTCTGAAATCAATAAAAACATATTTAAAAGAGAGAAATGGCTGTGCCCACGGCCTCTCAGACCAGCCTGGTGCTGGAGTGGAGACTGAAGGAAGGGCCTCCAGGGGGTGCCGTGGGAGGGGAGCCCCCACCACCTGAGGGACACGGCACGTCAAAGGGGTCCTCGTGCAGGGGACGAGGTGTCGCTCTTCACCAGCCCCCCTCTCCCCCACAGCACGCGCAGACGTCCCCATGGAGGCCTGCTGTGCGGACGGACACCGCATGGCCACGCAGCACAGGGACTGCTCGCTGCCCTACGCCTCGGAGTCCAAGGAGTGCAGGTGCGTTCCCGCGGCCTTGGCACCGGCATGGTGTCCTGCAGGGCGCCCGCCCGCTCCGCCAGCCCCACGCCCCCGACGGGCCTCGCTGCCCCTGTGCTGCCCTGCGTTGGCGGGCGTCGGCCCCTCGGCTGGGCGACCAGCACGACGGTCTGGGTGGGCGGCCCCCCGCCACAGCCGGACACGGGCCAGGTCACGTCCCACCACGTCCACGTGCTGGCACCTTCCCGGGATGCGGCCATCGCCACCACCGCCTCCAGAACTTTCTCACCTTCCAAACTGAAGCTCGGTCCCAGTAACACCAGCTCTGTGTCCCCACCCAGCCCCGGCGCCCACCACCCTCCTTCCTGTCTGTGAATTTGCACTCCGCACCATGTCCCCACGGTTCATCCGTGCCGCGGCTGAGTCAGGCCCCCTGGGGGGCGGCCCACGCTGCCGCGAGCTGCTGTGACGGGGTGCTCGGTCCCCAGGGCAGTGGCTTTCACCGGAAGCCGCAGGAAGGTTCAGAACCTGCCACGCCTGCCTGCTCAGTCAGGGGCACGGACTCTTCCCCTTGGGTTGTCGAGTGACAAATGACAGCAGTCAACACAGTAGCCATCCAGTGTGAGTGAATCAAAATGAGACCATTTTTTGGGTCAGAGCAGGAAAAATAGGTTTTTTGGCGTGCCGCGGGATTTCTGTAATTAGTTTGTGTGGGCCGTGAGATGGGAACGGCTGGGGTACGCACCCGGAAGTGGGGTTGCTGGGTCTGAGGGCAGTTCGCTTTCTCATTTTCTGAGAAACCGCCGCGCTGCTCCCCACGGGCGGTGGCACAGGCCCTGCCCCCCCCCCCCCCCACCAGCCGTGCGTGAGGCTCCCTTTCCCCGCACCCTCGCCAGCATGTGCTTCCTGTTCAGCCGATATTTCGCGTGATGGGTGGGCGACGCATATCTGGTGGCTCTTCCTGACAGTTGGTGACATGCCTGTTGTTTGCAAGGCCACACCAAGCATGAGCAGCAGAGGATCCCATCCCAGAGCCCGAGGGCATTCTGGAGCCCCAGGGGAAGCGGGGTGCAGAGCCCTGGCAGGGGGCAGGCGGGCTGGGGCTGCTGCCCAGGGCAGAGGTGGTCTGGCTGCAGCACAGGGAGGCTGGGGGGCCCCATGGTCTCCAGACAGGTGCTGCTCAGCGGCCCCTCCCGCCCTGGATGGTTTGAGCCGAAGCCAGGTTTATTTAGGGTCTGGTGGGAGCCACACCTAGGACTCACACATCCCTGCTCGCCTGCGTGTCCCTCACTCCGCTGCCTTGGGCAAGCTACTCCACCTCTGGAGCTACTCCTCGGAGTCTGGATAACGGGGACGAGTGTGGAGATGAATCCAACTTGGAGGAGGATAAGGGGTCTGGCCCAGAGTCAGCAAGCAGCTGCCTGTGTTTCTTAAGTCTTCACCTGAGGGTACTTTTCCATTGCTTTCAGAGAGAGGGGAAGGGAGGGAGGAAGAGAGGGGGACGGAAACATCCATGTGAGAGAGACACGTCGATGGGTTGCCTCCTGCACGTGCCCCAGCCGGGGCAGGGAGCGAACGCACAGCCCTTCGGGGTGCGCAGGCTGACCCTCGACCCACTGACGGACACTCTAACACCAACTGCCTGCCAGGCAGGCTGCCGTTAGCTTCTAAACGGATGGGAGCATTCTGTGGGTGAGGCTCCGAGCTCGGGGAGGTGACTCAGGGCTCTGGTGGGACACCTGGGTCTCCTGACCCCGCCCCGGGCACACCCTGCCCTGCGTGTAGTCTTTTGAACACTGAGCACTCTGTATGCCGTGGCCGTGTGTGTGCGCGTGTGTGTGTGTCAGGGTGAGAGGGGTGGGCGATGGGTGGGCAGCCCCAGCAGAGCCGCAGCCTCGCCAGCGCCCGCCTCGCCTGCAGGATGGTCCAGGAGCAGTGCTGCCACAGCCAGCTGGAGGAGCTGCACTGCGCCACGGGCATCAACCTGGCCAACGAGCAGGACGGCTGCGCCGTGCCCGCCGCCAACGCCAGCCTGGAGGCCGTGTTCGTGAAGGTGAGCCCTTCCTGTCAGCGCGGGCCCTCCCAGCCCGGCGGCCGGCCCGTCAGTGGGAGGCCAGGCACCCCCCCACCACATCCCTAGCTCTGGCCCCTCTCCTTTAGAGCAGCAGGGGACCCCGCCCAGGAGGGAGGGGGCACCCCAGTCTCCCCGCCTCCTCCAGGTTCATCACTGAACCCTGGGTAACACCTGGGCCCAGGTCAGCACTGGGCAAGCGGGGACGGAGGGACCCAGCCTTGCCCTGAGGACTCTAGTCTTGGGTCTTCAAGCAGAGGTCAGGGCAGGGTCACCCAGGCTCCAGGCCTTCAGAACCTCCTCTCAGTTCAAGGCTGCCCCTGCCTCCACCCCCCCCCGCCCCACACACACTCAGGATCCAGAGCTCAGAATGGGCCCCCACTTAGGCCTCCAATAATATGACCTTTATAACCACCTAGAAGAGGATGCTGAGGTTCAAAGAGGACCACGTTCCAAAGTGGCTTCTCAGGATCCCGGCGAGAGCTTGGTGAGGCAGAGCGGGAAGTGGGTCCATCAGGCCCAGAGGGTCTGGCACTGAGCGGACCTAACCCACTGAGGGGTGAGGTGCGTGAACGGGAGACCTGCTGGGGCTCCAGGCCGGTCCATGGGGCCTCTGCCCTGGAAGGGGGCGCCTCTGCGTGGGCGTGGGGCGCTCCAGACAGTGTTCCCGGGACTGGAAACTGCAGATAAACGAATGTGCTGCCCAGGCTGCCCCCCGCCCCTCTCCCTTCCCCAGGGTGGGGCCCAGGCTGGCCCTGAGTTCAGGCTGGCGAGTTGCCTGGTCAGGGGGCATCGCTTGCGGTGCCCTGGAAAAGGCATTTCCTGCTCCCAGTTAGGAAGCGCGGGCGTCGGGGAGCCCGATGGAAATGAAGCCTGGATCCCGAGGGGAGCTGTGTGGGCATTCTCCACACGGACTGGGCCGGGGGAGCGTTCCGTGGAGAAGGGAGGGCCCAGCGCCCCTCTGTGCGCCCGCAGCCTGTTAGCCTGCTGCGCTTTCCAGGGAGGAGGCTCTGGTATGAGGGAGGAGCAGGGTGGGGGTGGTGCGGTCTGGCCAGGGGCCCCTCCCGGGCAGGGCTGGCTCTGCAGACTCCGTCTGCCTGGCAGACAGCAGGCAGCTCGCCGCGTCCCCAGACGTGAGCGAAAGGGAGGTCCAAAAAGAGCATGGAACATTCTAGCGGGAGCGAAACAGGTCGCGCTGGCGGATGAGCGATGTGTGTTTCGGGGAAGGGTGATTCATGCGGCACCAGGTGGAGGAGGGGCCGCCCGCCTGGCCTCAGACAGGCTGTGGAGCACCCGCACCTCCACCTCCGTGGAGGCCCAGCCGGCCTCCTGCCCCCGCCCCACCCCCGCTCCGCCCGCATTACGGGCCTCTGGAAAGTGGCTCCTTCTAGGAGTAAAGACTGAGGGCCCTCCATCCGTTAGGGGGATGTGGTCCCCAGGCTCAGGTGTGACTCTGGGGAGTGCCGGGGTCCAGGGGACAGGCAGCGACTCTACCCCTCCCCCAAGGGCTTGTTTGAGGTTTCTGGGCTTTTGGACCCCGTCTCCCCTTCCCCTTCCCCCTCCCCACCCCCGCAGGGAGACGTGCACATTCCTGCTCCGGGGCTCCTGGCTAGGCTCCAGCCCAGGGAGAAATCTCAGACCCGCAGGAGCTGCAGGAGCCCGTGTGACCTGCCAGGCCCCCCCCATGCCCCATGCTCCCTCTCCCTGGAGGCGTGGGGCTGGCAGGGCCAGGGTGCTGAGGGGCCCATGGAACAATCCGGGTGCAGGCCCCATGACGGACCCTTTCAGAACCGGGGCCTGGGAGATGTGTGGGCTCGGCCTGCCTCGCTGTTTGCTGCCGCTTAGGAGAGGTGGTCAGCATGTGTCCTGCGGCCCAGGGAGCGTGGGCCCGGGAGGGGTGGGCACGGGAGGACGAGAGGCCGTGGTGTGGTGTCTGACTGCTCTGTCCGGTCCCGCCCTCTGCAGAGGTGCTGCCACTGCTGCCTGCTGGGGCGGGCGGCCCAGGCCCAGGGCCAGAGCTGCGAGTACAGCCTCATGGTCGGCTACCAGTGCGGCCTGGTCTTCCGGGCCTGCTGCGTCAAGGGCCAGGAGACCCCGGACTTCGCCCCCGCAGACAATGGGCACCTCCAGGACACAGGTAACCAACTCCCTGCTCTCCCCCCTGGGCAGTGCGTTAGCTAGGGCCTTCCAGATGAACAGCCAGTGGCGCGTGTGTGCATGCATGCGTAGAGGAGGGAGAGGGAGAGACTGATTTATGTGACGGGACTGTCTCGAGCAGTTGTGGGCACTGGTGGTGGAAGTGCAGGGCGCGCCAGCAGGCAGGCACCCGGAGCTCAAGTCCCAAGGCCGTCTGCTGGCAGAATTCCCTCTGGCTTGGGGGAGGTTAGGCCTTCTCTTAGGTCCTTCACCTGATGAGACAGGGCCCGCCCACGTGACAGAGAGCAACCTGCTTTACTGAAAGTCGGCTTATTTGAACGTTAGTCTCATCTGGAAATACCGGCACAGTGAGATCCAGACGAGCGTTTGACCGAATATCTGGGTAGCACGGCCCCACCGAGCTGACACATAAAATTAACCATCACAACAGGCAGGGGCCGCACACACGTCTCCCGTTGCCTTTAACTCGGCTGCAAACAGATTGTAGTTGTCAGAGCAGGTTCATGTTTGTATCCTCGGAGACCCCTCCCTGCCCTGGAGCAAGACTGAGGGTATGGGGTCTGGGTTCTGACGGATCAGGTTCCTGTCCCTGTCCTAACCCGTATTTTCGGCAAACTGCTTTCCCCGGGCCTCAGTTTCCTCATCTGTGAAATGGGGGTAATGACGGCCCCGCTCCCTAAGGCTGCTGGGAGGGTTAAAGGGGAGAAGGAGTGTAAAGTGGCTCCAAACGCATTTGCAGTCACAGTTCTTCCCTGTCCCTCCAACGGCCCTGGGCAGGGTGAGTGGCTGGCCTTGCTCTTGTTTCCCGGGTGAGGACCCGATGCTCAAGGTCACGTGGCCGACACGCAGAGGAGCGAGAACTGGCCTCTCTCTCCATCTGGACTCGATGGTGTGTAGACGAGAGGCTGGGGGTGCCACTCGTCAATAGCAGGCTGTGCTCTTTCAAATAACAGATACTTACTCGGCAAAGGGCGAGTGACCCCAGGAGCAGAGAGCTCCCTGCCCCGTGTCCACCGGCTCTGTCTCTCCACCGTCCATTTGTCCCAAGCCAGGCAAACCCTGCCACCTCCGGGCCTGGAGGTGATGGGAGAGGAGGCCGCTCGGCTGCCTAGTCTCTTCCCCTGATGCAGCGATTTCCTGGGGATCGAACGTGTCCGGAACACTGCCTGCTGCGGGCTCGCGCTTCCTTCTCACTCTGAGCCCCTCCCCACCCCCCAGTCCCCCCCAGTTAAAAGTGGGGTGAGGGCAGGAAGGACTTAGGAAAGAGGAGCCCACAGACCCAAGGTACCTAACTTAGGCCATCCATCGCTTCAAAGCTGGCAGCCCAGGGTGGGGGGTGAGAGGGGCCAGTCTTTCATTTTTGACTCGTGGTTCCTCACCTCCAGGCCCCCTGGCTGCCCCGGGGCTGATTTCGAGAGCTCCGGTCCGTCTGTTGTAAAGAGGGACTGGAGCCACATTCCAGCCGCTCCTTGACTTTTGAAATCAGAGATGACATTTTTACTTTAAATCCGAACCCTGCACCCTGGGGGAGAATTCCTTCTGGCTTCTGGGGAGGACTTTGGTTGGTCTGTGTCTTGTTTCGATAAATATCTCGGCTCTTCTGCTGCCCCCGATGGCTCGTGTCTCCCGCCAGAACGGCTGGTGGGACACGGGGCCGTGCCGAGCGCCCACCCCAGAGCCGACGCTCACACGCCTTTATTGCTTGAATCGTGACTATGATGGCCGGCCCCACATTGAGCTTCGCAGGCAAGCTGCCTAAAGGAAGTGTCTTCATGTCCCGGGACGGCAGTAATGGAACCCCCCGCCTGGGTGGGGCTTCAACAGCAGGCATGCCTTGTCTCACTGTCTGTGGCTGTGTCCAAACCCCCCCTTTTTATAAGGGCGCAGGCGTTGGACCGGGGCCCACCCCAGTAACCTCATCCTACTTGATTGTCTGCAAAGATCCTTCCCCAGCGAGTCCTCTCACAGGTGCAGGTTAGGGCTCCGGCCCCTGGGGGCACCCGTCCCCCCGCAGCAGCAGGCTGCTCCCAGGTGCGCTGCTGCAGCTGTGGCGGGCGCGACGTGATTGACAGCGGGCCCAGATGCCTTTGCTGAAATAGTCAAGTCATTTGGACAAGGGGACAGGCGGCGAGGTCAGCGGGAGGTTCCGGGCCCTCGGGCCCGTGCTGCTTCTGTGAACAGATCTGCTGGAGATTTGGCCGCTTGTATGGGCGCCGTGCTCTTTCTAAAAGGATCAAGTGAATCCTGAGCTGTGAGGGGTGGTACAGACGGGCATTACTCAGTGCCTGAGAGAAGGCCGGGCGCTGGGGTGGGTTAACGGGTGCTGGGCTGGGGTGCTGGGGTGGTCACGTGTCCTTGCCTGTCCCGCCTGCAGCTAAACTCTCGGAGGCAGAGGAGGAGCAGGAGGACCCATACCTGAATGACCGTTGCCGAGGTGAGGACATCCCTCCGGGCCGCGTGGCCGGCACCGAGCCGAGTCAGGGCTGTCTCCTTGGGAGCTGACCTCGGGGCGGGGCGGAGGGGGGTGCTCAGGTTCGCCTGGGAGCTGCCCTCCGGCTGGGAGTCCACTGGGTTACTCTGTCCTCTGCGCCCGGGCTCCTTCGCTTCCTCCCCTCCGCGTAGGGCCTGGAGAGGGAGAGGGAGAGGGAGAGGGAGGGGGAGAGGGAGACAGGGAGAGGGAGAGGGAGACAGGGAGAGGGAGGGGGAGAGGGAGACAGGGAGAGGGAGAGGGAGAGGGAGAGGGAGGGGGAGAGGGAGACAGGGAGAGGGAGGGGGGGGAGCTGGTGTTAGAAACCCTCCAGCCACGGCGCCCGCCTGCACGTGAGCCACCTCCCAGGCTCTCAGCGGGCACACAGCTGCCCTGAGGCTGGGAGTCCTCAGGGGAGGGGGTGTCACTTGGCCCCACTGAGCCATGGCTAATACCCATTTGTCTCCCAGGGGAGACACTTGCAAACTTAGAGTCCCCGGGCCGTGCAGGCCTGTTTTTCATGCTACACGTGCGTGTCTCTTTCCTGGACCATCAGGCAGGTCTAGACGGGCGGGCTGTCTCCCGGGCTCATGCAGCAGCTGCCCTGAGGCTGGGGTGCTGATTAGGGAGCCAGTTCATTGCCAAGTGGTGCGGTCGCTGTACGGGGGGCAGGGCCCCAGGAAGCCTCAGATCTGCGGCGGGGGCATTGGAGGGTCCCCGGGGAGGGGGGGGGGGACAGCTGCTAGGGGTGAGGGTAGGTTAGAGGGGAAAGTAATGTCACCAGGGGATTGGGGCATCCAGAGTGGACATGGGTGGGGGCAGGCTGGCGCAGTGGGTGGCCCCCGGGTGCTGGGCAGTCAGTCTGTGCCGGGACCATCTGTACTGGTTGAGGGTTGTCCTCATGAGACTTGCTCTGGGGGCATCATGCTGGCGGAGGCGGTCAGGGCTCGGGGCTGGGAAGTGACAGAGTGGCTGAGCTCTGGGGGAGTGGGACTGCGGCCTGGCTGGCCTCGGAGATGTGGGGACAGAAGGGGCCTCTCCAGAGCCCGCCTCCCTGTGTGGCCTGGGCCCTCGATACCCTTGCCAGGGGGTGGGGGGCTGCGCCCCCCCTTGTCTGCCCTGCCCCTCCCAGCCCTGCCGCAGCGACAGAGCCCACCCTGGAGGCACCGGGGCTGGGACCTGGAGCAGCCGCCCTGGGGGTGCCCAGAGCCAGACCCTGGGGTGCCCCGTGGGAAGTGGGTGGCCGCAGCCTGCCTGCCTGTCAGGCCCCCGAGGGCAGAGCTGGGAAGCAGGGGTCCGGCGCGGCCTCAGCTCACGTCTGTCGGTTGCAGGCGGCGGGCCGTGCAAGCAGCAGTGCCGGGACACGGGCGCGGAGGTGGTCTGCTCGTGCTTCGTGGGCTACCAGCTGCTGGCCGACGGCGTCTCCTGTGAAGGTAACGCCCCGCGCTCTGGGGACCGGACAGCAGGCCGCTGCCCCGGGGCCTGTGCTTCTGCCCACATCCGGGCAGGTCCCACCCTGTGCAGCTCAGGGCCCGTTCATGGGGAGCAGCCCCGGACCGGCTTCCCGGCATCCTCGGCGTTTGTACCATGTGCCGGGCGAACGTGAACGCCGTGCTGGGAACGGGGGTTGGGTGTGGGGTCTGATCAGGCTCTGAATCTGGGATCTGTTGAGTGGCCTGCGCAGGTCCCACAGTCCCCCTCAGCCTCCTGCAGCCCCCCTTAGCCCCCTTAGCCCCCTGCAGCCCCCTCAGCCCCCCTCAGCCCCCCTCAGCCCCCCTCAGCCTCCCGCAGCCCCCCTCAGCCCCCCTCAGCCCCCCTCAGCCTCCCGCAGCCCCCCTTAGCCCCCTGCAGCCCCCTCAGCCCCCCTCAGCCTCCCGCAGCCCCCCTCAGCCCCCTTTAGCCCTCCTCAGCCTCCCTCAGCCTCCCGCAGCCCCCCTCAGCCTCCCGCAGCCCCCCTCAGCCTCCCGCAGCCCCCCGCAGCCCCCCTCAGCCTCCCGCAGCCCCCCTCAGCCCCCCTCAGCCTCCTGCAGCCCCCTCAGCTCCCTTCAGCCCCCCTCAGCCCTCCTCAGCCCCCCGCAGCCCCCCTCAGCCTCCTGCAGCCCCCTCAGCTCCCTTCAGCCCCCCTCAGCCTCCCCGCAGCCCCCCTCAGCCCCCCTCAGTCTCTCTCAGCCCCCCTCAGCCTCCCCGCAGCCCCCCTCAGCCCCCCTCAGTCTCTCTCAGCCCCCCTCAGCCTCCCCGCAGCCCCCCTCAGCCCCCCTCAGTCTCTCTCAGCCCCCCTCAGTCTCTCTCAGCCCCCCGCAGCCCCCATCAGCCCCCATCAGCCCCCCTCAGCCCCCATCAGCCCCCCTCAGTCTCTCTCAGCCCCCCTCAGCCCCCCTCAGCCCCCTCGCAGCCCCCTCAGCCCCCCGCAGCCCCCTCAGCCCCTGTCAGGAGCCGGGCCCCTTCTACGTTCTGAAGGCGCACAGGCCGCCGCCCGGCCTGGCTCTTTGCTCAGAAACTCCCCAGGGGAGAAACACCGTGGCTCTGTTTCCGCGGTGGGTGCCGGGGACTCCCACCCAGTGTCCACTTTCCTCCTGAGAAAGCGCCATTCCCGCTGCTGACGCCGCGGCCCGTCTCTCCTAGACGTGAACGAGTGCATCACGGGCACCCACAGCTGCCGGCTCGGCGAGTCCTGCGTCAACACCGCAGGCTCCTTCCGCTGCCAGCGCGACAGCAGCTGCGGGACGGGCTATGAGCTCACGGAGGACAATGACTGCAAAGGTGCGACGTGCTTCCACCCGGAGACCCTCCTGCCCGGGGTGGGGGGGGGGGGAGGGGGGTGGGATGGCGGCCCTGGGCTCCCCGGGCATGGGCTCAGGGTGCTGCGCCCCCGGGGGTTACGCCTTGGCCTGGAGCTCGCGAGTTAACGACCGCGCCCAGTTTGGGTTTCTGAAGTCGCTCGGAGCGTGATCCTTTCCAACCAAGGCCAGGCTTGCGTTTCAGGTGCTCACATGTGCTCGTTACCGAGTCCAGATAAATGGATCTCGCCCGGCAGCTGGCTCCCATCTGAGCGCAGGCTCCCTTGAAGTTCAAAGCGCCTTCCAGGGGAATGAAAACATGACATTTCTGGCGGCCGGCCTCCCCCCGCCGAGCCGGCGATGCCATTTGGCAGATAAGGCTTTGATGAGGATCTGTTGGAACATAGTTTTGTGCTGAGGGGTTCCAGCCCTACAGACAACAAACCGCTTGTGTAAAAACGTCGGTTGAATTATGAGGGCGGCTCAAACGCCAGGCACGCCCTCCTGCAGGCGGAGGGCCACGGCCCGGCCCGGCCGCCCCCGCCGCCCCCCGCCGGCGCGCTGGGTGGCGTGGAGCCTGAGAACCCAGGGGCTTGGCCGGCTTGAGTATACACTTCTGAGCATTTGACAGCCTTGAACTTCAAGGGAAGGGCAGCCAGCGCTCAGATCCCGAGAAGCACCATTGCTCATGTTTGTCATATTATGACAAGGCCGGGATGAATGAGTTTATAGAGACAGTGTTTATTGCCACGAAGATCGTCGCTTTATGATCTAAACAAAACATGTGCACAGCCTGAAATGGAAACCGAATGACCACACGTTGCCGGGAGAACGGCCGGGTTATTTATTATGTAACAGAACGTCCGTCTCCCGGGAGCCTTGGGGGGAAGTCAGCCTTGGTTAAGCCTTGAGCGGTGCCAGCACCGCTTGGCTGACCCGGGCCCGTGTCGTACGTGACCTCCCTATCGAAATGTTTTGGGTTGGAGCCTGAGTAATGAGCATTGTTTGAAGACTTGCTTGTGATTTTAAAGTGTTGTGAGATGCTTCTGGCAGGACCCTTGCTAACCGTTTCCTTTTTTTATGACGCACCAGATATTGACGAGTGTGAGAGTGGTATTCATAACTGCCTCCCCGATTTTATCTGTCAGAATACTCTGGGATCCTTCCGCTGCAGACCCAAGCTACAGTGCAAGAGCGGCTTTATACAAGATGCTCTAGGCAACTGTATTGGTAAGACTGCCGCCAGGCTGCCGGGGCCACCGGCGGGGCGAGCCACCGGCGCTGGGCCCCCTAGAATGCGGGGGCTCACGGTGGATAGAACAGAGGTCGGCCAGCTTTTTCTAGAAAGGGCCGTGTCGCAAACATGCCCGCCGTTGCGGGGGCAGACCGTCTCTGCTGCAACTGTGGGAACGCAGCCGCGCATATGCCGACAAAGGGGCAGGGCTGTGTCCCAATAAAACTTTATTGACAAAAACCATGGTCCGGCTGAGCTTGGCCCCAGGGCCAGAGCACTTGAGTTTTGGAGTCAGGTTTGAACTAAGGGACCTGAGGCAATTCACTTTCTTCCTTGGACCCCCCCATTCCTTCTGGATTACGTGGGAGTAATCACGTCTGGCGGTGGCTCGGGGCAAGGCTTCAGCAAGGTGGCTGAAGGGTCTGGTCTGTAAAAAATCGTTAAAACAATCGTCTGTATCCGTAGTCAAATTCACAGACACAGAGTGGAAGGCGGGGGTGCTAGGGGCGTGGGGAGTTAGGGTTTCGGGCACAGTTGCAGCTGGAGAACACGGCAAAGGCCTGAGATGTGTGATGGCGGTGGTCGCACAGCGGTGTTAGGTGTTCAGTGCCACCGCTCTGTGCACTGAAACGTGGTGAAACGGTGAATGCTGTTACGTATGTTTCACCCCAGGAGAAAAAGCCTGTGTCGCTATCAGGAGACCTGGGGGACGTGCGAGGCGATCCGTGTGAGCTTAGAGCAGCGGTTCCCAACCTTCCTCACGCCGCGACCCTTTAACACAGCTCCTCCCGTGGTGGTGACCCCCAACCATAACATTATTTTCGTGGCTACTTCATCACTGTCATTTTGTTACTGTTATGAATCGTCAGGTAAATATCTGTGTTTTCCCATGGTCTTAGGCGACCCACGGGTTGAGAACCGCTGCTGTAGAGCCTAAGACCATCGGAGAACACAGATATCTACATGACGATTCATTAACAGTAGAAACATGACAGTGATGAGGTAGCAATGAAAATCATGTTATGGTTGGAGTCACCACCAAGGGAGGAGCTGTATGAAAGGGTCGCGGCCTTAGGAAGGTTGAGAACCACTGGCTTAGAGCGAGGAGGAGGTGAGGCAAGACAGGCCGAGGTGGAGAAGCTGCAGGGGTGGAGCCTGCGGGCGGGAGCAGCTGCTGGGTCACCTGCCCAGGTGAACACCTCCTCGGTCACTGTTGGCACCTGAGCCCAGCTCTGCCGCCGGCCCTCGGCCTCTGCAGGTTGGATTAACCCTGCTCCCTTATCCAAGCTGCAGACGCCGCTGGTCACAGCCCGCCTCCCGGCTGCCCCTTCCCCCTGAGCGAGGGCTGCGCGTTCTGTCTCAGCTCCATCTGCCCTCCCTGATGAACCTGAGCTGATCTGTGTGGAAATGGCAGTTTGCCTGGAAAACCGTTTTATTTAACCGCCCCTCCCCCCCCCGCCCCCATATGTCAAGAGAAATAGAGCAGCAACCCCTTAGGACAGGGCCTCCCCTGAACCCAACCCCAGTCTTGTTCCTAAAGCTCCCCTTTCGTCCTGTGGGGGCCTCAGCCGCTGGGGTTGGCCCCAAGCCAGACAGCTGTGGTCGCTGAGGGGGGCAGTGAGCAGAGGCCCCCCTCTCCAGGGCCAGCAAGGGGGAGGGCCTGCCAGGACCTGCTGCGGCTCCAGGGGCCTCCGAGGAGGCGCACGGCTGCCGGGGATGGAAACCCTGACTCATGGCGAGGCCAGCCCCAGTCCCACAAAGCAGGGCACTTTCAAGTCTCTTAGGCCCTGGTTTCCCTCTAGGAGTGCAGCAGCGCTGTCAGGGGCGGGGGGCACAGGGGCAGCGGGGGGCGGTGGGGCAGTCATGGTGCCGTCCCTCGCAGGGCCCAGGGCCCGGGACATGGCCGAGGCCCGCCGCCAGCGCCTGCTGTTCTGAGGGCGCAAAGCCCATGATCAGCCCTCAGCCCTGGCACATCCTTGCCCCCAAGGTTAGGATGCGGTTTGAAAAGATGGCTTTTGCTGTGAAAGCTGTGTGCGATCTTACTGACCCCCAAGCAAACCCCGCCCCCGCGCAGGAAGGGAAGGCCCGTGCTTGGTTTCCATAGAAGGGGCCACGCGTCTGCGCGCGCTTCCCCCGTTGGCAGCGTTGGGCGTCCTCTGGTGTCTGTG